>OX454415.1:149270146-149667457 GCA_949715475.1 Microchrysa polita
TTTTGCTACGAAAATTAACTTCAATCGATCTGTATGTATGGATTGGAAATGTAATATAAAAATATCCACCCAACACTCTGGTATCGCCTAATAAAATCTATTAGTAAATTTACCTCCTTCTGCCAACAACACAAACCGTGACAAATTACTTTAGTTAAAAAAAACAATTTTAAACAAAATCCAAACCTAACCGCATGACGTAGGTATGTACGAAAAAATGATGAATAATAAATCAATAACATCCATCTATTATGTAAATATTTGTAAACGTTTAATATGTATGAAGGTACATACATAAATTGATCTTAACTGAATAATTTGCGAAGCACAAGAAGATTGTTTTTTTTATCGATTTAATTCTTTTTTTATAAACTGGGTTGAATGTTGAAATAGTCAATTTGTAGTCACATAATTATTATATTATATTACTCAATGTAGTACCATACTGAGTGTCCTTGTCATGTACAAGAGTACTTACCTACCCCATGCCTGCGAATATGTATTGCTCTGCTGGAGACTTCTCTGCGTTCTCGAACCTGTCTCAAAGATACAATTCAATACGTATTCAATCGATTTCGATATTTCAAGTGGTCATCCTCTTCTTAACCACAACATGTCGCCCTAAAGACCTGTTCCAGTATACATCGAAGAGCATTTGACCAGATTAAACAAATAATATTTCAAGGTCATATTTACAACAACGGTCCCAACATCTATCGGAAAAATGTACACTTATATTATGGGGAACTATGGAACATTACAAAAAAAAAAAAACAAATATAAATATAAATACAAAAAAATCTGGATGACAGATGTTCAAGATAAAAGTTGCGATTCTGGTTCCTATTCTAAAAAGCCTGTACGTATTGTACATATATACATTGACTCAAATTTATCTTTAATAAAACAATCCACCGCTCTCAAGTATAATTTGCATATGAAACAAATAAGTCAATGATTGTTGATTTTTTCTTTCGTAATTTTGTTTGAATTATATTTTTTTTTGCTAACATCGGTCTTTGATTAACACTGTATTGTTAAGCAATATAACCAGGTCATTGATAGAACGTTTTTTTTTTGTTCAAAGAAGCTGTTGTATAAAAGAATGAAAGATTTTGCGGAATCCGAAATTCTGTGAAAATTAGAATAATATAAATTTATGTAGACATTGAAACAGGTTCCTTGCAGTCTTGCAGATGAACATCTTTCCGATGAAATTTGATTTTAAATCAGATAAAATGCATTAATTAGTATGGTATTTAGATGTTTTGGGTGTGCGTGAAACTAGACGCGTCTATATCAAGACATTCTCGTCGCGTCACGTCATCTATAGAATTTGATAGGCAGAAAATACGGTATTGAGTTTCTTAAAATGGTATATGTAGTTACATAGCAAATCTGAAATATTTAGGAAATGGTTTGGTTTTAGTCAAAATGCTGGGGTTTGCTACAAAAAGGTGGTGGCTCCACTTTTACTACATCTGATAAAATTGAAAACACCTTTTTTTAATGAAAACCTTTGATATTTTCAAATGTTTTTTTCTGCTATTTTTTTTTCTTAACTGTTCCTGTATTCAGGGTGTCCCATTCATGGTGGAGGATATTTTAATGGTAGTGATAGTGTGGCTCATTTTGGGGAAAATTAATGTAATACGGGACTCCTCTATTTTTAACCGTTACAATGTAGTAGCTTTTTTTTTGTAAATTGTGCGTCAAAATGTCCGACTTGCCGAACGAAATCAAAATTTGCCATACCAGCAAACATTTCATCCGAGATATGACGTAACTTTCTGAAACTACATAAAATTTCCAATAAAACGACACCTCGCCCGTTGCGAAGTTGCTCGTATCTTCTGAAATAAAACCCGTTTAAACTTTAAAGAAATTTTAAAATTGGTTTTTCATCAATTTTTATCATTTTAATTTTTTATGAAAAACCGATTTTAAAATTTTTATCATGGTTATTGCTTTCGATGTTAACCAACTGACGATTATGTCTAATCTAGTTTAGCTTTAATAGCTTTGCTTCAAGCGACGCTGACGTGTACGAAACTGATGGGAGCGAAACTACCTCCGAGGAAACAAATAATAATAGTGTTACAAAAAAGCGAAATATCATAAATCCATAAGTAAAATTATCGAACATTTGGTGGAGTTAACAAACCCTGCCGATCTTCAGGAAAAAACTGTTTATGTAAAAGCAAGTGCTTTGATAAGTTCGATGCTTCGCAGAAAAAAAATGTTCTAGACACTTTTAACAAGCACTTTTAACTGGTAGTTAAAAATGCTCCAAATCTTACAAAAATTACGCAGTTTATATAGTCTACTTGGTGTATATTCGCCTAATTCGTATCGGTGAAAATGCGTCAAGGAACCGGTTCGGTCTGGGCTGACCAGTACTCTCGACACGGGCAAATTGAGGTCTATCATACAAATATAAATTTAATTGGGTGAATGCTTCATATCCCCCAACATTAAGTAGTTTATATTGTGCACTTGGTGTATTTTTTCTTATTTTGAATCGATAAAAATGCATCAAGGAACGGGTTCGGTCTGGGCTGACCAGTACTCTCGACATGGGCAAATTGAGATCTGCCATTTGAATGCAAAATCTAGCCTGGTTACCTAATCAGGTATGATCAAAAACACATTTTTTACGAAGGCATTTTCAGAGCGTTCAGCCCACTATGTTTCGATAGGGTTAAGCGAGATCTATGGTTTGAACATAAATTCAGCCGGTTACCTTATGAGGAAGGTAGGGGTAATTTTTTTGCACCTTTGAGGCGGTCACCATAGGTGATGGAACCGCGAAAAATTGGGCTGACCGGCACTTTCGGCATGTGGAAGTCGAGACCTAACACATGCACATAAATTCAGCCGGTTACCTTATGAGGAAGATTGAACCTCAAAATTAGCACAAACATTGTGTAATTTCTCTAACAAGGAACCGCTAAATTTTGGGCTGACCAGCAGTTTTTAACGGAAGCGGTGATGAACTACCACCTGTACACATTTTCAGCCGGTTACCTTATGCGGAAGGTCGTTGGGTACCTGGCTTCCGTACTATAAGATTTATCAGAACCTCCAAAAATATCCAGGAACGGATGACATCGGAACACTACGTCATATCGCTGTCATACAAACCAATCCCTGGAAATTAGGTTCTTGTAAGAAAAACTTTTACTTTTTGAATTTTAACCAAAATTCATCCAAATGTGTTCCTGGATTAGACTCAACGCATCCAAGAACAGATGGAATCAGAACACTTCGTAGCGCTGCGGTAGAAATTGTTAACGCAAAAGAAGCTTAAGTTTCATTCAAAAGTGATGGGTATTCACATTTCGGCGGCGCCCGAAATTAGCCTCGGTCTCGTTGTACAAACCTTCGCTAAAATGCACCTCACATTAGCAAAAATTTGTACAGGAGTATGCTCAAGATTTGACATGAAAACTCCGATTACATTTTTTTGTGTAAAAAATCCACTCAGATTTGTTTTTTTTTTTTAAGAAAATGCCTAATCTCTTCCCTCTCTTTTTCTGCCCTAATTTTGACCAAAACATCTTCACATAAATTCAAATGTTCCCAATCTCTTGCCACTATCAAATGTTTGTATAAAGCCAACGGTCCCACTTATTGTCCACAATCTCTCCTAATTTCATCGAGAAAAACCACAGTGAAAAGTCAAGGTCGTTCCTACTGCGACCGGGTCTTCGTCCCGGAACGACCCATGCCCCAGGCATGGCCAAGAGTCGCAAAGACCCCCTTCGACGCAAGAAGGGGTCGGATACTTTGTATCATCATTCATTCACCGTTTTTTCTTTTGTGGAGCAGTTCTGGCCGGCCCAGCTGCTCCTCATTCTGCTAATACGTGCCGGCATCGAGACAAATCCTGGTCCATGGATGTGCTCGGTTTGCGCCAACAGAATTTGATCCAATTTCCAATCGTCAGTTCAGTGCACATGCTGCGGACAATGGGTCCACCTCAAGAACTGCTCGGGACTCACCAACACCAATCAATGGTCAACATCTTACAGAGCGATCCGGTGTGGAAACAGAAGGCAAAGCTCATCCAATCACCAGCTGCCTAACCAAGGCTCCCAACCATCATCACCTTCCACCCCTGCAAATGCTGTGAGGCCCGCTCAACCCAATTTGACCCCAGCTCCACGTATCGTCAATGCAAATTACACCAGCACGAGGATAGTCCAACTAAACTGTAATGGACTCCAGCTCAAAATCGCTGAACTAACAGCACTCATGGACAAACACCACATCCAAATAGCGGCAGTACAGGAAACCAAACTCAACTCTAGTCACTCACTCAGGTCATATGGGAACTACAACGTCATCAGACAAGACCGTGATAGGAACGCAGGAGGAGGTTTGGCTTTACTCATCCACAATAATAATTGCCATACATGGGAACCAATCCTCACAACATCATCTGATCACCTGCCAATTATTCCGACTCTGGATATGCCGTCGAAATTCATCCATCCCGATAAGAAGACGTACACCAACTTCAACAAAGCTGACTGGGACAGCTTTAAAAGGTTCACCAACGAGGCTTTTGCTAATCTCACCGCCCCAAGTGATGTACGTATGGCTGAAAAACAAATTAGACGAATTATTCGCACTGCAGCTAAGAGATACATTCCAGCAGGCCGCATTCCCAGCCTAAAACCCAATTTCCCAACATCTGCGGCTAAATTGGCAAAAACTAGGGATCAACTCAAAAGTGCAGACCCAAGTCACCCACGGATAAACGACCTTAACGACATCATAGTCAAACAGGTCAACGACCACAGGAGAGGCATATGGCAATCACATCTCAGAAAACTAAATTCAAACACTGGTGTGAGCAAACTCTGGAGCACGGTTAGAAACCTATCCAACCCCACTAAAATTCAAGGGAGGGTTTCTATCAAGTTTGGTAATTCAACCGTGAGCGACGATAATAAATGCGCAAACCTATTCAATAAACAATTCGTCGAACACCCAACTAAGGATAAACTCAAGCGCAAAATCACACGAGACATCCGAAACACTAAAGTTGATGAACATCTCCAAATCACCTTTACAGAAGTTGCAATGGCCATAAAGAATGCCAAAAACTCAAAAGCACTTGGTCCAGACGGTATAGCAATGATCATGCTCAAACACCTCGACACACCGGCCATAGAGTATATCTCTGCCACGATGAACCTTTCGTTACGAACATTCATCATACCAGAAATTTGGAAGAGAGGCCGTATCATACCGTTACCCAAACCTGGTAAACAACACTCCTTAGGAGAATCCTACCGACCAATCACGCTTTTATCCCCTGTGGCGAAAATATTGGAATCGCTGATACACAAGACTCTTGCGACACACATACAACTCGCTAATCACCAACACGGCTTCCGAAAAATGCACAGCACCACCACTACACTAGACCGAATCATGTCTAAGGTCTTCAATGGGATCAACCAGCCCCGCCGTTTAAGCGTACCATTCTTGTGGCTTTAGATCTGTCGAAAGCGTTTGATACGGTGAACCACTCGCTCCTACTGACGGATCTCCGCAATTCATCCACACCGCCGCATATAGTCAAATGGATCGCAAACTACCTTGCCGGACGTCAATCCAGCACCGAGTTTAGAAATGGGAAATCTAAACTAAGAAGGATAAAACAAGGCGTACCACAAGGCGGGGTATTTTCCCCCACCTTGTTGAACCTATACATGTCAGGGCTTCCCACCCCACCTGAAGGAATCGACATTGTATCCTATGCTGACGACAGCACCATAATGACATCTGGCAACGACATTCCCGCGATCTCATTAACGGTTACTTGGAAGAGCTCAACCTTTTCTTCAACAACAAGCACCTAATGCTATCAGCGCCCAAATCTTCGGCCACCCTCTTTACCACATACAACAAAGAATTCAACCAACGGCTTAACATCAGAGTCAATGACACTGAAGTTCCCACTATCCGTCACCCCAAAATTCTTGGCGTCACAATTGATAATCACGGCCTATTCAACACCCATGCCGACAACATTAATGACAAAATGAAGGGCAGAAACAAGATCTTGAAGTCCCTTGCTGGCAGCAAATGGGGCACTGATAAGGAGACTTTACTCACCACCTACAAAGCCGTCAGTCGTTCTGTGGTAAATTATGCAGCACCGATATGGACAAATAACCTATGCAAAACCAACTGGAAACGGATTCAAACATGCCAAAATGCAGCCATGCGTACCATTACCGGTTGCGTTCGCATGTCATCTCAAGACCACCTGCACCAAGAAACTTAGCTGCTAGACCTCAAGGCACACAATGATCTCCTGGCTAAGCAATATCTTGTTGGTTGTCATCGAAGCCTACACCCAAATCATGACCTCATGGACAAAACCCCACCTCCACGTCCTGTAAGACGTTCGTTAAGGGACATGGAAAGGGAAGTCCAAAGGTTTAAACGAGTTCCTCTCGACATCTCCAACATATACAAGGCGGCCCTTAATCAACTGCACATCAGCGAGGTAACCAAAGCCACAAATAGGCTATCCGTAAACCGCGTCCTTCGCGCTCGACCACCCGACATCTCAGCCGACGAACAACAACTACCGAGAGCCACACGTACCACCTTGGCTCAGCTTCGTTCTGGATTTTGCTCCAGACTAAATTCGTTTTGGTCACGCATTGACAACAGCATTGGAAATATTTGTCCAGCATGTGGAGCCAGCCCACACGACGTGGATCATATATTTGACTGCACTGCCGCACCTACGCATTTAACACCTATCGAACTATGGGAGAACCCCATCGAAGTTGCGATCTTCTTAGGTCTTGACCTTGAGGAGAGGATGCCAACGATTTATGAATGATGATACAAGTTCCCCCCCCCTCTCTTGCGCCGCTACAACAACAACAACAGTGAAAAGTATGTAATTGAAAAAATGAAAATTTTTGTGTTCTGTCAACAGAAAAAATGTTTCATTGCCTTAATCCCTCTAGGAGCATGATGTGTTGACGACTATACCATGTGTAGTCCTCAAAATGGTAAAACCCTGCCAACATCGTGATGTCCTTTAACTATAGACAAAAACTTATTTTCTCGCGTTTTGAACCCAGTAAAAAGTAAATATAGAGTAGACTAGAGTAAGGATTCATAAAGAACCATTTTAGCTATGAATAAGGATACGCACTTCGTGATCGGATGCCTTGTAGGATGACGAACAGAAATGGAACTCTATAGTAAACTCGATGTGATAGCCTGAATGAATGAATGAATAAGCAGTCTAGCTCTAGTGTACTCCAAGTGACATCCTGCAAAATAAGTAGCACAAGATAAAACAATTTGTACCTATGTTTTAAATTGTAAAGAACCCATACAAAATGAATTTTGGGTTTTTGATAGTTTAACGGCTTACCTGTTCGTCCTAAATAGCGATCGGCGGATTTAGCTTTAACCTTGGTAAAACGATCAGCAATTAGAATTTGAAGAGTTTCCAGCCGACAGGGACTTGGAATCTGTCCGCAATCAACTTATATTGCCTATTCTAATTGGGATATGGATTTTGTTTAAAACATTATTATTATATTTGTTTGTTTCTTACAAATATGTATTTCGAACACATTAAACCATTTTTTTCATCATTCGCATTCCACGTCCATATTATGATAATTGCTCTCATGACGTATAGCGTATGCTATTAACAAGCAATTTTCTTAATGACTCCGTCATTTGGTCTCATTAATTAGCATGCTCCTTGCCAAAATGAAACGAATACGAATCATTTGCAACTTCGTCTGAAAAACTGTCGTCGTCATTTCTTACTGTAGTCAATTCAGCAAGAAAAAGAAGAAGACGCAGAAGATATGCCAAGACTACGCCAATTGGAATTGTAAATTACGTAAATTCAGTGTAAGTTGAAAATAAGACAAAAAAAAAACATTTTAATTGCATAGGCATACCGATCATTTGTTACTTCTCTGCTTACTGTGCGCCAAGGCATTCGATTCCATACAGGAAATATGCCAGGGACAAAAAATGGAAGGAATGACTAGAATGACAGTCATGATGATGATGGTGATTAGTGCGTGCGGTTGAGGTAATCCTTTACTGATTCAAACCGTACCTATATGCATATCTGTGGGGCTTATGCCTCCCGGGAGCAGAACTGAAGCAATTCTCATATGCAATTTCATTTCTCGTTCAACTTGCAAACTAATTTCTTCCAACATTCAAGCGCGGACACCGTGGAAGATGTTTATTTATTGCATTTAATACGGAATGAACATCCTCCAAATGCATAATTCCTGTGCCAATTGCATATATAATGCATAATTTCAAGGGTACTCAATTCACATCTGAGGGGCCTATATAGATTCCATTCCAAACCACCTTCACTGTCGTCGACTATGCATTTATTCTTATTCCTCGAGCTGAAGAAGACGATACTTCGTGAACAGGTTCCATCCAGCTATTTCTGCAGTTCCTCCGCCGATGTATCGCAGCTCAACAGCCAAACCCTTGATACCGTGGTATAAGCAAGTGTAGCAAAATGCACTTTGTCTCTATGCGAATACATTTCAGAGTTTCCATAGAAGATAAATATCTCCTGGGCTGTGCGAAACATGTTGGAAATATTAAAATGAAATGATGCATCCCAAGCACGCATGTAATAAATAAATTGATGCTAAAAGATTACTATGACCGTAGAATTTTTCAACAGTGCACCAATATGTGCGTGCAATCTGCAATGCATGTTCAGGTTCAGGTTCAGGTCGTGCGTCGTGGCCGACGAAGAAGTAAGTGCATTCGCGGTTAATCCGCTCACGGGCGAAAAAGAAGTTAATTAAAGTTTTATCCAACGATGTACCTAGATAAGGTGAATTAAATTAAAATAAGAAGGTTGGAAAAAATGCATTTTAAACAGGTTCGTTCCGCCAGAAGTGGCTCGGCCGTCCACCAGACATGGACAGTGGATGTGGAATTGATATTTATTTCGTTCTCTGCATAGTAAAGTGGCGGCGGAACAGTTATATTCGATTGGTGTACGTACGCGTGATTTGCATTTTATAAGTATGTTTAACAAAAAGTGGTAAATTGATCTTGTATCTGTTTTCACATTTTTTTTTGTTTTATATTGGAATGCATAATTTTTCAAAACAAGTCTCTCTACAAACTTTTTTTTTCTGTGTGGGTTTGAAAAATTTTTGTAACCTCAATTCATTGTATATTTCTGTAACAAGAACTGCACGGCCCCTTAAAGTAGAAAAAAAAAATATGTAAATAGTGATAAGAAATTATTTTAATTATTAACAATATTAATTCTTTTTTTTTTTTTAATTTAGAGGAGATATTTAAATCTTTTGTTTTCTTAAAGGTATTCTCGAGGTACTAGAGCATATCGTCAAATTAACGTGCGTACACACAATTTTGAAAGGTTTTTAGTGTTTTAAACAAACTAAAATTTAGTGTTATCATATCTAGCATATCTTGAACAACGTAGACAATAGGTTATCTACCAGAGCAATATTTCTCCAGGGGTTTCCAAAATATCCTTGAATTTACGACTTAGTTGAAAATGGCTTGAAAGTATGTAGTACCAACATTATTTCCAATTTATCACTCTACTAGTCCCTTTCCATACAAAAATCGGTAGTCATCAACTCCGTAATAATTTTTCTTATATGTATAAGCTTTTTATGTACGTACATACAATTTAGGTACCTATGCAACAACTTCACTTTACTACTTTTACATATATGTATACGCGAATCCACCATCCGTAACCAACGCGTATATTTTATACCATTTTTAGCACGAAGCCTTGAGTCCTTTAGCTCAATTTCGCGTGAATGTTCAAGCGTTCAAGATCTCAATGTATTAAGAGAAATTTCGGGATATTCTGTCAAGAGATGATATGACAACGTGAAAAAAAACTAGGGGGCTTCGCCCCCTGCTCGCTACGCTCGCCAACCCCCGGGGGCCGAGGCTAATTTCGGGCGCGGCCGAATTTTGGATACCCTTCGCTCTCCTTGGGCTAAAAGTTTTTTCGGGCGTACCTATAACTTGTATTTAATCCCCCTCCTCGTTCTTTTTCTTCCGTCTTGACAAAAGTTTTGGGCTTGGTTGAAATAAGTGGGCAAATAAAAATATTTACTCGGAAAATTTGATTGGGGTTGCGAGAGCATGATTTCACAGTACGATTCCATTCGTTTTTAACTTTTTTGTTGCTTTGGTAAAGACACATTAATTCAAGGTTTTGTGAAATTGGTGCAAAAAATATTTCTTAGAAGAACCAAAATGGGCGTTGGGTTTGTATGGCCACCCCATGACCCCATGGTCAGATTTCATCAATTCTTAGATATGTTTTGTGTCATCAAGAGAAACACGTTTGTGTGTAATTTTGTTGAAATTGGTGCACAAATAAGAAAGTTTTTCTTAGGAGAACCTAATTTGGGGGGTTAGGTTTGTATGGCAGCCCCATGACCCCATTATCCGATTTGATCCATTCTTAGATATGCTATGTGTCATTAAGAGAAACACATTTGTGTGAAATTTGGTTGAAATCAGTGCACAAATAAAAAAGTTTTTCTTAGAAGAACCTAATTTGGGGGGTTAGGTTTGTATGGCAGCCCCATGACCCCATGGTCCGATTTTACCGATTCAAACATACAAACTGCCTGCAGCAAAAAGAAGCATTTGTGCAAAACTTCAGCTTCGTAGCTTTTAAATTGGCCGAGTAAAACGCGTAGCAACAGACGGACAGACGGGCATCGCCCAATCGACTCCCCATGTTATGCTGATCATATATGTATACTTATTATATGGTCGGAGATGCTTCCTTCAATGCGTTACAAACTTCATGACAAAGTTAATATACCATTCGTTGACTCCACGAGCGAAGGGTATAATAAAAATACCAGAGGACTTCCGATTTTAGTGCGCTGTTGGCTGAAAGACATAACCTAGATTTTTAGATAGATTGCAGACATAGAATGTGTCCGTTTCGTTGAAAACCTATTTCGCCATATGTAGGTGACTATGTCGCAAGCGTTCCGACATCTGTAAATTTTACTACTCCACCTGTAATCATTTTGGCAATTTTCTTCTTGTATAAAAGCAAATAAAAGTAACATATATGTAGCTAAGCTATACAATGTGGCAGCATCACCAACAAAGTTGCCTTTTTATTATATATTTCTTCGCGAATACTCTTGTCTCTCGGATCGATAAATCGAAATGAGAACGAAATGCTAGAGTGTTTTTTCCAGGTACAACAGATGAAAATTGCTTTGTTTTAATGACATATTTTGAAGTGAAGAGGACCATAATTGCACAGATAAGAACGGTGTTCTTTGAAATCAATTAAATGAAAATGTTATTCTTCGTAGTCTCAATCGATAATCGCAAAATCAATTTTGTGTTGGTAGAGATTAAAAATGGAAAATAATAAGATACTGAAATAATACTCCTTAAAGTTGAAATTTTAATCAGCTAAAATATATACATATAAAGCAGGTTTGCGTCGGTGATTGGTTCTTAGAAATCGCGACGCAACATGAAACAACGCAAAACGAATTGTGAATTTTCGATAGCAAATTTTGGAATTTTGTAAAGAAAAGGCATCAAAATAACGACGCACATCGAATTTTCACAACGCAAATCGGAAAAATGGTGTTACTTCTAAAACAGCGCAATACGAAAACAACGCAATGTGAATCGACGCAAATCGAGGCTCTACTGTATATACTGTACTACTTGTAGCTTCCTTGACCTCGGTAAGATTAAGTAAAAAAGTTTGATTCAAGCTTCTTTATACAATTTTTTATAATATAAATAATATTTAGACTGTGCAACCAAAAAACATGAATTTTGCATAAACTAATTTTGAATATTAAAAATTTCGCTAAAATTCACATAAAAACATAATTTTGTACATTGTATGGTTGGTTTACTCTCTTTTACATACTTGTGACAATTCTGCAGATTAACATTGGAACGAGTGTTCAAAACTCAGCCAAATCAAATAATCGACTAGGAAGTAGTTGGGCCGACAACTGCATCATACTCCGAATTTAGTTCTCGAAGAAACGTTTTTGGCATTCATATACTAGCCGACCGCGCTTCTCAAGGATTAACACTAAAAATAGAAAATCCTAGGGCATAGTCACGTCAATATAAAGGGTGTGCCAAGTAGAGCGCCGGATTTCAATTTCGCGCTATTGTTAGGTTTCACTTGTGAAACTCAAGCATAGATGGCCCTTCGATCGTTGACATTGTGAGGTTATTAAAAATGGAGTGCTAAACGAAAGAACAACGCATTCTCATTGTTAGAATTTTTTAATAATAAAATAGTGAATATTTCGCGGCCACAGTTCGTAAACTACATTCAATTTGGGGTATTCATAATGGCCCAAACGACGCAACTGTGCCAAATATCGCAGCTGTGCGTGATAGTGCCGCTAAAAGTCCCACCATCTCAATTCGACACCGAGCACAGGAACTCGGTGTTTCCAGATGCAGCACTATGCAGCGAATTTTGACAAAAGATTTGCATTTTCATTCGTACAACAAAGTGCAATTGACTCAAGAACTGAAGCGTGCAGCAGATGCAGACCAGGGACGTAGCCAGGGGAGGGGTCCATGGGTCCGGACCCCTCCCGAAATGTTTTCAATAATACCCAATTTTTTAGTGATTACAGTATAAAATATCAAAAAACTCGCTTTTTGCCATATTCTGTAGATTCTGTGTGACTGAATATTACGAAAAAATATCCCATATGGCAATTGGTTTAAGGAAGGTTTTTTTTTGTCAAAACTGGATAAATCCTAATATCAATACATAATTCTCTGAACACAACTCTTCAAAATAAATTGCGCGGAATCTAATCAAAAACCTATTTATAAAAACCTTTTTATAAGAAAAAATTGCGGATACGGTTGATATCACTGTATTTTTTTTATATTTGACAAGTAGGAACTACGCCATCAATAAAAATGGAACGATACACGGTTCAACAGCGCATTGAAATTATTAAAATTCTTTATAGTGAATAGTGAATGGTAAAAATGAAAATGGTGAAAAATGGATTACGAGAGATGATTGATGAGTTTTTATGGCCGGAATTGGATGGTACAGATCTAAACAACGTTTACTTTCAACAAGACGGCGCTACGTGCCACACAAGCAACGAAACCATTGATCTTTTACGGGGAAAAGTTTCCAGAACGTGTTATCTCTTGAAGAGGTGATCACAATTGGCCACCGAGATCTTGTGATTTAACACCTTGCGACTTCTTCCTTTGGGGCCACATGAAAGATAAGTCTACGCCAACAGCCCAGCGTCGATTACATAGGGCAGCCACTTTGCGATTTGGTTATGGACAATTTCATGAAAAGGATATGGTCCTGTAAGCGTGGTCGTGGTGGCCATTTGGCTGATGTTGTTTTCCATTATTAACGGCATACCTTCCTCTTTGTAATGAAATAAACAACCGATCGTTTATCTAAAAAAAAATGCTATTTTTCTTTGAATATTCAAATAACACCTCTTATTGGAAAACCATGGCGATATTTGGATTAAGCGGAAACTTAATTCTCGTCTGAGCTAATCGCGGAGCTGATTCGGGAGAGGGAAATATAAAGGTACACGAAACCCGTACCCAAGAATACAGAGAAAGTTTGCATCTGTTGCTGCTTTGATAGGCTGTGCAAATAATGGTTATGTAGTTAAGCCTTTGTGTTGTTAACCAATCATTTTGTAATTTTTCTCTAGAATCAACATATTATCTATCGAAAAGCGAATTATAGGTATAAGGGTGGCCTAATAGTGTAAGAGTGCAGTCTTCTGCTGCCTGCTTATGACAAAACGCTCAAGTTTTTACGAAGCAGAACAATTTTGAAGATACAAACGTTACAACAAAAATGTATTAGCACGATAATACGAGCGCGGTTCAAACACAACCCGGAATTTCGTAATGAAAAAATGTATTATTCAATTACAGAGCAACAATTTTTTTGCCTTTTTTTCAATTAGTCTCCTCCACACTGTATGCATTTTTGCCACCTCCCAGCAAGTTTTTAGTTTATATTTTTCGTAAAAATCTCGCAGATAAAACCCATTCTCACACAAACAATTCCACGTCTTCATTGCTGTTGAAACGTTCAATGGACCGAATAATTAATAATAATCATAGGGTGATATGATAATATGATATGATACAGATGGTGTTCCGCGTGTTGCAATTGAGGTTCGGCGGTTCCAGCTGTTCTCAACGTTTCATAACAGATCAGTCTAATGTTCACTGCATCCACTTTTTCGACACTAAATTTGTGGCGCGTCTGAAAATTCCGTCGGACCCCTCCCGAAAGAAAATCCTGGCTACGTCCCTGATGCAGACCATGCGCAGCGAAGAGAGTTCATCAATTGGTTCATGGAAAAACAACGAGAAAATTACGATTTTGAATACAAAATCATTTCTTTAGTGACGAGGCTCATTTTCATTTCGATGGCTTCCGTTAACAGCAAAATTGTCGCCATTTGGGGGTCAGAAAATCCACCAGTAATCTATGAGAAACAAATGCACCCACAACGTGTGACTCTTTGGTGTGGATTTTAGGCTAGAGGCATTATCGGTCCATATTTCTTCGAAAATGAGGCAGGTCAACACAAACCGTGAATGGTGTTCGTTATCGTGAAATGTTAACCAGTTTTTTTTTGCCGAAACTTGAAGATATTGATGTGGGGAACCTATAGATCTGTCTAATGTTAAATTTAAGAACAGTTTAGTAAGTACAGTGGAGCGTCGATTATCCGAACTAATGTTGTCAAGGGTGGTTCAGATAAACGAAAGTTCAGTTAATCGAGCTTTCATAGAAAATTTAGTAAAGAGCCTAAATGTGATATGTATATGCGACAAACTGAAAACGTATAAAACGACTAGAACTAACCAAAAATAAAAAATCGTGATAATTGCAATGCAGATGAGAGGTTGCTTCTGTCAGACCCTTGATTTTTGATTTTATTCCATCTGTTTCACAAAAAAAAGAAGCTGAAGGCCGGTTCGGTTAATTGAGTGTTCAGATAATCGGCGTTCTACTGTATTCGATTTTATGCATCTCTGAATTTTTACATTACACCCACTACATGTAATTTTGCGATGGGAAATTTGCAGTAGTTCCAATTTTGTTATATATGGTCGTCTCCTTAGGTATATGAAATCCAAGTTTTCGATCATGCGGATTGCATTCGCGCGCAGCTATATTGGAAAACCAATAGGAAATTTACCAATATTAACATATGTAACATTTTTTCGGACGAAATTTCCAAGATATATTGCTTCAATGTTTTTTTTTCATGTGGAAAATCTCCCGAAATTCTGAAACAAGAAGGTATTTTTATACCCTTCGCTCATAGAGTGAAAGGGTATATTAACATTGTCATGAAGCTTGTAACGCATTGAAGGAGATGCTCCCTTCAATGCGTTACAAACTTCGACACTGCCGGAAACTGCCGCATTAGCGCACCGGATTGTGGTTCCTCATGTGATTTCCAGCATAAAAGTTGTACGGAACATACCCCCTTGGCTTAACCCTTTAGCTGCCACAGGCATTTGAAGATTTTTGATTTTTTTTATCATTTTCTTGTACGACTGTAACTTCAATATCTCAAAAGCTACACCGAGAAAAATAACGTCCCTTAAAATTAACTCGATATCCTTTTGAAATCGAGTTACATTCCTATTAAATATAATCCTTTCCTTTTAAATATATATCGCTTTAATTCAAATTCATTCTTTTTAAATTAATGGGAAATCCTTGAAATTCAAATTTTCAATAGGAAATCTTTTATAATTAATGGGAAATCATTTAAATCCAAATTTTCAATAGGAAATCTTTTTAAATTAATGGGAAATCCTTTAAATCCAAATTTTCAATAGGATTTTTTTTTGTTTATACTCGCAGTTGGTCGGCAGTGTGGTAGAGCGATGTCACAATGTATGGTATAAATTACAAACATCGTCTCGTATAGTCTGTGTGGTGTAGTAGGTAGGGGCGTTAGTCTTCAAATCATAGGGTCGCGGGATCGAATCCCACTGTAGGTAGGTAATTTATTATGCATTTAAGAGCGTAAAGAGGTCGCCAACACCTATAGCGAGACCAGTTATACAAAACTCATTTATGAGTAATTTTCACAGAACACCCTGTGAAAATTACAGGGTTGTTTTTACAGAACACCCTGTGAAAATTACTCCTTTTGGTGTAATTTAAAGTATTCTTTTGAGTTGATATCCCTTTATAACAAAGAGTTCATCCTTTTAAATTAAAAGGAAATCCTTTCGATTTATGGTTGTGACCTGATTAAATTGACACTGCATCACTTTAATTTAAAGTGATTATAGATAGACTTTCAAAAGGAATATCTTATTAGTTCAAACGGAAATTCGTTTGAAATAAAGGGATTATACAATGATTCAAAGGGAAACAAATATGGAGTAAAATCATATTTGAATCTCTTTGAATCATATGCGCATTTTTTGAATATACAGGACTTTTTTTCTCAGTGAGACTAGCTAGAATAACAAAATAAGATAATTATTTCAGCCAACAAATTTACATAAAAAATAAAACTAACGGGACTAAAATCCGATAAAGGGTTTGGTTTTTACAGGACTTCAAAGTCAAATTTTTGTGATTTGACCCAAAACGAATATGTTTTTCCATCTAAATTTTCTCCAACTTCTGCCAAGGTGAGATGCTCGTACGATTCTTTTAAAAATTGGCGCATAGTTTAGCGATCATTTCTTTCTTACATCATTTTATTCTAGCCTTCTAGCAGTTTTATTGCCTTAAGTGCAAAAAACTAGGGTTAATTTTGGCTCGAATTCGACATACATTGAACAGATTTTACCAATTTGCAAATCTTTAGAAGCAGTGTGAATTGAATTGTATTGAATTTGATCTAAAATTAACCCTAGTTTTCGACACTTAACGTATAAAAACTGTTAGAAATAATGGAGCTAGAATAAAATTATGTAAGAAAGATATGATCGTATACGCCAATTTTTAAAAGAATCGTTCCAGCACCTCTCTTTACCAGAAGTTGGAAAAAATTGAAATGAAAAATTGATTGTTTTTGGGTCAAATCACACAAATTTGACTTTGAAGCTCTGTACAAACCAAACCTCTTATCGGATTTTAGTGTAGTTAGTTTTGTTTTATTGGCAAATTCGTTGGCTGTAATCATTTTGTTTCACTATTCTAGCTGGGTTTGGAGGTATTGAGCTTCAAGTCGTGCAAGAAAATGATTTTTTCAAAAATCTTCAAATGCCTGTGGCAGCTAAAGGGTTAAGCTACGGGGGTATGTTCCGTACAACTTTTTTGCTGGAAATCATACGATGAATCACAAACCGGTGCGTTTATGCGGCAGTTTGCGGACTCCCTGTATATTTTACAGTAAACATTCCATTCAGAATCATTTTCTTAATTCCTTCATAGAAAATTCCACAAACCGCAATAATTCTACTTTGTCATTTCCTATAACAAACCATAATTTTTCATGTACATAAATTTGTAAACGTACATATTTCACGCGTGTTGACAAGAAGATTGATGAAACCATATAGAACCTTTTTTCACCATATCATCATCATAATGTTCATGCGAAAATATTTCGCACTCGACTATAGTACACTACAACACAACACAAGAAGCTTAATGCGTTTTCGCTGTCTGCAATGTCATTTTCAACATCGTTTTTCATCATTAGTCCCGACTACACAGCAACCTGACCTTTCTCTATTTCCATTTAAGTACGCAGATTGACCGGAGGTTATTTTTCATTGCGAAAACAAATCTATAGAATAGGTTACACGGAAGAGATAATTACTCGTTCCAAAGACCTCGTATAGTGGCCTGAGCGGTAAGGGCATAAGCGTTAAATGGATTCCCGAAAAATCACAAATTCATTCATCCAACTGACAAGAGTAAAATTTGAAAAAGTCAGTGCATGACTTTCCATTTCATTTGGCGTTGTATCGTTTTCTTCAGACTACGATAGATCTTACCTTGCAGAATAGGTAAGCTAAGGTAAAAGCATGGCGCTTCGATGCAAGCGATTTCACGCAATTATGAATGATACAAAAAAAAATATTTGCTGCCGATGGCGGTTTTTATAATTTGTGTTATGTTTTTTCTTAGACAGACATGTATGTATGTTACTGTGCTTCATTTCACTTTCATTCGGTAATTGTACGCACCCGACTAATTAAAGATTACATACTTTAATTATTCCGTGTGAAGATAAATAGAAACCAAACAGTAAATGTAAAAGTCATGCTTTGAATTAAATGAAAAGATAGAAAAACATAACATCGGCATAGATACATTTAAATGTTTCTTAAATAAGATTTTCACCTAATCTCATTGAATGAATTAGAGACAAATCAAATCAAATCGAAAAATTCCATTGACTTTTATAGCGACACCAGATGCATAATTTCAAGGTTTTTTTCGCATGTTTTTCGTTTCGCATTAAAAAAAATTATACAGAAAGGAACATATTTCATGCCATTAAGCAAAAGACTCATTTAAATCGTCTCATTTAGTAAAAAAAAGTCATAAAAACAAAACACAAAAAAGCTTCAAAAGTATCTAATAATTCCAGTTCGTCACGCTTGAATAAAAACCAGCAGCACACTGTCATTTCTTTTTACGTTTTGATGAGTCCGTTTCGTCATAAGTGAAAAGTGGTCAGCAGCATAGTGGTCAAGGATTATAATCTCGAGTTGAGCTAATATGCACTTCAGGTTTTGTCGTCTGGTAATTTATCTTTTTTTCATTTATGTGTTTTGTTTGTCGTTGCATACGAAAGATATGGTTAAATATTTACGTTTTTCTGTGACATGTTTAATATTCATAATCTCTGCACCGTGAGCTCTACCTACACTAGCCGGCATATGTATTTTGACATCTGGTACTCTCGAGCCAAGATACTGATTTTGTTTAACTAGAGCGAATAACGGTAAATTTCTTAGAAGGAAATCAAAGTACATATCAACAGCAATAAATATGCTCAATGTTTTTCCTGTCCGTTTTCGCACTCTCTTGCTATAAAAAAGATAACAGATTGGTGCGAAATTTTGGTGCGAAATTTTGGTGCGACATAAGTATTTTGACAATATTTAAATCTTTGATTGTACACCAATTTCTCTGGAATAAAATTCATAAAACTTAATTTTATTAATGATTTGTGTTTATATTTTGAATTCCAAGCAGAAAATGTGTCCAGTGCTTGAAACATAGGATAAAAATCAGAAATTCGAAGTTTTCGAAGAGAAAAGAAATAGAAAACTATTCCATGCATCACAGAAATGGGATGTGTATATCGAATAATTACCTAAAAATCTTTCAAATATTTATGGAAAATATCCTAATTGAACCAAAGGATATTATGAATATGATGAATGTGCCATCGGAGGCAGAGATAATAACGACCACCTTCGGTCTAGAACTAAAAAAGGCAAACTGCATGCATACGCAGATAAAGTGAAACCAAAGAAAGATTTAAAAACCATACCAAAAGCAAACCTTTGTTACTATGGAACAAGTTCAAGCTACTGCAGCTTTCGGAAAAAGTTTTTAAGGCTAATATTCGTTATTTTATTACATTTTTACAAAAAAAAAAATCAATATTTAAAGAAAATGCCCAATTTATGTGGAAAAACAGATACCTGGTTATCAAAATGAATACCACAGTAGAGGCTCTCTTATGATGCAGGGATATATTACTTACAATAGCCTAGGCTGCTTAAGTTCAAATCACTGTTTCCATGGCCAAAGCTTTTTTTGGTCGTCATTGAATCGTCGAAAGTCATAATCGATCTTTTTGCGGCAAAATTTGATATAAATTTCACTTCTTTCTTAGAGTTCTTCATCGTGGCTCACTCATCACTCGTGGTTCACATTCGCTTTCTTTCAGATTTTGTTTTAAAACATTTTTTTGTTTGGTAATAAACAGTTTACAGTATAAAATAAAATTCAATAGTAGCGTATTCAATGTGTAAACCAGGACTAAGGCTTGCATCAATCGATGCTCAAACCAATCTTCGAAATTCTGATTCTTGTTTCTGTTTCGAGCAACTGGTCATATTTTTTATTTGAAAATAAATATGGGGAACTCAAAAATTAATATAAATATGTTTTGTGCATCAGTTCTTGCGAAAAAGTGGGTGCAATCAAAGAGTTAAATGTTGTCAAAATACTTATGGCACACCAGAATTACGCCTCCATTTTTTCTCTTTTCTATAGCATGAGAGTCCGAAAGAGGACAGGAAAAATATTAAGCATATTTATTGCTGTCGATACGTGCTTTAATTTTGATAAAAGAAATTTACCGTTATTGGCTTTAGTTAAACAAAACCAGTGTCGGGGCTGGAGGGCATGAAATGTCAAAATACAAATGCCGACCAGTGTACGAAAACAAAATATGTATGTACATAGCTGGAAAATATCTGTACTAGTACACAAATGGTTTGGCCATAATAAATGTGCTCATCTTGTCAATTTTATGGAATGATGAAGACTTTGATGCAACGGAAGAAATTATTGCACACGTTAGTTCCCAACTCAATTTAATTTTAGGTAGTTCGGGTTTCAAAAATAATTTCACTTTTTTTTTGTAATGACTAAAATTCAAATAACCAATTTTTTTAAAATTAAATCGTTGGAATTTTCCTGACAATCATCTTTAAAATACAGTAGACATTCGAAAATCTTTACTAGTTTGTTTTTTGGTGAATAAGATTTCTGAAATACATATTTAAGAATTTCGGACGGAAATAAAAACATGTTAACAATCTAAATAATCGCAGTGAGCCAATTACATTTATAACATTTATTGATTATAACTTAGGGATCATTTTCAAAATAAAATAAAATAAAAAATTCAAAGCTAGGACAATCCAGCGCAACCTTTGTCACTTTTTAACGATATAAGGCATCTGTTTGGTTTGGCCTTTACCTTTACATATTACCCCCATCATCATCATCATCAATGTGGCACGATAGCCCGACGTTGGGCCTTGGCCGCCTGAATCGTTGACCTCCAATTGTCGCGGTTACGTGACCTTGTACTCCAGTTTCGAAAGCCCAGCAGCTGGTGGGCGTTTACACCTACGGAGTTCTCCCAGCGAGCTCTCGGTCGTCCACGCAAGATCGCTCCGTCAATTCGTTGTGCGTTCATCACTTTATTTGGCATGCGATTATCGGCCATCCGTTGTACATGCCCCGCCCATTGCAAACGTTGATGCTTCACGATTTTCGTTACTTCCAGCTCATCGTACAGTTGATACAACTCATGGTTGTATCGGTTACGCCATTGATTTCCCTCGCGAACGGCCCCGAAAATTCGCCGAAGGACCTTTCGTTCGAATCGGACTACAGACGGACATGACTTATTCGAATCAGGGACCGACCCTGATCATTTATATATTTACTTTGCCATACATCCGGCGGCTCTTTTGAGGTGTTACATAAATCGTCGTAACAAAAACAATATACCCTATACCATCTTATGGGTATAGGGTATAAAAATTTTCATGCTATGTTAAATCCACCTTTTTACGCTCTCAAAGAGTAATAGCCGATACAGACTAACAACAAATCCTGATCTAGATTCTAATTAATCGAGTCAAAACCCTGGATTTTAGATCGAATCGCGTCACTAAATTCAAAATGCATCGTATAATGTACTTGCATTAATCAAATTGCAGTACAATATGGTACATTTGTTAATCAAATCGAGGATTTAATAAATCTTGTCGGAATTGTTAAAAAAATATTATAGGTCTCGGATTCACCATGCGTTTACGGCGTAACATCTCCGGATGGCAGAACAGAAAAGCATGGTCAATCCATCATGCAAGTGAAACTGCAAGTGCATCTTTATCGGCAGATGAAGACGTTCCTCAAGCAGTATGAATTCCAGGTCACATGTAACAAGGTTTATCGATTCAATAGACGCCGATATTGTTTTTAAACAAAAACTCTCCATTTAAATTACAAAAAATGCAACTATGAAGACTCAAAAAAAGCGCCCTTAAGGATTTTAGGGACTGTACGGGATATGTCTTTTTCCAGCGGTCTCTAAGCTAATGGCAAAGATTATCTTGAAATTATGAACTTTTTTGAGGGTTTTTATTATTATTGAGCAATCAGATCGATTGTCTCCCAGTACATTTCATGACACCAGATAAACTACTTTCCATCATCAAGGAGTGCTAGGAAAGAGTCAAACCTCAAACCCCAAAATAAATGATGACCAAGTACTTGAGATCGGATCCGAAAACAAGGAGTTTATATTTCAGACCGGGCAGTCGAAAAATGTAAGTTTTGATACATCGGGAGCATTTATGTTACAACTAAATAGCTGCGCGGATGCTGATATATTAAATTACATTTCTAAGCGCACCAAACTCCTTGTATTCGATGGAATTGTGGAGTCGGTGCTTCTTTATAGCACATTGGAAGGTGACCAAAGAAATAATATCTACGTTTAAAACTTTCGTATCTATACATAATTGTTTCCAATAAAAATCTCCTTAGACTTACATTCTCCTAAAACATCCATAAAAAGGCGGAATGTTGCTAATCAGGGCCCAGATTGGAAACAACAAGATAGTATGTGGTCGCATCATCAAAAATGAAGTAGTCAGACCTAATACTTCAGGCGATCGGTCGTGAAATCCGGCTCCAGAGTGCATGCCAGGCAATGTCTGAGATTATTTTAAAAATCGATAGGGTATTAGTCAGAAAGCTTAAATTTAAGTTTACACCACTTGAAAATTTTTCTAACGGTACTTATGAAGGTTTTTGTCTTGTTTGGGTTCCCTGCGTATATCTCCGCTCCTAATGGTAGCATTTCCAAAAGAAGGCCACCGGATTGTTTGGTACAAAATGTTCTCCATCTTTGGCTTAGCGATTGTTCACCATAAAGTAGTAGGTAAAATGTTACAGCGTGTCAAAGTTGAAAAAACTTTTTTTCAAATCAGTTTTTTCTTTTGACAAAAAAGTCGATAACGGTGAATTTTCGGGCAAAAATTAATCAGAATGGACTTGTACCTTGGATTGCATTCCCTGCAATCCAGAAAAAAATTTAGTCGATATACGATCAGCCCAGCAGCCGAGATATACCCGAAAGAAGGTGAGCATTCCGAAGTAACTATGCGTTATACATACTTATAGGTATAATTTGTTGCAGATACAATTAGGATGGTGAGTTGCGCTCTGTATTTGAGCTACCTCTGTAGGCGTCGAACTTGGTATCTATTTATATTTGTAATACAGTAGCGGAAATTGAAATAGGTTCACCCCCATAAAGTAAGGTTTCCCGAAAATCTGGCAGTTCACCAATAGGATAAAGTAATTTCCTTTCTTTTTATTTTGGATGGCTTAGTTGGTGATAAGGGTAGGTTTTTATTATCTTCTTCAGTAGAATCCTGAATATGATATACAGATCTACTTGATTGTGGAAGGGGGACAAAAGTTGGAAGATCATAAATGTCATCGTAGCAATCTTCATCATTTATGTCTTCGGTTATGACTGCGACATTTGAGCATATTTTGTCACAACACGTTCTACAGATATTGGTACATGCGAGGCCGGCCTTCCTACAACCACAGTTCTTATTACAAGAGCACGAAATAATATTTAGGAGGTATGAAGGGATGATTTCTCCCGAAATCGTCACAAGCTCCAATCCCACCTGGGTTCACTCCCAGCCCATTTTTTTTGGTTTTAAAAGGTTGCCGAGCCATGTCTGTATTTGGTGGTACGTTCGTTAGGAATGATGATCAGCGACTGATTCGGTGGGAGGCAAAGCAGCAAGATCCGCTTTAACGTTGGTTCCTGCCCGAGCAAAAAGTTTGAAGCGGAAATCGCTTAGGGATGTGTCGTTACGTGTACCTCCGTTCAAGGCAATGAAAACATTCTTTCCGATAGTGCATATAGTCTAAGAAAAATGGCATATTTGGTCGGCAAAAATCCTACATAAGATTTTTTTTTGGATTATGGATGGGAATGGTCCCCAGATTATGACATTAAAAGTCCCAACCGATTGGAGGTCCGCAACCTTTAAAAAAGGGGGAAAGGGGGGACATTTTTCGTTTTTTTAGCGAATATTTCAAAAACGGTAAGAGATACAGAAAAAGGGTCTGAGGACGAAAAAAACTAAATAAAATTATCTTTGCAATGATTATAACACATTAGAGTTTAATTGATGTTTCGGCGTTAGACTAGAAACTAAATTAGAATATTTTCTTTTAGACCTTTTTTAAAAGCTCCATAACTTTTGAAAATCTAGTTCAGCCGTAAAATTTTGAATAAGTATTCACAAAAAGTTCAAGGTAAACATTGAGCCGCTCCGCTCAAAAACCCCCATTATCCCCCCCCCCCATTTGTATTTGTTAAACTGGCATGTCCATAACTCCCCCCGAAATTGGAGCAGAGCGCTAAATTTTGGTTTGTTGCGATTGGAGGTCATAGTCACCCCACACACCAAAAATCAGCTCATTCGGATAAAAACTAAGGGTACCTCCCATACAAAGTGACCCATCAGGAGTTTGTTCTACGTACTACTCATTTTATAAACTGTAGAACAAAGTTGTCTAGTGTCACTGCCAAGTTTTCTGAGATAATTTTTTTATTTTCCCACTTATTCCAACCAAACCTCACACAAATATTGTTTTATCGACGCCACAGAATTTGTCAATATCAAATATTTTGCGAAAACAGAAGGAAAAGAATGGGGAAGGATTAAACACAAGTCATGTTCGCCCCAAAAAAACTTTTAGCCCGAGGAGAGTGAAGGGTATTCAAATTTCGGCCGCGCCCGAAATTAGCTTCGGACTCGTTATTAATTATTGCGAGAAAATTTACCGTTATCGACTTATTTACAAAAAAAAAAACTGATTAACAAAACTGGTTTTTCCACTTTGACACGCTGTGCTGTAGCATTTTTTTGTAATAAATAAATTGATTATCTAATATAATAGTTTCCTTTTTTAGTTTCCACACAAATTTGGTTATTTGAAACACACCATTCGGAAAACTTAACAAAAAATTAAGTTTTTATGATGCCTCATTATGGTTGGAAATAGATTAAGTTTTCCTATGAATTAAGTTTTCAGAAATTAAGATTTTCGAATGTCTACTGGATCTTGTTAATTTTCGGCTCAAACTAAAGCTTCTCCATCTCTTTTTTTGCATAACTTATGTACTGTATAGTAAGTTCAGTTGTGGTGCTTGTGCATCATGCAGCCATGAGCACCATACATATTAATTCATGCAGTCGCATCGTTTCAGTGCAGCGTCACTGAACTGAACTTTATTTATACTAAAATCAGTTTTGTTGCTATAAAAAAAACAAACGAAATCCCCTTTCACCTTATGGTAGAACACATATTACCGCACTATCGCGACGGGAAGAATTTCCTGCAGGCACACTGAAAGTGCATCATGCCAGATACCATCGTGAATTGAAACAATGTTAGTCGCGGCGAACGATGGGCGTCACCACAACTAAGCCCCCTTCCCTTGATAGCAATTTTCCGCATTAATTTTTATCACCTTGTATCTGGCAGATTGTTCAATCCTCGTCCTATCTTGATTGATGGAAGCACGAGGTCTGAATAATTCAAGAATGAAATTCGCATGAGTTTTATTATATGGGAAGAAAAAGATGGAATAAAAAATGCTTTTTTTTGTTTTCTACTTATGGATGCAGGTTGCAGTTTATATTCTCCGTGTACATTAAAGCGAATCTGTAGTCAATTATGTATGTAATTTTAGCTAGGTCTGTCACGTGCAGCCTTACTTGATTTCTTTCAAATATATAAGGCTCATGTGCTTGCCAATAAAGTTAAAAGCCTTTTTATCTGATTAAATTCACCTAGCTTGTACAACACAGTAAAAAGTACATAAATGGGATCATTTAGCATTGTCTTTATGCTTATGTACATTTCAGAAAACATTTGCTGTCATTCTGAGGAGCAGCTCACTCTAACTGACATGTGTCAACATAAATCAATGACTATGAACCTTGTCATCTGATACCGAGAGTGTGAGTGTGTTGAACAATGTTTGGTTGCTAAAAAAAAGCAAACCTTCAGTTTGTCACATCATTTATCAACGACAATCTGACTCTATGATAGTGAGGCTAATTTTTATTTATGAGAACGTTTGGTGTTTTTTGTTTTTACACAGACATGGGAAAAAACAGGACATTGAAGGACAGGCGATGGTTAATGGTACTGAATGACGTGGTTATAAAATGTATAAATTAAAAAATTAAAAATTGAAATGTCAAATATGTATTATTTTCAGTTCAATCCTTTTTAACGCTAGAATAGGAAACAATTGCAGTAGTAACGTATCCTTACAAATTGTGCGATCTATATCAGATCGAATAAATCGACCCCTTCCCTACAAAAACAGGAGATGACATACCTATGCGTTCCTTCTTGGTCTGCACACGGTTATAGGGTATTAACTCTTCGTATGATACGCACGATTATAAATCGGTCTCGTTTAAATTTTGATGTCGTTCATAATTATGTCTTAATACTAAAATAATAATAATTTTTGTTAATTATTCCTTTCTATCTTTTCAGGTAAATATTCTGTTACTGTGATTTCTTTGACGGATACCGTAAGTTTCATCTAATTTTTCAATTATCCATAAGTAATTAGTAGAACAAATTTAAAAAAAAACTAAACTAAAACTATATTAAAGAAAACTATATAGTCTAGTACAGATAGCTCAAAACCCAAACATAAAAAAAGGAATTTTTGATGACAAATTGTTGAATACACTGCCTAATATATATATGCAGTAAAAAGTTACACTAATTTGCGCCATGGGTTAAGGGGGAGGGGGTGGCAAAGTGGTGAAAATTCAGTTTCTTGTAAATATCTGAAAAACTATGAGTCTGACCGTAAAATGTGCTGAGGACAAAACAAACTACATAAAATTACCTTTGTAATGATATGTAACACTCTAGACCTTTTTTAAAAAAATTATACCCTAGACTCAAAAGTATTATAGTGAATTTACATTTTTTGAGTTTTACATTTCGCACTGTAACTCTTGATCGAATAGACATTCTGTCATAAGATCTTGTCCATATATTGTTAACAAAATTTAATTAATTTCTACCAAAAATTGGAATGCTCCCACCATTGACGCCCCCCTCAATCCTCCTAACATTTTTCAAAAAGGCATGTCTGTAGCTTCTTTTGAGCCAGGCGGATCAAATTTGGTGGGCTGCCTAGTCTAAGTTCCATTATGCTCCCCACCAAAAATTATTACCATTCGAAGAAAGCTAAGGGTACCCCCCATACAATGTGACCCAAATTTCTACCAAATTTCACATTTCTTCACTTCTAAATTCTATCTAAAATAGAAAAAATGTATCTCTTAGAACGTCCTTATAACAATATGAAAGTGCATTGTTTTTGGTCGCAGCCACCGCTCTCCACGCAACTTACGTGGCGCACCCCGCTGTCGACCAGATTACCCAAAGAGTGGGTTACTCGATATAAAACTAATTTTTTGTTGGAATAAGTGAACTCCCCTCACGGGGGATATCAAAAATGGTGATTCCACGGGTTCGACCAACAGTGCATGGTGTGGTACATCTCATCAGATGCCGTCGCTTTGTACCACACCATGCACTGCCGGGGACGGCATAACCGGGAATGATTCCGTCGATGTTGATCTGCACTTATATACTCGTGAAAATCAGTCATGTTCGCGAATCATATATAAGCGTGAGACAGCCACTTGCTATCCACTGACTCGCCACTCACCCAACTAGTTTTGGCTGAGAGCCAATGCATATCAATATGAAAGTGCATTGTTGGAATCACCATTTTTGATATCCCCCGTCAGGGACGTAGCCAGGATTTGGTTTCGGGAGGGGTCCAACGCTCAATACAGGTATAGAAATTTTTTGAAATTAGAGTTTTGGCATTGATTCTAGAGGATATAGTATTGTCCGATGGTAGAGGAAAAGTCACTTCATTTATTAAAAAAAAAAATGGTTTCAAATTTTTGAGACTTTATGAAACTTTCCGTCATTTTCCAAAGAACCATGTATCTATCGATCTTCTAGATTTCGACCTATATCATTTGACCAATATTCACGAATTACACTGACTCAATATTTAAGGAACGTTACGCTATCATAATTTCTTCTTCATTTTATCGACACTAGCGACACTTACCTTACCATCCGCCAATAACGGTTATCCTTATGAGAACGCATAGCATAACAAGCCGCCTAATAACGTTCATAAATTTTAAACTCTAAAAACGCATAGTTCGTGACAATCTTGAGTCACGAAAATCATGACGTTGACAAGTTTTTTTCTGCCTATCGAGTGCAGGACAGAACGGCACAACTTCAAATACAAATTCGAACATGAAGTTGGTTACGAGTTTTTCTATATAGAATACAACTGTAATTTGTAAGGATAAAAAAACGCACCTACCATAATGATCTCACGTATCACGGGAACCTTTGCACAGATTGAAAACGGAAGATTTGATTCAAAAATTGATAAAAATTCTAAAATTAAATACGAGAGATGCTGCCTTTTCATCGACGGAGGCGTTTTCGGGAATAACCCACAATTGTTTTTGCAGCTCTGGGACGATCTACATCGAAACAGGCTGCCGTATATAGGGGCATTTTGATAAAGACAACACAAATATCCATGTTGGCAATGAAACTCGAACCCAAGCTCGCAATTCATAGGAAGAGTGTCTTCTTGACATTTCACACTCCGTCGAATTTTTCTACATGGAATATGGATTAGCGGTTTTGTATAAATAAACCACACACAATCTCTCAATCTCTCAATGAAGATATCAAACGAACTAAAGTGAATCATTAGTTTAAGTAGCGGCCATTAATTAAATAGGACATAGAAACTATGATAAAGTATTTGCAAATTAATGTAGTTATCCTCGTCTTAGGCCGAATACTTGTCCAAATATTAAGGAAACGGTTAAATATGAATTTAATGTTTTTTATTCGTCAGATCAAATTGCATCAAATTCGCAATCCCGAGCAAATCAATTTCATCAAACGAGAGGGAACCGGCTTAGAAGTGAAAGCCGCGTCACAGCCACAACTGATTATGTTAACACTGTACTGTGTCGCCCCATATTAATGCTTATGCTCTTGCCACCTTGTATTTTTACTTTAGAAAAGAGTAAATTGCGGGAAGGAATCTCCATAGAAAAAAAACCCAATGGAAACTTATTACAGTGTCCACTGAAATTTCAAAGCCTATTCAAAACATTTCGGTAGGGGTCCGGACCCCCTGGACCCCTCCCCTGGATACGTCCCTGTCCCCCGTAAGGGGGATTCACTTATTCCAACAAAAAATTAGTCCTTATAACAGTTAACTCTAGTATTCTGAATGTATATCCAAAAGTTTGTACCAGAGCGTGCCTTACAAGTACGAAAAATCGGGTTTGAAGGTCGCTAGTACACATTACTCGAAATATTCGCAAATAGCCTTAGAACTGGTATCACTGACCTTCAAACCCAATTTTTTGATACTTGTAGCGTACGCCTTGGTACAACCGTTTGAACATATGTATATAAATTCAGAAGACTACAATTAATTGTTATAATGACGTTCTATGTTTAGGTTTGGGGTTATTTTGAACCAATTGTACTGGACTAATATTCATTTTTACCGATTGCAAAATGTGCTTACGATTTAAAAAACTAATTTTTAATTTCCTTCAAGTGACCGTGCTTCTAAAATATTTAAATAAATTTGAAATTTCTTCGAAATGATGAATCGGTCGTAAAGGATTTTGGTTTCTATTCAGTTATTAACATAAATTTGTATGCCACAGTTTATATTTTTTCTAGAAATTCATAATTTCACGATTTTTAAACATACATCATCGACATCGTCATGATGAACTTTTGTGACCGTCTTACAAATATGCCACACTTTTTCGCCCATATTCCATCTTGGCACTACAATCTACGACTGCATGGTAAAACAGTACCATTTTTACTAAAAACAATACATCACGTTTAGTAGTGTATTTGATGGAAAAAGGAAACCAACTCGTGCTCTTCGTTGCAATTTATCCATACAATTCCATCATCATTAGCATCGTCTTCTTCAGCATCATGATTGGAAAAATCGTGTTTTCAGCAATATCATTTATTCAGATACGGATTACAAGAAGTAAAATAAATTGCATATAATATTGTCACGCGTTCGGCATATGTTTGAGGACTTTCTTCGAAAGAATTCCACTGACTGACATACTAGAGATGTTTGTCTATCTTTAGTGACGATAATAACTGACAATTAGGAGCAAACTAGTCATCCTATATATGGACAATTTATGATATCAGTTTCATACAAAAGCGGATATGCACTCATAATTTACTAAACGATGGAGATGATAACTGCTATCAATTCTGAAAGCAATTATGCTCTATACATTAATTTAAGAGTACTTATGATGGACGTTTTATGATGCGGAATGGTTATCTTTATTGTCTCATAGGGAGGACAAAAGCTTATCAGAACGGCATAAATTTTTGAATGAAAATATTATGCTGTGCTGCATAATATTTCAGGGATATAATTTACATAATAAAAAAATGAACAGATTCATATTTCTGAATTGAATCTCGTCATACAAATTCTGGATGTAATTGTGTCTTTTATGCACAGATTAAATCAAACACGGCCATAAGTTTACTTAACGAATACAATTTTCTTTCTCTCTTTTGATAACATGCAAGTTTGGAGTCGACAAACAGCATGATTTAATACAATATTTAAATAACTTTACACGCAAAACCTAAAGCAAGTACATTTCATCCAAAACTTCTAAGAAATCCTCAAAACTTCAATTAAAATCGTATTCTGTAGGCTTTCTAAAATGTTCACTGGAAATTTTGCTTATGACATTACTAAAACCGAATACCAGATACATATTGAATGGCTGTATCGCATCGTCTTCGCTCAAATTGACATCGGGAGTGTACTATGCTCTGAATTGATGTTGTTGGTGATGATGTCTTATGTCTGCCAGAGTTAATTCAAGTAAATGGATGACGGATTAACATTCCTTTTCAAAAGCCGTAGCCTTAAGCAGTTTATAATGTTGGCCTGCAATGCGCAGTGATGCGGCTTGGCTTAGTATCGAGAATTTCAATTATTTCACTTATATCCTCTCAGCTCTCAACTGCTGATAGATTGATGAGGTTTTCTGTTTTGAGTGGTGAAATGAATTCCAAAAATGTTATACTTTAAGGAATGAAAATTTTGTGACGGGGACCAGCAATGAGTTTCATATAGCCGGACTATTTATGGTAATATGTTTTTGGTGAATTAAATTACAGTTACTTTAAATTGAAATAAATTGGTGAATAAATAAATATTGAAATGTCCTATCTTGGTATGGGGCAGAAATAAATCACCATTTATTTTTATATCTGATAATTTTTATTACATACATATACGATTTCCTCGTACTATTATCTATTTAAATAAATTGGACTGCTTCTAACGAAACTAACAAATACTTTGGATTCAATTCCCGACGATAAATTTCAAATTATAGTCTAAGAAAAATGGCAGACCATTTGTCTGTATCCCTTACCGTTTTTGAAATAATCGCAAAAAGCCGAAAAAATGCCCCCCTTTTTTTAAGGTTGCGGACCCCCGATCGGTTGGGACTTTTAATGCCATAATCTGGGGACCATTCCCAACCATAATCCAAAAAAATTTCCGATGTAGGATTTTTGCCGTTCGATGGCCATATTTTGGTCCAATTTTCTTAGACTATTATGCGAAAACGTAGTCTGGCTGGTCGAGCGGTTAGTGCGCGCACCTTCGGTGCACAGGCTCATGAGTTCGAATCTCACCGTGTTCCATTGTGTTTTTCGAACTCACGAGCTTGTGACAGACTATGATCTCACTCAGATGTTAAACGAGTACCCATTTATGGGGATAAATAACACTGCTGAGCGTGATGCTGATCTCATTACCTCATCAAAAAAAAAAAAGCAGAAAAGATCTTGGAAATAGGATGTCACTAACACATCCTGCGGCCTTAGTCCAATGTTGGATTGTCGCGCCTGTTATTTATTTATTTATTATGCGAAAACCGAAAATTAAAATCTTTCCTTTATTTTTTGTCATACTCCAAAGACTAAAACGTCATTTTTGATTGATGTTAAAGGAGATTGAAAATACGCGTATACATATCGAATCTATTCCACAAGGGAACATATATACCACATGAAAACTCATTTTCAACGACTATATACGAATCTACATTTCATATTGCGTCAGTACTTCTTGAACATATTCAACAAGTTTTCCTCAATTCGATGTATTCTCTTAAGCATAGTTTCGAAACTCTGACGTTTAATAAAATCAAAGTTATATGAATCAAAGTTACTGCACGGGTCTTGAGCACACATACGTCCTAAATCATATCAATTTTGAAATCAATAAACTTTATAGGATTCCAATATTCCTTCTCAAATCAAAACGTATTTTATGCGACAAGTATGCCAAGCCAATAGAGAAAAGGACAAAAGTGCAATAACTTAATATATTGCACAAAAGTAATATTGAAGTGAAATTGGAAAATTCATACTCGATTTACCTTCAACAAGGAGCAACTTTTCTCTGGATTGTGAGTGCAGTTCTTGGCAGAAACAGTAGTATACAGTAGAGTATTACTGCAGCGACAACGACATCTATCAAAACTACATGGACGAGTATGTAACTAACATTATTGTGTATATTAGGGAGTTCGTAAAGTTCTCAATTTTTCGGGAGGAGAAAAACTTTTCCGATTGACATAATCTATAAGGTAGGCGAACAGGTAAAGTTTTATTAAGTAACTCGAAAAAAGTTGGCAAAATTATTCAATTGGATACATGTGATTGAGGGTCAATGGATTGGATGTGTTATATGGGTTTGAGTATTATTACAAGTGTATGTACACAAGGGCTTGTGTTTGTTATAATTATAATTTAGAAATAAGGATGAAATACACGTATATGTAGATTAAAAATGATCATCGGAGCGTGACTTATAAATTGGTTTTGCCTAGAACAAAGCGCAAAGCCCTACATTCTTCTAGTGAACCAGCTGCTAAGGGGTTAAGTGTAAAAATTGATCATTGGCTATGCCCACACATGCGGGCTTTCGTCTTCCCTATCGTGTTCAAGCTCCGTTTCCACTTTCAACATTGAACCTGTCATTGATTGCATCAAGTGACGAGAAGAGATCAATGCCTCATTCTATCCACATCGTTAGATATGTGTCGTGGCTTTAGTGAGGACGGGTAAATGATAAATTCTTTCGTTAATAGTATGAATAGATGGTGAATTGTTGACACATTCGACATTGGCAATCGCGTTCAAGAATGAATACATTTCATCAATCGCGCAGACATCTCAAGTTTCAATTGTCAAAATAACGAAGCCGAACGAAAATTGAAAGTGTCTGGACAAGCACATTGTTTTATTGGATAAAGCATTGTAACGGTAAAAAAAGCGAGTAATTTGAAAAATTCGAGCTTTTTGTCTACATTTTGATATGTATCATTTGCCTCATAATACTTTTTAAAGATACAATAACAAATTAATTGTATTCATTTATTTTTGAAATTTAACCAGGAAAATCCACCTATACTTTATAAATTTAGTGTATTGAGTCAACTTTCTACTTGCTAAAGATTATTGTATAACGCACGCATAACCAATCGAAATGTACCTTTAAACAAGATTTGCTGCTGTGGTTTTTCGGCAATTCGACATATCCGAAACAGGGTTGCCGTTTTTAAATTTTACAGTGTAAGGGGCGATACAGACTATCGACAAGATTTACTAAATCCTAGATTTAGTTGACAGTTGTACCATATTGTACTGCAATTTGAAAAATGCAAGTACATTCTACGATGCATTTTGAATTTAATGACATACGATTTAATCTAGTAGGCGGATTTCGACTCGATTAATTTAGTGGTTTTAGTAAATCCTGTCCATAGTGTGAATCCCCTCTAACATTTTACTCATAAGATCGTAACATTTGCAGCTTCAGTGTAACACATTTTGACGATACTAGTGAAACCCCTATAAGCATAATTTTGTACAAAATTAAATCGTTCATTTCACAAACCACGCTAGCCCAATTTTTTCGAAATTGAGTCATCATGAAAATACTTAGTTTAATAACCTACGCCTTTTGGTGAAAAAAGTCAATGAAAATTCTTCACCAGAAGCTGAGGAGGTATCACCAATAAAGTTAATGGCTACCCATAAACATTTCGTGCTCTTATATAATAATCTATACTGGCGGCTTATTCTGATAAATGTTCACCCTAGTAAGAAGCTGACCTATTGGTGTTGTAAACCCAATTGGCATCATAGTGTTCAAAATAAATACCCAAAATTATACGTCTTGGATGCAACAGTTTTTCTCGTCGCCTAAAAATTTCACTTTTTGGACTTAGGTGGTTTCTGCGATGAGCGATTCAATTTGAATGCTGTCTGACTTGTCATCCTAAAAAAATGGCCAAAAAACAGCCTTTCTTCGATGACACACTCGGTGGCAATTTTTATTGTAAAACATGCTTTGGGAAAATCTTTCAATAATTATTTTTATACCATTTTCTTTTTGTTAAAATGATAAAAGAAAAGCCGTTAAATATACCTATAGTTTCATCTCGAGGATTGTAACAAAATTATTTGCAGTGTAACATTGTAACAGAAACCGCGAAATTGTAACGAAATGTTACAATTGTAACACGAGTGGCAGCACTGATCCGAAATTGCAATAATTTAAACCCAGAAATGAAATACACTAAGAAAAGATAATCTGATATAAGCATTGATTAATTTTCATCCAAAAAATTAATTTCTTCATCTTGTAATTAAAACGATCGAGTTTCAGGGGAGTTTTAAGCATGAAAAGGACATCAACATCAATTCAGCTGAATGTCTCAGGGAAGGAATATATTTTTTTTTTAATTAATTTTTAAATTTCTCTTAAATTTATGTATCTGTATCTTGGATGTGACTTTCATGTTCAAAACCGGAAAACTGAAACTGAACTCAAATTTCGGAGTTATGCCATTTCTATTGATGGTGGTTTTGCTCAAACAAATTTTACCATCGACTTTGCCAATTTTCCCCAACCAATACAGGGCACACATTCGCCACATAATATAAGACAAATCAAATTGTTTTCATTTTTTTAATTACATTTAAGATATTTAATTAAACCATTCGGTCCAAATTGGTTTCAGTTCATACACTGAAAAAAATTATTTAGACTTTTTATCTAAAGTGAAGTAGTTAATGTAACTTTAGATAGTTCTACTAAAGAAATAGTCAATATATCTAATCTTCAAGACAACCACGGACGATTAATCAAGTTAAGTTTAGTGAAATCTTCCACTAAAGTTGTTGAGTGTATTATTCGAATATCAAATTGAACTACAAACAATCGTTGATATTTTCGTGAAGTAGTAAAGGAAAAGAATGTGCGGGATTAAATACAAGTCGTAGGTACGCCCGATAGAACTTTTAGCCCGAGGGGAGCGAAGGGCATCCAAATTTCGGCCGCGCCCGAAATTAGCCTCGGTCTCGTTTTTTATTTTCTTTTCGATTTTTTTTTTTCATTTTCTATTTTCCATCTTCCATTTTCCGTTTATTATACCCTTCGCTCGTAGAGTCAACGAAGGGTATATTAACTTTGTCATGAAGTTTGTAACGCATTGAAGGAAGCATCTTATCTCCATATAATAAGTATATACATTTATCATCAGCATAACATGGGGAGTCGATTGGGCGATGTTCCTCTGTCTGGTCTGTCCGTCTGCGTCTGTCCGTCTGTTGCTACGCGTTTTACTCGGCCAATTTAAAAGCTATAAAGCTGAAATTTTGCACAAATGCTTCTTTTTGCTGCAGGCAGTTTGTATGTTTGAATCGGTAAAATCGGACCATGGGGTCATGGGGCTGCCATACAAACCTAACCACCAAATTAGGTTCTTCTGAGAAAAACTTTTTTATTTGTGCACCGATTTCAACCAAATTCCACACAAATGTATTTCTAATAATGACACACAATACAAGTAAGAATGGATCAAATCGGACCATGGGGTCATGGGGCTGCCATACAAACCCAACCTCCTAAATTAGGTTCTTCTGAGAAAAACTTTTTTGTTTGTGCACCGATTTCAACCAAATTCCACACAAATGTATTTCTATTAATGATACACAACATATGTGAGAATGAATCAAATCAGACCATGGAGTCATGATGCTGCCTTACAAACCCAACCCCCCAAATTAGGTTCTTCTGAGAAAAACTTTTTTGTTTGTGCACCGATTTCAACCAAATTCCACACAAATGTATTTCTATTGATGATTCACAACATATGTGAGAATGAATCAAATCGGACCATGGAGTCATGATGCTGCCATACAAACCCAACCCCCCAAATTAGGTTCTTCTGAGAAAAACTTTTTTGTTTGTGATTTCAACCAAATTACACGCAAATGTATTTCTATTGATGACACATAACATATGTGAGAATGGATCAAATCGGACCATGGGATCATGGGGCTGCCATACAAACTTAACCCCCCATTTTGGTTCTTCTAAGAAAATTGTTTTCCACCAATTTCACAAAACCTTGAATTAATGTGTCTTAATCAAAACAACAAAAAAGGTCAAAAGAAATAAGATCGAACTATGGGGCATCCCTCAATACTATTTTCTGAGTAAATATTTTTATTTGCCCACTTATTCCAACCAAACCCCACACAAATATTGTTTTATCGACGCAACGGAGCTTTTGTGAAGACGGAAGGAAAAGAATGGGGGGGGGGAAATACAAGTCGTATGTACGCCCGAAAAAACTTTTAGCCCGGAGGAGAGCGAAGGGTATCCAAATTTCGGCCGCGCCCAAAATTAGCCTCGGTCTCGTCTGTTTCATTTTCAATTTTCCATTCGATCGAATAGTTTGATAGCCTTTGCTTAGACCTCGATGTGCTGAATATTTTGGTAAAAAAAATATTTTCCTGAAAGTTGCCTGGAGGGTTGTTGTCCGGTCAATCTGTAAGCCGTGTTTTGTCCGATTATCTTACTTGTTCGCGCTCTCGCTTTTTTACATTGGCGGTTTTTTGCGTCCTCGCTTCTTTCTCACCCACCGGTGGGCGTCTCTTGATATTATGTTTGACATTTAAATTGAAAAATGCCAAATGGCAAATGCAACTTTAAACGCAAAAAAATGTGCTCTGTACGTGGAAAAAAGTCAAACCATCCATAGACTTCATGAAATTTCCCCATAAAGGTCGAAACACACTTTTCAGTCATCAGTCATAGTCAAGTCACAGACATTTTCCATACAAGTTGAAACATTGTGCGTTAATTGACTGACAGTCTGTCAAATTTTACGGAAAATATCTGGGATTGCTACTGATTACTGAAAAATGTGGATAGACCTTAACACATTTCAACTTTATCTAAAAAACGAGACCGAGGCTAATTTCGGACGCGGCCGACATTTGAATACTCGTCACATTTGAATGAAACTTAAGCTTATTTTGTGTTAATAATTTCTACCGCGAATAATATGCACAGATTTAAATAAATTAGAAAATTTTTATTTTGTATTATTTGCAATCCTGAGCGTTTTCACTCCTGAATATTAATTAACTACAATGGCCGTGTTTTCTTTATATCGGGAGTAGGTTTGCTAACCCAGACGCGCAAAAAAAAAAACTATCGAGGGTAGCATCCAGGTTAAATTTCAAATTGTCACGTAGGCATTACCATTAGTTTCAAAACATTGCTCAAAACTTTCACTTTACAAACGCAAAAGTTAACATGTAATTTTTTTAATGAAAACATATTTTTATGTAGGAATCATAATTTTGTTAGAATAAGAATTCGACGAACAACATTTTTAACATGAATTTTCAAGCAAAAACTATACTTTTTGCACACACTTATGTGTTGCATGTAAACTATACCTTAGAGCTTTTCATTTCAAAATTTAATTTTTGCTAGTCATTGAAAAACGTACTAGAAAATAATTGGGATTGCATACATTTAGGCGAGTTTTGGAGAGCTCATTAAATCTGGATAGCAATATAATTTCTAACCTGAATAAAGTCACAGGTTAGCGTTTGTATGAAAATTACCCCGGATAGTGTAGGTTAGCTAATTAAAAAACACGGCCAATATAGTGCTTCGCAAATTGTCTGTACAATTTTATTAAAACTAAATTACGAAAAGCTAGATGTCTTATAGCTCGGGTATCCGCCCCTTTACCCCTACCTACTTGTGGAGTCGACTAGAGGCGGCAAAATCTTAAAAGCCTGCTGACGTCAAATGAGTAATTTCGCCCCTGTCACCCATCAATTTCAATACATACCATTACCATTACATGTGAAGTGAAATCGTTTGATGAAATAATATATTCAACATATTTAATTGTCTACGACATTATAAATTCATTTACAATCGGGAGGAAATTAGATTGTCAGGAACTCTGCGCACTGAAAGGACTTTGCCGGTTGGTAAGGGATGTAATGTAAACTACACATTAACAAGAAAACGAGAGAAGAGAGATGGTATCTATTTCCATTAAGGAAACGAACTATCTAACATGCAATTAAAATTACCACAACTAGGTTTTGCGGTAAGATCGAACAGTTTCTGCTGGTAAGAGGTTTGCCATGGTAATATTCTGTTTTCTCTCAGTTTGCTTTTCCATGTACATACATAATGTATTAAATTAAACCACGGTAACATGAATGTTCATACTCTTAGTGCCTTTCTCGTAAAAGTATCGAGTTTTTCTCATAGTTGACTCTGGGGCGTCGATAGCTTTTGAAGAGGAAGGGGGATCCGAATAGTTCGTATTTAATTATTATATATTCTTAATAGGAGACTTCGCTATAAAAATTGACATATTTTATTTTTAATGAAAAAGAAAATGATTTCAAAGTCCCTTTGACAGGAAGAACAATAATCATAAATTGAAGAAACTCCACGTTTGATAAGGCTCTTGTAGTATTCTACAAGTATCAAATCCGGAACCCTATGAGCGACTACATAATCGAACGTTCGGATGCATAGTAACCATGGTATCCCTGAAAGCATCTCCCGGATTTTTCACACTCAAGTCTTTGCGATACGGTCAAATACATAGTGCAATGAGAAACGAGAAAAAATCATTTTTCAATTCCAATTCTCTTTTAACCCATTTGAAGCCAAGCCAAGAAAAAAATGAAAAATGGCTTTTTGGATTATTTTTTATTTTTTTATTTTAATCTAAACGATTAAAAGAAATACAAAACAAAAATTTCCGAAATTTGTTTATTAATCGTTTTTGAATCGTATACGACCCGACGCGACGCGACGGCCTAATCCACTACCATATGGTATGCCTAAAAACACTCTGGGTGAAGGTGAGCGTTGCATTTCTCGCACAAATAAAATGTTTTATTTTCACAAACTCTGCAGTCTGCACCTTTTGCGCGTGTCAGTATATTTCCTATCCGCGCATGTACGGACATTTTGGACCACGCCGAATGCCGTATGATAAGGTGTCCGACATTGCCGTATCGTGACGATGATGATGAGGTAGGACGTCTACCTAGGTTAGGATTTCGATTCATTTCTTCACCCGATTCAAATTTTTTTAAGGTCTCGGACGATGGTGGAAATGAGTTCAATCAAGGAAATTGAATCATTGTTTATACGTCGATGAATTTTCCCAGTGGCCACTACCATTTCTTGCTTCTAACTGAGATCTTATAGTTTGCAACGCCGTTATCGTGCAGGTCAACTCCTCCCATATATTGATTGTAATCCGTTATTGTGGCTGTCCAATGGTGATTTTTGCTTTTGCTGATCTGGAGAAACACTTACCGTTACATACGGGCTCAAAATCAGCGTAATTGCTGGCAACAATAACAACTGAGTTATCCTGCCACTTCACGACCAATAAACTGGAATCTGGATCGTATATGCCGAATCATACGCTCCTCTTGGATTCCACTTCAATTTGGAGTCTGGCTCTAGGCGACAATTTTTTAATCGATTTTCCCTCACAGTCCCTGTGGCACAAAATGCCTCTTCGGTTAGTTTCCGGAAAAGTTTATAGGAGGAAAAAAATTGTTGGAATAAACGGCATGTTTTTCCGGATTTTTGATCATTGTTAGTAAATCCAAAACAACGCTCTCCCTAACTCAGATGTATATCCGGAATTAGAACCTTCACAAGGGATAAATTGGAATAAGTACCCATCTTCGAGAGAGGCTTGTTTCGCATATACATTTTTGCGCCATGTCTTCCAAAAAAATTGAATCATTTCTTCGTCAATGGACAGCGTTCCGGGGAGAATACCAAATTGAAAAAAAAATGGCATTCAATCAATTGAAAGGAGGACGGAGTTTGGCATAGTTATCTGTTTTATCCAGATTGTTGTTGTCAGCAAAATGCAAGTACTTTTTTAGCGCCCTAAACCTACTCCTGCTCACGGTCTTTCTAACTAGTTCGACACCTTAATCATAATTCATATAGAATTGTGGTAGTTTGTGGTAACCAGTGAGAATAACAATTCCAAGAAATCGACGTAACTCAGCTGCACTCAGTGTGAATGACGCGTCATTTTTTTCAGCAGCGTATCTCATCGACTCCTCCACTATCATCTTTATTATATCCTCATAAAAAAGCGACAATAGTTCGTATGACGATGAACCTTCACAGGATTCGAATGTTCCACTTAATTTGTATGAGTTGATGCAGACGGTGAGGTGATGTGGTGATTTGAATTATGCTTCTTAATTCCTGTTATTGCATGCTTCGATTTCAAGATTAGAATGCTGAATGCTGTTGACTCTTGGTTGTGGGTTGCCTTATATAGTGTGGATGCTGAATGTTATGCTGACTGTTGTACATTGCATGCGGGATAGCGGTGCTTCCGTTTGCATTACATGCTGTTATGTTATCGTGCGACCGACCGGACCGGTCGTTATAGCTGATTAGTGAAATTTTCGTTGATGGTATGTCGAGCGTGCTAAAAGATGCGAAACGGTTCTTGCACTAATTCACAATGAAATCTTAAGGTTTGTGTTCGCAGAGACGACTCATGGGATCATCGCTCAGCGATCGAAGTTAAACCACCGGTTTTGAGCACTATATGCGGATATTTTCAATATTCAAATATAGCCCGGAATTGGATGCGAAAAATGATGAGTCGTCTCTACAAAAACATGCACCTTTAGCTTCCACGATTCGAAGCTGAATGTAAGTTAAAGCACCCCATTTAATATCTGCACGAATGTCATTCAGTGGATATTCGAAGTTTCAAATTCAGTTATTCAGTTATCAAAGTGATAATAAATAAATAGACAATAGGCGCGACGGTCCAACATTGCACTAAAGCCGCAGATGTGTTAGTGACATCCAATTTCCAAGATCTTAACAATTTTTTTGTTTCAACATCATAATTGATTCAACATCACTAACATAGTTGTTTTTTTTTATAAATTTAGCCTTCCTAACTGATTAAACTTGCAGAATCCTGCGAAATAGATATCTTTGTCTTCAGCATTCAAAAGTCGACTACAGACTAATCATTGAATTGGACAACTTTTTTTAATCTTACTCTAAGCATCTGCGCTCAAACGATAACCGCGTATAGTGCTGATTCTAAAACTGATGTATTCTGCCTATCCGTGAGCGAGATTTTTGATATGATACCCCATTTACCTATTTAACTTTTCTGCACGAACGACATCAAATCGACTACAGAGTACATTAAACAGAAATACAATTTGCTGAATCTGACCATCTCCGCAAGCCGTTTCGTCAAAATGTACATTCCAGCCATACCCAGTGGCGTATTTACAGGGGGGGCACAGGGGGCACGTGCCCCCCCTGTGAGCTCATCAAACTTTTTTCACATCATACTAAAAATTGCAGTACCAAATGTTCCCTTTTTATTTTGAGCATTTCTATTACTAAACTTTGTAAATCTTTTTCGAAACATTATCATCAAATCACATCGCCAGATCTCCTCGTTGATAAACCCTTTCCGTTTTTCGAACGGGTTGAGTTTAGTTTCATAGACGCGTGGTTTCAAAAACAAGAACTCTCAGAGAATAAGTACAAGCTATGATTATGTCGTGCTCTGTGGCCGTGATCGTTCGGTCGCCACTCTGTGAAATAGACACTCATAGAGAAACGAGTTTCCAAACTCGGCACGACTCGTCGCAAGTTTATTATTCAGAAGAAGATGATAAGAAATATTCTTATCGTAGAATAATAAACTAACAATGCGACTAGGAACTGGTATGGCTGACAACCGTATCACACTCCGAATTCAGTTGTCTTTGTAACGTTGATGACTACACACGGTAGTCATCAACGCACCATGCTCCACTAGGAGTTACGGTAATCAAGAGAGATGATTATGTCGAGGCAACGATGTGTTCATGAAACGTTGCCCAATCTCGACATGAATCTGCTCGGAAACAAAGACTGCTATTGAAAGTCTCGTCATGTGTGAAGGGACCCCATCTTATGTTGAGATGTTGTTGCGGTATCGATGTCTCGGAAGCCGCTGAATTGATAAACATTTGAAACAATCGGTCCGATTTTTCGACCGGGCTTGTGTATTTTAATTTGGCCGTAAATTCGTGTTGGGCTGCTGTAAAGGTCTTTAAACCAGATGCTTCTCTTTCTGTTAAAATGCTAAAAATTGAAGTGTTTTGGTGGGAAAGCATTTTTAACATATATTTTCGAATTCCTACGGTTCGGTGTCTTTGGTGCCCTGCCTGGTGTACTTTCTTCAATGCTTCAATTTTCACGATCGTATCATCATCGTAGCCATTCCTTCTCATTTCTATTTTGCAATTGATTTATTAAAGCATGTTGCTTCAGCTTACCATCTAGGACTCGTTTTGAAAGGTATTGCAGATACTATAGATTTGAAGCTAGTGTAGTACATATGGAAATAACAAACAATCATACCTTCCTGCTTACTTTTGTTGCTTCATTTTAATTAATCGATTGATCACTTCCCGGCTCTATGCCACGGATAGTTCCTACACGGCTGAACATTTTGGTGTAATATTTATAAAAAAATATATTCATACATTTCCATATAAAAACTTTATCAAAAGTATAACTATATTAAAATTATAAGTATTCTTGATAAAAATTTTACTCTTCAATAGTATAAAATTGATAAGCAAATTTATACAAACCGCTCGAAAAAATAAAAATTGTAATACGAGTGCAGTCGGCTTCGAATCCACAATTCTGGGATTTGTGAGCAAGCGCACTGTTCACTGTACCAGACAGACTACAAATCAATAGATTTCTAGGTTGAATGGGTTTCTTGCGTTGATAGTGTATATTTGATAACATAGTAGGATTGATTCTACCCTTTTATATTATAACAACATTCAATGCAATTTATTTTATCCCGAACGGTGTAAAATGCATAATATTAAAAGGGTATTTGGATACTTTTATTCTGTAGCGGTTATAATTAATATAATTTTTGAATAAAATTGTAAGTTGAAAAGGGTCAAATTTGAAGTTTTGGAATAGATAGGAGTTATACTATTTTATTTATAAAATGTATTCCCGGCTTACACCAAAATTTACAACCGTGTAGTATTCTGGATTGTAGTTGTAAAATATTATTCGGCACTTGTTACGATTTTACGGAATCTGTTACTAGATTTTTGACAAAACATACGAAGGCCTATTTTTCAGTAAATCCTAATTTTGCATTCAAATTCAAGATCACAATGTCAGCCAAAATTTGTTGAATCAGCTTTTCATCTGTGTTTCTTTCAAAAGTAAGCAGAACCATTTTTCGGCGGAATTTGGCCGAAATTTGGCAGAATTTCGGACGATGTATGAAATTTGTGGAATCTGTTTTGTCATATGGAAACAGTCTTTTTGGTCATTGCCTCAATTCCATAGCCAATTAAGTAATATTCGTAAAATTCCTTTTCGGCTTCAGGCTCCTTCGAACTACACTAAGCAAACTTTTTTTAAGGCCCTCCGTGTTTTGGTTCAGGAAAAGTCAAAAGCAGTATGAGTGTTATTCTAAGATCTATCAGGAAAACTAAACTTTTGGTGTAATAAACCTGAAATGCAAAGGACTCTCAGGACCGTATTTGTAAACACACCTTAACTCAAGGAGACCTTGAGTCAAGGATGCCGAAATTAAAATAAATGTAATTTTCCATACTTTTTAATAGAAATCATATTCACGAGTCAATGCATCCTTGATTTAACGATAAACTCAAGGAGACCTTGAAATTTCTATAGTCAACCTCACTTGAAGTCAAGGTAGCTACCCACCTACCTTGAAATATTATATTTCAAGTCTATTGAAAAATTATATTTCAAGTCTATTGAAAACTTAAGGTCTCCTTGAGTTTCGCGTTAAATCAAGGATCAAGGATCAACGATCCCTCAGTCTTGCCAATGTTTTTCCCATGTAGCTGCTTTCGGGTATCCCCACACCAAAACTTTATGCAACAAATTAGCCCCGTAATCTGTGCCCCCCCTTTGAGAATTTTCTAAATACGCCACTGGCCATACCTGCTTATTGATTGCAAAACATCCTTCCCGCAACAACAACACAGAGAAAAAAACGAAAAACTAGGTCAACTTTTCCATCCCCAAGCTCCCGCCACACAAAAAGGAATCATCCTCTCGAAACCGACCACATCACCTGAATGCATTTTGAAAAGTGTATAGAAATGGTATTACGCTCGTTGTATCGAATGTCCGCTCGCGGTGAATAAAACTTCTCTCCATTTACCGAACTGATTTTTCACCTGAATCATATTTGTGGTGAGCTTAAAAAACGATATGTGTACCCAACACATATACCTCTACTCGTATCTGCCCCCAGGGAGAAAAATATGAAAAGGCAACTTTTTAGTAAAGGATCATAATATCCTTACCGACAATTTCCTCCGTTCCAATATCGAAGCGACGAGGAAACTATAAAGTCTACAAAAAAAAAATACCTTAAGCGGATCAGAACGTTTTTAATCGAGACAACGCTGAAAAATATCTGCTGAAGCAAATGAATGACTTCATAGAGTTTTCTTTTGACCGTGTGCAATACATGCATGCAGGCAAAATTTAGTGCAGGGCGTGCATCATATAGGACCCATCGGCTAGGAGACTTGGGTATCCGTAAAACGAATGAAAAACGATTTTGTATGAAAGGAAGAGCGCAGGAATAAAAAATAACAGCTATAGCCGTAGCACTATGGAATAGAAGAGAGGAGCGTGACTATGATGATAAGAACTCCTTTCACTCTGAATAGGATACATCATGAAAGCAACGCGTCATCGTCAATGAAAGCTCAGCGTACAATATGTGTGCACGAGTGGTTCCATTTCGACGATATATGAAAGGCACTGGTGGTAACGTATGGAAAAGTCGTGAAAGTGGGCCACACAGGTACCAACCAGGCACCACTTTTTTTTCTCTCTACACTTTTCATATGCATACACAAAGGCTATCATATGACATGCACTCTGGTGCGATAATTGTATATGAAGCAATCTGGTACAGGTGGTGTACAGCACCTAGTTCATGTCTCAATTCGACGTATGGAAGCAGCTATCGCATATGGCTAAGTGTTCCATACGGATTTTGCATGTATGTCTGTATCAAAAATTGGGCTCCACACATCTGTTGCCTTCGACACTCGGCACCGACCAATGTTGAATGTTATGTGTAGTATACTATGGGTACGTGAATCATATTCCGAGAAAATCATCTTTGTATCGTAGTGCTTCTCAAGTGCATCCATCTTGAGGTTAATTGCGTGCAAATTTTCCGTTCAGCAGGTCAATGTGTTAAAGGTGCACTCTAAAGTTCAAGTGATTTCATCGTCAACGATGTTGGTGGCATCGCAACCGGATTTTCCGTATTTTTTTTTCCTGCTTCATTCATTTATGATGCCGCGAGTGCTATTAGCGATTTTGAAGCTTTTTGAGATTCACTATAGGATGGATGATGGTTGGATGGGATGCTCTGCCTGCATTGCAACAATTTTGTCATCATGTTCATGATTCAGGGCAGGGTATAATGCGACATGACACTTTGCTCTGAAAATACACGGCGTAGAGTAGCTTCGGGGAAATTGTGTCAGTAATCGTTGAAATTCTTCTTATGAAAAGTTAAATGAGAATCTTGTCAAACTTCAAGTTTCATTAAGATCTCTCTCTCTCTTTCTCCTCTCGGCTTGAAAACTTTTAAATTGATTTCTTTTGAAAGTTTTCAATCGGTGCGCTCTTGTGTAATGCCTTGGGTAGTACTATACGGGATATGAGAGCTGCTTAATGAGGATTTGAAATATTTGTAAAAAATTTTGGGAATTTCCGTTATAGATTTTATGTAAATATCTTTTAAATTTGAGGATACTTTAAGCTACAGTTGAGTTTTGAATCTGAAATTTAACGGCGGACACGATGTGTGTAATACCACACAGCATACAGATGCTCTACTGAAGCAAATAGTTGCACTATACTATACTACCCAATTCTGGTTCGCCTTGCTGCACCTATGAATGTATGTGACTACCATGACAGTTATACGTAGTTAATTATTGAACTCTTTGAGCAATGAAGTTCAATCGGGTAATTTTTATCGGTTTCACAATTTTCAAATATATTCTCAACTAAATAATATGTAACTTCAAGAAATCGTTCAAGACTTGGCTCTTACATAGGCCAATATAGGGGACGGAAAGTTATGATTGTACTGGTTTCCCGCAGTAGAAGCGCTGCAACGATTCCTTTTTTTGTGCAATTCAATTTGTTGAAGGGTGACCAAATTGGATGCAATAAAATGGCTCGAAACGGCGACCATGGAGTACCATACTATAAACTTTCTTTTTCTTCAGTGAGATTTCTTCAATGAAACAATCGGGAAATAATTTACTACGTTTTATTCTACATTTGTATTTCAATTTCGGCACAATGGTTTTAACAATATTCAACACGCTATCCGAATGTTCAATTTAATTGTATCCATTTGGGTTAGATGGTGATAGGGTGATTCGAGTCTTGCTCTTGCTTCCGAATTCCGGTTATTGGTTGCTTCGATGCCAAGACTAGAATGCTGAATGCTGTTGACTCTGGGATGTGGCTTGTCTTATATAGTGCGTATGCTGCATGTTGCTGACTTTTGTACGATGCATGTGGGCTAGCGGTACGGTGCATCTGTCTGCATTGCATACTGTTTTGTTGTCGTGCAACCGGCGCAATTTGTTGATGGTATGCCGTGTCGAGTGTATTTCAAGAAGCAAAACCGTTCTTGCATCAATTGACAATGAAAGCTTAGCTTTCACGGTTCGAAGCTGAATGGGACTGTCTACACGCGAAACAAGAAATAGAAGAAAAAAGTTTTTTAGAAGAGATTCATGAGGAGCAAGGAAAGGAAAAATTAATTTTTCATATAAAAACCGGTTTTTGTTCTTGTTCTTGCTCCGCGTGTAGACAGTCCCATTCAGCTTCGAATAGTGAAAGCTAAGACCCATTGTAATTAAAAGCAACTCATAGCTTTCGAATTCAGTTCAAAATTTGGTACTCTCAAAGCGATAATAAATAGATAACATACACGACAGTCCAACATTTGACTAAGGCCGCAGATGTGTTAGTGACATCCAGTTTCCATAATATTGACTGTTTTTTTTGTTGAGGTGTTGAGATCAACGTGCTCAGCAGTGTTACTTAGACCCATAAATGGGTACTCGTTTAACATCTGAGTGAGATCATATAGTTCGTCACAAGGGTCGTGAGTTCGAAAAACACCATAAAATGAATTGGTTCACGGTGAGACTCAAACCTACGACCCTGTGCCCGAAGGTGTGCGCACTAACCACGACACCAACCAGACTCCAGATAGTGGTATTAATACCCGAACTGAAAACGCATAAGTTTGAATTTTTGTGAACGAGCTTTTTTTTACTTTTATTTATTTATTTACATACTATTCTTTCTTTACAGGTTTTAATTTACTAAATGTCAAAATCTTATTGTTTTCTGTTTCCATCTGTTACAGGTATGATTGTGTCCGACATTCCATTCGTTCTAGGCAGGGTTGGTAAGTTATTTATTCAAAACGTGGGAGCATTTTTAGAATATGTATACTGCTAATACAGTTATATTGGATTTCTATTTAGATTTCTTCCTAGCCTCTTCTCTTTGGAGATCCTTGTGGATGCTGTAGAAGAACTCACTTTTTTCCTCCCAATTGTGTTGGCACTCCAGCATACGGTTCACCACCTTACGTGGACTTAACGTTTCATTTGTGCCCGTCTCACGAAAAATTCAGGGTAATCAAAAACTATGTGCATTGTGTCTTCCTTGTAGCTAGCACACTCTTGCCAGTCACGTAGCGTAGCATGAAACGGTGCAACCCAAAAAGGTTGCGTTCAACTCACTTTTAAATATCAGGGATGAGATATTGAGTCCATCTATCGGTTACAGCTTTATACCACTGCAGTTGCCACTGCCTCATGCTTTCCTGTATTTCCAAGCTTTCTCGAATTTCCATCTCCGCCGGCGCGTGTCGTTACGTCCACCGCCGTACAATTTGTGTTTACTCAATTAAAACTCCTTTTGGGATCATTCCAGCATAACGATATAAGCAGCTTCGTGAGAAGTTGTTTGGTACGCAGAGCACACCTACGGTAAACCGAACATAATTTCGGTGCATTTCTAGAGGAATCTAGTGAAATTACCGAAACCGGTGAGGTATTCATTGCATGTAACAACTTCGGCCAACAACAATCTCCTGATTGATCTTGCGCCGCTGGTATTTGGCATAATCCTTGCTAAAGCCACGGCGGTAACCGTAACCTTTCTGCATACAAATTTCAAATGTTCTTTAAATAGGTAATATAGTAAAATTAAGCAGGAAAAGGGCCATCCATACCCAAAGATCTAAACAAAAAGTTGGAAGTTTTAATTCCAAATTGTTCCACACTCTCTCCTCTATACGCACTACAAAATCAGACTACTTTGCGCGTAAGTGGGGAGAATGTTACGCTAATATCTGATCGCAAAATGTCCTAAAAACGAAATAAACCACATACAATTTTCTTTGTGATAATAGGCGTGTTTCGGTGTAGGTTAGTTTAGTATAACTACATGGGGTTACAATAACAACACAACCTGTATGGATTAGGTTGTTATTGTAACCCCAATGTAGTTACACTAAACTAACCTACCCGGAGTACAAAAAAAAACGCCTAATATAATATACTCTAGACTTTTTTTAATACCCTAGACCCCAAAATATTATGTGGAATTTTATACTCTACCTGATAGTAGTTATCCAGATATTTCCCCACTTCGTCACCCCCTCCCACCTTAACGTGACATATAGCCCGAAATGCCTAATATTTTTGTTATAGGAGTTATGATTATTGCTTACTGTATAGATAACCCTTTTTTGCACTTACTAATTAAGGCTGCCCCCGCCTTTTTGGGGAAGTTTTAGAATTCGGTTCCAAAGCAGCGGGTCAAGCACTGACCCCTGTGGAACTCCCGCCGTGGCCGTATGCTCCGTGAGTCCGTTGATAGTATCGTATTGAAGGACACGATTTAGCAGGTAGCTCCTGCTTATATGTAGCTACAAGATAGTCTCGAATATTCATTATTTTTAAAGCGGGATGAATGGAGGGGAGGCCCTGTTTGCACAATTGAAAGTGTTTTTGACAGAACAGCATTTACCATTTCGAAATTGTTCACCTTCTCAATTGGTAACATTCAATTGCATCCACCTTAGACCGCACCCCTCTAAAACGATACTGACGTTCTGACAAGCTTCTTTTAATTCCTCCATATTACCGATAATAAATCTGATGAAGATAATTCTGTCAAACAGTTTTCCCGCTGTGTCGAGCAGTCAGATTGGCTGAAATGAATTGACACCTTGGCTTTCTTACCGGTTTATTTAATTTGGGAAGTAGTATCAACTGTTGCCGTTTCCATGCTATTGGGTGAATTCAAATTGTAAGACGAAACCGGACGGGTAAACTTGCAAGACAAGAACCATCGTTCTTACAATCTGAAATGCATAATGCCTGTCTGCTGGCTACTACAAAAGCTCACGCCGTCCGTTTGTTTGTGCTAATAAACGGACGGCGAGAGCTTTTGTAGTGGCCAGCAGACAAGCATTATGCAATTCAGATTGTAAGAACGATGGTTCTTGTCTTGCAAGTTTACCCGTCCGGTTTCGTCTTACAATTTGAATTCAGCCATTGGAAAGCTGACTTCGGTCGAGCAAGTTACGAAAACTTCGACAAAACTTCTGAGGGACAGCACAGATTGCAGTCTTAACGCTTTGTTGGGAATGCCATCTGCTCATGGAACTTTGCCCCCCCCTTTAATGTTGAAGCAGCTTGCCAAAGTTTCTCGTCTGTTATAGCAGGAGTGTTAACTATCAAACTATCAGAAGTAAACTGAGACAATATTTTGAAGCAGCGTCGGGAAAAGCGCCCCTTAGGTGCATACTTTACGATCTTGATAGTATATAGGCCGTTGTAGAAGTGATTTAAGAGATTTCTTACACCTGAATTGCGTGATTTTGGAAACTCTAAGCTATTGTAACAGCAAGTAGTTCCGAAACGATTTTCATCATCGAACCGGATGACATAGGAGCATTTTTCTAAAGACAACACAAAAATTCTGTGGAATTCGAACCAACGCAACGCTCCAGTAATTCAGAGTTGAGCATTTTTGTCCAATTATCCGGATACTTTCGCAGACGGATTTCTTCAGTGGTTTAGAGAATTTTTATAGAGAATAATGTAGCTGGATAGTTAAATCAAGCGAACCTAGCCATGTCCTGATATTACCATTAGCAAACATTGTAGGGCTGATTCCGACTCTGGCAATGTGTACTGTGGTTCCAACCCTCATCTTACTGAAATCGAAACCAACTTATTTGCAATTTGTCCTCTCAATACTAGATGTACCAATGAAATTGTAACCACCTGAAAAGTTCCAATCGCGAAAAGATCGGACCAATCGAGCGCCAGGATCAAGAGATCTCGCAAAGGGGGCACGAGCTGAAAAGGATTGGGAACTACTGGTATAGAGTCATACACTGAACCAAATGTTTACATAATAGTAATGCAATTGTTCGTGTATGCAATGAATTTTTCATTCATTTTAGGCCAAAGAATACTTTCATGGTTACTATGAATTCAGTTCATTGATTTTACATTTTAATATGTAATGAAACATTTCATTGATTTAATGAAACATTTCATTGATTTAATGAAACATTTCATTGATTTAATGAAACATTTCATTGATTTAATGAAACATTTCATTGATTTAATGAAACATTTCATTGATTTAATGAAAAATATTCACTTTACCAATGATGGTTTCATAGTTTTTTTTTCATTTATTTTCAAATAAAAAAAAAAGTTTCTGGAGTTCAGCATTGAACTTAGGCCGGTACAAGTTTTGCACACATTTATTTTGCCTATAAACGCATCATAAAGCATCATAAATTGAACCTACCTAGCTACAATGGGACTCGTTCCCGGGACCCTATGATTTCAAGACCTACACCCTACCTACTACACCAACCACACTATACGTGATGAAGGTTTCTAGACACACATAAAGTATTAGTCAGAGTTAATGAACGCTATTCATTAATGTTATGAAAAATTCATTAATATCCGCTTTGGTGGAAACTTCAGAAGAGGAAATAAAAAAAAATCTAAATATGTACATGATTGAAATATCATTAATCCAATGTATTTTCATAGATATGAGAGGCTTTTAGCAAATATATTTCAATGAAATAATTTCATTAAATCTAAATTTATTTCATTAAATTCATGTAAAACTACATTCTTTTACGAATTATATGGATATTTCATCAGAAATATGGAAATGAAACCAATGAATCTCTTTCATTAAATATAAGAAACCCTTCATAGCAATGCCGAAAATCTCAATGAAATATCAATGATTTCTGCATACATACAATGAATATTTTTTAATGAATGAAATTCATTAATATTATTCAGTGTAGTCATCCATCTGGCGGTACAAATTTTCAATTAATGGTTAGCCCCCTTCAGGGTAAATTCCTTCTTGCGATAATGATAACTGATAACTGAAGTAAAATTTAGCAACTTTTACTAAGCTTTTTAAGATACTAAATGTAGCACTTCGTATCAATTATGAGCGGTTAAAGACGTTGTAATTATCTTTTTTCTTTCAATCACAATTTTCCTTTTTGTGTATTTTATCTGTAGCTTCCATTCCACTAAATCGAAATTAATATTGAATTTTTCCTGTCGGCTTTATATTCTATATTCAAGTGCTAGCCAAAAAGCCGCCCCCAAAATTTAGCGCCCCGGGCGACCGCTCGGCTTACCCTACATTAGAGCGGGCGCTGGTTGAGAACTTTAATGGCAGTTCTTCATCACTACCCTATACGTCGTTCCCCACGGGGAAATCATGAGCTCTTCTTTGACACATACATCACGCTTGTGATTTATGCTGAGCTATGTTCCGCAGGACCTTCGATTGGATCACTTTGAAGCAGGAATTCGTGGGAGTACCTCGTAAAATCTCTTTGCAGACCATCCAATGGCACATGTTTGGATCGTTGGTCGATATGCTGTCTTTGCTACAGAATACAACAATGCTTGGTGATCGCTATAAGTATAGAGCTCACTGGCATGCCATAAACGGCACCAACGAACTGCTGACAAATTTAGGATCAATAATGGATCCCACATTTCCCCCCTGAGTTCATGGGGGGACTCACCCGAGCTGTGAAAATGTGTCAAGAAGTATCCTTTCTCGCCTATTTGTCTCCGAAAAACCCCATTCCGTGGTCCACGCGTTGAAGTACACTCGCAATTACCACAGGGCTTTTTGTACTCGCATCCTACACCAGCCCGTCCAGAAATTTTTCGAAATCAACGTCGTTCCATCTTGGAGGAGAGTATCATGGTAGCAATATTAGCATGTGAACCAAATTAGGTACATGCCAGGACTACAGGATCGTGTGTGGGGCGGAACAAATGATGGAGAAATACAATACAATGTAATGGTTTAAAAATAGTGCTACTGCATTTTGAGAAAACCCGTATTATCACACCTTTCAAGCCAATTTCCCACCTAACAACCAAAGAAAGTGAGAAGCACATACAGGATGAAGGTCAATAACTCCACTTAAACTGATTCAAAACCTTCCCAAAATAAAAATAAATGAGCAGATAAAACAAATTGGCATATTATGCTAATTTTGGGATACCCTGAAAAATTAATTTGGCAGCGATGTACAATTTAAAGCTCACTCTGCCTATATGTTCGAATAATAAATTGCAACGATTTATCAACAGTTTATTAAAAATCAATTCTTTGGCACCTTTAGCTTATGGGAGCTTGTTTCGATGAAATTTAATCCAAGCATCCGGTTTAACATCCAAATCCAATCTCATCGTGAAGCAAACTAGTGATTACTTATCGAGAGCCTGTTTTTAGTAAAATTATGCCGACATAAATTAGAGAACGCTTTGTAAAACTAAACTCGCTGTTGATGCTGTACGATTGTATTCGCAAATCAATACAATGACCGACTCTAATCAAACAAAAGCTTCAAATTTTGCCCATAACACGTGAAGTCAACAACCCTGATACGAGTAACTATGTATGTATGTATCAAATCAACTACTCATTCATATGATTCTAAACGCTGTTTCCCAAAACAAAACGAGAAAAAAGAACATTTCAAATTAAATCACGAAAGTAATTTTTTTCTGAACTCTCGTGCACATGTTAGTAAAATTACAAACTCACACTCTTTACTCTCCTAAATTCTGTTCAAATGTTTGATTCAAATATAGCTGTCGGCGAAAATCCTGATAAATCTGGAAAAACCTGCAAATGTCCACCGGATGAGACGGACCAGAAAGGATGTTGCAAATATGGATTTGTGTACTTTACCTATATAAAGTGCATAACGCCTGGCAGAAGACTATAAATGTAGTACACACACCCAGAGTCTAATAGAGAGAGATTTTTGAATGCCAAACAGTCAGACAAATTAAATTCCGAAATTGCTTGCGGAGCATCCACACTATACAGACTAACGTCCACCTGTTCTCATATGCCTGCAGAGAAATGTATGTTTATATTATACAGACAAGTCTATGGCCATATCTGAAACTATACAGGTGAATCGTCCAGTTCATCAGATTCGGATACATAGCATGAGCATGTATGTGAAAAGTTTGGATTTGGTGGATGGAGTAGTATGTTTGTGCTGAAGCGCATCATATGATTTTCGTTGACCATAGGTACATACTATGGGCTGGACACGGTCATTCTACGAGTACGAGTACTAGTATGTAACGTACGGAGCAAATTCAACATTTGAAGCTCGTAATGGCGGCTCACCGAATCTTCTGGGTGTTATTAAGTGGCTCTATCAGGTCGATGTACCATACAAGCTTATACGAGTACATCTATTACGGAGTAGTTAAGCCCAGGCTAGATGAAGATCGAAAAGTAGCTAAGCTTGATTTCGATAGATAGGCTGATAGACCCACCGACCGTCCTCGTCGTCGACATTTTGCTGCAGCACTATACTTACACTCGTATGGTAAATGCTAACCATTGCACTGCTGATAGGCACTATACACCGAATGTTATAAAAAAGTCGTAAAGCGGTGAAATTTATTGACAATTACCAATTCTCCGTAAATATCGTGGGGTCATCATCATCATCATTGCTTAGTTGACTGGCAGATTGGCACCTTGATCTGCCTGCTCATACATAGTTGATGGAGCCGTAAATGTTATGAACTTTAGCTTTAGCCAATATGTCTATATGAGTAGTAGTTTAATGGTCGTATTGCTAATTAACACTCTATGGTGGATTGGATATGTTCGTTCGACATTTTTTGTTTGACGAGTTGAAGGCTGCGGCTATCTAGCGAAATTGCTGTCATAAGAAGGAGATTATGGTGAAACGATGAGGCGCGAATTTGGGTGGTCTGCGCAGAAATGTTTACTTAGGGTTTTTGGCAATTGAGAATTTTGTGTTGAATAATGATTACGAAGGAAATAAGAGGTAGTAATTTGGGTTTTTGAAGAAAGTTAAAATAAATATAGGTTTTTTGGAATAAAATAAAACTAGGTACACATTACCGAAGATATGTTTCCAAATTTGTTACGCCGATTTAGTTGATCACCAGAATACATAATTTCAGTAAATTATCCACCTAACAAAAACATGTTTGCAGACAAAATAGGTGAAAGGAAAAAATATTGAAACAGAATAAGAGCTGATCTCTTTTTACTTGTAAGAGATGACACACTTATATGCCGATGTGTAATTTTAAATTCGTCATACAATTGAACAAATTTCACAAACAAAATTTGCTTTCCTATAACTGAAACTCTGATGCTTCTAAATTAGTAATGATGCTACAGTGGTGTTTCAAGCTAATTTTTTAGTAAATTTTTTCGTAAGTTATAGCGTCTTGAAAACGCCAGTCAAATGTCATACTCGTAATCGCCACGTTCTTTCTGTTGTTTTTACGAAAAGCCAATTTTGAGTTTTAAAACAGAAACAACACTCGATCGAATAGCACTTTTCTATAGACGATAAGAATAAACTACACTTTGTCATGCGACGAAAGCTAAATATTATTTTAACTGTCATGTGTGTTCCTGGCTTAGTCTCAGCGAATCCATGAACAGATGGAATCAGAACACGTCATAGGGGTGCAGTAGAAATTATTAACACCAAAGAAACTTTAGTTTCATTCAAATGTGACGGGTATGCCTCGGTCTCGTTTAAACATAATAGGCCAGTCAATAACCGATTTTAGGTCGCAAAAAATCGCTCGGGTCTGGTTTTTTGGGATATTGTTATGATAGATACCAGAAGTGTACCACTAAGTTTGCAACTTCGAAAAACCTGTGCTAACCCCGTGACCCTCAAAAAACTTCAAAATTTTCGGACTTTTTTCATATTTTTGTTTGTAATTTCTAAAAGGTGCTTCCTACAAGTAAGTCGTCCACTGCACTTTTAAAGCTAAGAAAATCTTCTTTAATTTGAGTGTAACTCCAGCTTTGTAGGTGCAAAGGATCCCAAGATACAGCACTTTAAAAAATGTGATTTTTTTTGTAAAAAAGTCCGAAATTGTATTTTAGGCGGTTTGTATGACAGCCCTATGACGTAATGTTCCGATTCCATCCATTCCTAGATATGTTTTGAGGCTTTACTAGGAACACATTTGGGTGAGGTTTGGTTAAGAATGGTTCATAAAGAAAAAAGTTTTTCTTAGAAGAACCTGATTATCAGGGGTTGGTTTGTATGACAGCCCTATGACCTAGTGTTCCGATTTCATCCGTTTCTAGATATGTTTTGAAGCTTTACTAAAAAACACATTTGGGGGAATGGTGGTTAAGATTGGTTCATAAAGAAAAAAGTTTTTCTTAGAAGAACCTAATTTCCAGAGGTTGGTTTGTATGACAGCCCTATAACGTAGTGTTCCGATTTCATCTGTTCCTAGATATTTTTTGAGGCTTAACCAGGAACATACTTTGGTGAAGTTTGGTTAATGTTGGTACATAAAGAAAACAGTTTTTCTTAGAAGAACCTAATTTTCAGGGGCAGTCCTATGACCCCATGGTCTGATTCCATTCGTTCCGACATATATACAGCTAAGGAACTGGTTTATAACTTCATGTCACATGACTTTCTCTGTAAAATGCGCATTTAAGCCGATATTCAGCTCGGAACATGACTGAAATTACAATTTCGAACTTTTTTTCAAAAAACAATGTTTAAAGTGCTGTATCTTGGGATCCTTTGCGCCTACAAAGCTGGGGTTACATTCAAATTAAAGAAGATTTTCTTAGCTTTAACAGTGCAGTAGACAACTTACTTGTAGGAAGCACCTTTTAGAAATTACAAACAAAAATATGAAAAAAGTCCGAAAATTTTGAGGTTTTTTGAGGGTTAGCACAGGTTTTTCGAAGTTGCAAACTTGGTGGTACACTTCTGGTATCTATCCTAACAATATCCCAAAAAACCAGAGCCGAGCAATTTTTTGCGACCTAACGCCTTATTTTTCGGTTTATTGACTGGCCTATAATATAGAACGGGCTAAAATGATAAAAACATAAAAAGCATTTAACCCATTAAGACGCAGCGTTGCGAAACGCAACGTGTTATCTTTTTCTACTTTCAGCGTTCCACATATTTTGGAAAATTTTACTAATATTAAAAATTAAAATAATCCAAAACCAGGTCGATTAGATAACCTGTTTTTGTAGGATACTTAGTTACGTCATATTGGTAGATTTCCAGGATAACGAAAATGTCGAAAATCTCATTTTTTATTTTGCAATTTTCAATTTGTTCTCATTATCTCGTCCAGAAATGCAAATCCAAAATTTGCACGGCAATAGAATCGAGAGAATATGTAGTTTCATATTTCACCATTTACCTGTTAAAAAAGATGTCCTGACAAATTTTACATACAATTATCTTCATACATTGAGAAAACGCAACGCTGGGTCTTTCTTAACTTGTAATCACAGTATCTGGTGGTCGTCTCATTCATTTGTGCCAAAAACTTGTGTTTTGGAAATTTCGGACCATAAAAGTTTATTTTTAGAGAATTTTAGGACTTGTAAGATGGCATTTGATGTGGTCCGTAATTTAGTCCATTTTTATGCGTTAGCTGAGTGTTAACTGTACTGTAAGGTGAAAATGTTCCGTAGAAAAATTTTGAATGTCCGCAAAATGAGGAATCATTAAATGACAGCTCTGAAGATGACGAAACAGTGAATAAACTGAGAAATGAGAAAGATATTGAATTGACTGCTCTTACTCCGGAACGTGTACAAGCAATAAGCGACTGTGAAGAAATCGGTCAAGATGCCCAAATTCTAAATGTTTTCAACCATTGTGTGGAAATTTTGTACGAGTTTGAAGATGCATTGCATCAGGAAAGATGTTACGAAGGAAGGACTCAGACGTTCTGAAGGAAGCAATCAATCAATTACATTAGTGCTTTTTGATCTCTTGGAATGATATTTTGAAAATGTATCTAACATTCTGCCAAGGTATAAAGTTTTCGAAATGATTCTCAAATCCAAGTGAATTTCAATTGAACCAAATTCCAAAGTTTCATACCCATAAAATGCTTGAAAATATAGTCTTTGAATGCAGATTGTAATTTTCCAATATGTGTGTATAGGGTGGCCCACGTAAAAGTCTGTTTTAAGGAAAGAGCGATTTTTAGCATTAAAAGAAAAAGTGTAATTATTGCGAGGTTCCCAATTTCAATTTATTTATTTTTTTCTAAAATTTCTAGAAAAACGAAACCGAGGCTAATTTCGGCGCGGCCGAAATTTGGATACCCTTCGCTCTCCTCCTTCCTTCCGTCTTCACATTAGTTCCGTTTCGTCGACGAAACAATATTTGTGTAGGGTTTGATTCGAATAAGTGGCAAATAAAATTATTAATCAGAAAATTTTATTGGGGGATGCTGGAGCATGGGCCCATAGTACGATCCCATTTGTTTTGACCTTTTTTTTCTTTGATTCAGACTCATTAATTCAAAGTTTTGTGAAATTGGTGTAAACAAATTTTCTTAGAAGAACTAAAATGGGGAGTTGGGTTTGTATGGCAGCCCCATGAACCCATAGTCCGATTTGATCCATTCTTACATATGTTTTGTGTCATCAAGAAAAACACACTTTTGTGTCAAGTTTTATCCAAATTGGTGCACAAACAAAAAAGTTTTTCATAGGAGAACCTAATTTGGGGGGTTGGGTTTGTATGGCAGCCCCATGACCCTACTGTCCGATCTTACCGATTCAAAGATACAAACTGCCTGCAGCAAAAACAAGCATTTCAGCTTCATAGCTTTTAAATTGGCCGAGTAAAACGCGTCGCAACAGACGAACATCGCCCAATCGACCCCCAAGTCATGCTGATCATATATGTATACTTTTTATATGGTCGGAGATGCTTCCTGCAATGCGTTAGAAACTTCATGACAAAATTAATATACCCATTCACTCTATGAGCGAAGGGTATAATGAACTAGATTTATAGACAGTCTGTTCGCCTGAAAGAGCAGGTAAGGGCATTCGGTGGCTCAATGGTAGAGATGCAACACTATTTCTGAGTTTCCGGAGCGTGGGTTCGAATCACACTGAGGCCATGGATGTTTGCGTCGTCCCCCTCTCGATCCTTTACACTAATTTCCCTTCTGCCAAGGCTCTGTTTGCATCAAAGGGCTATTCTTTCATTTTTACGGAAAGCCTCGCTTTCGGGTCTTAAATTGTAGCCTTTCACTTTTCAGTTCATTCAGTAACAAAATTGTCCATTAATTAACTAATAATCACGGTCTGTGGCTCACTTGGTTGAGGCGCATTCTACGATGCTAGTAATCTAGAGGTCCGGAGATCGAATCTCGGCGTGGTCCAAAATTTTCCGTAATTGTGCGGATAGGAAATATATAGTGCTTGCAACATTATATACAGGGTTATTGGTTAAGTCGACCTATTCCCTGCAACACGTTATAATAGGGTCAAAATGCAACAAAATGAGGCCATAAATGTTAGGCCGATTTTCAATGGTCACTGAGATATATTAATTTTTAGGTTTTTTGAAATAACCTAGAATTTTGCCATTTAAAGTAAGAATTAAAAAAAACTACTAAGGTAATGGGCTTAAACTTATTTTTGGATTTTAGTCAACACTATAGCAGACATTTCTTAATCATTTGAAATTTCAAAAACCCATCACAATTCGAAATTTTTAATTTTAAATAAAAAAAAAATTTCTTAAATTTTTTTAAAGATATTTTTTAATGTAGTATTACTAAAAAAAATTATATGACATGGAGTCTGCAGATCACTGCAAAAACTTACGCGTATTGTCAGCTTTCCAAAAAGGTGTCAATGTCAATACAAATATTTGAAATAATTGAAACAGCTAGCCGCAAGTTGTTCGGGGACCATCATTTCGTCTGATAAAAAATGAAATAAAGCAGTACATTAGACGTACTCGTACGATGCATTTTGAATTTATTGACATTTATTTAATTTTTTATCAAACGAAATGATGGTCCCCGAACAAGTTGCGGCTAGCTGTTTCAATTATTTCAAATATTTGTATTGACATTGACACCTTTTTGGAAAGCTGACAACACGCGTATGTTTTTTCAGTGGTCTGCAGACTCCATGTCATATAATTTTTTTTAGTAATACTACATTAAAAAATATCTTTAAAAAAATTTAAGAAAATTTTTTTTTATTTAAAATTAAAAATTTCGAATTTTGATGGGTTTTTGAAATTTTAAATGATTAAGAAATGTCTTCTATAGTTTTGACAAAAATCCAAAAATAAGTTTAAGCCCATTACCTTAGTAGTTTTTTTTTAATTCTTACTTTAAATGGCAAAATTCTAGGTTATTTGAAAAAAATCTAAAAATTAATATTTCTCAGTGACCATTGAAAATCGGCCGAACATTTATGGCCTCATTTTGTTGCATTTTGACCCTATTATAACGTGTTGCAGGGAATAGGTCGACTTAACCAATAACCCTGTATACTCCGAAATGATATGCAATGTAACGTTGACTCGAAATCGCCCATAAACGGCTGAGTTAACGCACCATGGCCCCACATGGGGCTATACGGTACTGAGAAGATGAAGAAGAATTAACTAATAAATTCAGGTTGGGGAAAAACTGCACTGTTTAATGCGGGATCACATCACAGGAGATAATCGTATTGGTCCTTTTTTTTAATGCGAGTGGCGAAGCACTGACAATTATTGGAGAGCGTTATCGAGAAATGTTGGACACTTGGATCCGGCCCATTGCTCAGAACAGGCCAGACATGTTGTTTCAGCAAGACGGAGCAGCTTGCCATACCGCTCAGGCAACAATGGGCATTTTATCTGAATTGTTCGGGACCAGAAATACAGATTAGCACACCCCTTCGCATGAATAGTTTCGGCTGATTTCCAACCAAACTAAAAGAGCTAAAATTTCAAAATTATAACTGTTAATAGTCTATTCAATTCTGAGTTAATTAACACAAAAAGTATTGTGTTTACATTTTTTAGTATTGTTTTTCGAAAAAGTACACACAAAATTGCCATTTAAAATTTGTCATCTTGATAGCACATGCAATTTCTTTTTTGTCTATCTTCCACAATTAAAGACGTAGGACCCCCAAATTTTTTTTGGTTGTTTGAGTAAGATATTAACTTTAATATGAATAAGGGAAAATCATTATCTGCGAAAGAGGGACCAAAATTTAAGGCTTACAAGGAGTTAAGGCGGTCAAAAAGTGAAATTTCGAGAAAAAATTAATAAGAGTCGATAAGATGAATCCGAATTCGTGTGTAATAAGTATCGTTAATGTAAAAATAACAGAGGCGATAAAATTGAGTATTTGTCAATCCCTATGAGAGAGTAATTTTGAGAGAAGCATCCAGTCCTCATGACTCGGTCGCAAGGATTAGGGTAAATTTTGACAGGTCAAGGAGACCTTGGGTCAAGGATGCCGAAATTCAATAAATTAAATGTCATTTCCTATACTTTTTCATAGAAAAAAAAGTCTCCTTGAGTTCAGGAATGTTCATAAATACGGGCCTAAATGTTCAATGCTCCTGGAAGAAACCCATTCCCAGGGCGGTATCTCAGACAAAGCAAGCTGGGCGGTATTCCGTTGCCTGGTTAAGTTTTAGGTGGTGCTGCTCCTTTCATTGAATTTGATTAGCACTATGTAGCAGATTAGTTTGTGCGCAATTTCCAGTTTTACGGAATTTTTGTTTTTTGTTTTAAGTTTCGACAGTGGAACACTTCCTTTTTTAATTGAATTTCAAATCTAAGATTTGAAGAAAATGCATGCAATCGCTTCGTGCCCCAAACCTAATTCACATTTGCATGATGCGATAGAGTGTAATTATTGTTTTATGAATATGGGGCAACCATGCCAGGCCGCTCGTTAAATCCATGACGTAGGTTAAACAGCCTAACTCAGAGTTGAAGGACTTGCTAAGACTCAGTTGGATGACATCAGAGCGACAACACTCAGAATTTTTAAAACATGTTTTATCAGTAATGTCCTCTGAAAACTTTTGCCAAATGCGAGTTCTGAGTCACGATTCAATAGACTTGATTCAAAGTAAGTCGGTTTTTGATATGTGCTCCAAATAAGGAAATGGACAGCCCACGGACGAGCCCCCACCAATCAGAAATCCATTTTTATCCTAAGCAGATGCTTTAATCATCAGAGAAGTCACTCTCAAATATTTAAAAACTTGCCAAAGCCTGGAAAGACTTGATGGAACGACGTAATTTGTAACTTCCGCATGCAAATCAGATTTCTTTTCAAAAAAAGTAGATCTTGCATGAGTTTTCACTTGAGCCGTTTGCACATTGACTTAACTTGACAATTAAGCAACAGGAAGGTTCATAAAAGAATTTAGCTTGAGCTGTAAATTGTACAGCATTAGCCTCTGAAAGATCTGGTCGCCTTATGCTTATAGCCCATAGAGCCATTGCGACACTAAAAGAAAATATCCGATCGGAAATCAGGGCTATACACCCAGAGACAATACGAAAAGTAATGGAGTATACGCTTCGCAAGGCTCGGCCACTTGTAATTATATCGCACGTTGCTGTTTTTCATGCACTGAGGAAGTTTCGTGAATATGATGCAACCTTTCATATGAAACGTTATTACTTATTACATATTATTATTCGTATACTATATTAAGTTTATTGTAACGCTTCGTTAGGCGCGCACCTATATGCCACGGGGTAGCCCAAATTCAAAATTATATTAAAAAATTGTTGAGCCTGCAATTTTTTTTCTGCTCAAATGTGTAAGAGACTAAAACTTTATTTTGATATAATATTTTTTTTATGAACATGGCGTACTGGACATTTGTATGCATAAAATACGATACTCACCTGATCTATACCGCCTGATACCATCTGTAATAAGAAAAAGACAACCAATGAGCCTGCAGTTACATGCATTGAAGATATTAAGTCATTTGAAACGTAAAACGAATAATATTTCAAATATCTATGTTGGCCCGACCAACAAACAGGAAGAAGAGGAGAGTGAAGGAGAACCACTTGTCGGCGTCGTCGTCTCTGCATCGGTCATCGGCTTGTATCGGCTGATTCTGGCTCAGGTGCTCAAACGGCAATGCGAGGTTGACGCAGGATGGATGTATCGGTTGGTTCGGCTGCTTCTCCTTGGTTCAATCCCACTTCACTTACCTCCTCATTCTTCTATATCCAGAAGTAAAGCCTTTCTGCCTAAGGCACACAACTTCTGGCGAAAACATTCTCATTCGGTATTCTATGGTAGAATGCGGAGGGGGAAACCACAGCCTTCTAGCTATTAGAGAGGGGGATCACCGCGCCTCTACTTACATTTCAGAGAGGGGAACACCACAACCTGTCAAACACACAACACGAAGAGGAGAGACACCACGACCTCTTCAAACATCAAGTCCACATGGAGAGCAGAGACACCACAACCTCTCCAAAACGTAAACTCTGTGCAAAGAGGGGGAACACCGCAACCTCTCGAGTTTACCACAAATAGGAGACACCACAACCTTTCTACGAACGTCAACTCAACATGGAGAGGGGAGACACCACCTCTCCAAAACGTAAACTCTGTGCAAAGAGGGGGAACACTGCAACCTCTGGAGTTTACCACAAGTAGAAAGAGGAGACATCACAAACTTTCTACAAACACAACGCTGAGAGCGGGACGACCACAACCTCTCAACGACTCAATCGGAGGGGACCAACTCCGACGTGGAGCCTACACGGCTCTAACTAAACAACTCACTGAAAGGGGAGACACCACAACCTCTCAAACTATCATTACTTTCCGGAAAGGGGGAAACCACAACCTTTCTATACAACACTCGGAATATTAGAATACCGGAAACTATGAATAACAATTTGTGTTGTACACACAGCAAAACCTAGTCCGCCATAAATAAGATCTCACACAATACATATTATGTACATACATTAGTACTAAGCTCAGTGTACTCACTTACGCACAACTTCTTTTCCTACCGATTTCTTGTTACCGCAAAAGACGAAAAGAAGACGATGGGACACCTTAGCAGCAGCCAACAACCATCGAATGTGTCGTGATATCTTGGAATGGATTTTCTCGCGGCACACTTCGGAAACACCCCGGAAAAACACTTGACGCGAAGCACGATCGTGTGGAATAAACTTAATTCTGAGTGTCGATGATTAGTCGCGTGATTTGACCACGGAAATTATAATAAAACGAAACGGGAACATAAAAGCGGTTGACGTACCACTAGGCGAGATGACAAGTTTCATTTTATTTTTCAATTGTCATTTAATGTCATGGCCTACTATGAAAATACAATCATAACAAAAACACCAAGCATCCTTCAAATGTAATCTCTTGATTACTTTAAAGTATAAAAATACAAAATCGTTAATTCTCCGTTATATATATAAAAAACGGGCAAAATGCCGGCTAGTTTTTGTCTTTTCCCGTATTAACTTACTTAAATGGCCAAAATAGTTATTTTTCAAAATGCAACCAAGAAAAAAATCTCCGAACTGGAACATTAATCAAGAGAATGCAGTTAAAAATTCCCTGATTGTGGAATGCAAAACTTAGCCCATTTTGGGCTACCCAATTTTTAATATCAATTGTAGCCCGCACACCTAAAGAAGGGTTAAATATTTTTTTTATTAAATAAATATAATTATCCTATAAGTTGAATTTTATTATTTTTTCTTCAAACCCGCCCTGCTATTCAACACCATACTCTCAGTCTATACTCAATTGTTATATACATAGTCCTTTATTCTGGTCCTTCAATTTAAAATATCAACTCTCATAAACCGTTCTTTGTGTACCATAATCCCTCCATCATGCACCTAATTCCTCGTGTAAACTGATTGAATTTTATGTTTATTGCATCAATTTCGATCTGATTTTCATAATTCTCTTGATGGCGCTTTCATCGCCAGACCAGACACCGCAGAATTTACAACAACAACAAAAAAACTCTACAGGAAACCACACAGATTAGCCTTTTTCGCTCATATCGATTATTCATTTTCCAATTTTCCATTTAAAATTTTCCACAAACAAGCTAAAAATTTTATTATGCACGCGTATAACAGCAAAGGTGAACGAGGGACGATGCTGGGTACATACGCAAAGGACACTCTCATCTGTATTATGTATTTGCGAAATGAAACATTCAGGCGACCGCACATATATGTACGAGTAGAGCACTACGATTATAAATTGCAATAAAAGTAAAATAACGCGATTGTGTTTATGGCCAGGATTAAATTGCAATATTGAGCTTTTCGTGGTTAAAAACACAGTGGGGCTTGTTTCTCGTGTATTATGGTCATGTGTACCGCATATAGAGCATATAGACCCTAGACCAGACACCGTAAAACCAGTGGCGTGCAGTAACATTTATAAATGGGGATGCGGTGGAGAAAAAGTAACACAAATACATATAAGTTTTTCAAATGTTTTTTTTTGACACACGAAAGTAATTAGAAAATGTATTTATTATTAATGCGAATTTCTTTAACTTTTTCGTTGCGTAATCGCAGAAATAAATAAAAAAAAATAAAATGGTTCTCTAGGTAACGGTACGGTGCATATGCGTAAGATCTAGCAAATATTTATAAGAAAAACGTAAACAGACAAAATCTCCGTAAAATATAATTTCATAAATATCATATCCCTTCAAAGTACTTACTTCTCCTTTTTGTACTTGCTTGCTTTCGTTCTCCATTCCCAGATATTATAGTTAGTCCAGTACAATAGGTTCAAAATAGCCCCAAACCCAAACATCCAAAAAGAAAAGAAATTTTTGATGCCAAATTGTTGAATACACTGCCCAATATATGCAGAAGAAAGTTACACTAATTTGCGCCATGGGTTAAGGGGGGAGGGGGTTGCAAAGGGGAGAAAATTCAGCTTTTTGCAAATATCTGGAAAACTAGGAATCTGACCTTAAAATGTCCTGAGAACGAAACAAACTACACAAAATTACCTTTGTAATGATATATAACAGTCTAGACGTTTTCTCGGAAAATTATACCCTAGACCCAAAAGTATATAGAGAATTTCCATTTTTTGAGTTTTACATTTCACACTGTAACTCTTGATAGAATAGACCTAGGGTGACAGGATCTTGTTCATTATATTACCAACAAAATTTACTTGATTTGAACCAAAAATTAGAGTGCTCCGACCATTGACGCCCCTCTCACTCCTCCTAACATTTTTCAAAAAAGCATGCCCGTAGCTTCTTTTCAAATTGTGCCAACCAGATCAAATTTGGTGGGATGCCTATTCTGAGCCCCATTATGCTCTTTACCAAAAATTATTACTATCTGATCAAAACTAAGGGTACCCCCCATACAAACTGAACCAAAATTCTAACAAATTTTACATTTTTTCACTTCTAAATTCTATCTAAAATGGAAAAATAAAATTTATCTCTTAGAACGTCATTATAACAGTTAATTGTAGTCTTCTGAATGTATGTTCAAAAGTTTGCATCAAAGCGTACACTACAAGTATCAACAAATTGGATTTGAAGGTCATTGGTACTAGTTCTAAGGCTATTTCCGAATATATCGAGTAACGTGTACTAGCAACCTTCAAACCCGATTTTTCGTACTTGTAAGGCACGCTCTAGTACAAACTTTTGAATATACATTTAGAAGACTACAATTAACTGTTATAATGACGTTCTAAGAGATAAATTTTATTTTTCCATTTTAGATAGAATTTAGAAGTGAAAAAATGTGAAATTTGTTAGAATTTTTTATCACTTTGTATGGGGGGTACCTTTAGTTTTGATCGGATGGTAATAATTTTTGGTAAGGAGCATAATGGGGCTGAGACTAGGCACCCCACCAAATTTCATCTGGTTGGCTCAATTTGAAAAGAAGCTACGGGCATGCTTTTTTGAAAAATGTTAGGAGGAGTGAGGGGGGCGTCAATGGTCGGAGCACTTCAATTTTTGGTACAAACCAAATAAATTTTGTAAGTAATATAATGAACAAGATCCTGTCACCCTAGGTCTATTCTATCAAAAGTTACAGTGCGAAATGTAAAACTCAAAAAATGGAAATTCTCCATATACTTTTGGGTCTAGGGTATAATTTTCCGAAAAAACGTCTAGAGTGCTATATATCATTACAAAGGTAATTTTGTTTAGTTTGTTTCGTTCTCAGGACATTTTAAGGCCAGATTCATAATTTTCCAGATATTAGCAAAAAACTGAATTTTCTCCCCTTTGCAACCCCCTCCCCCCTTAACCCATGGCGCAAATTAGTGTAACTTTCTTCTGCATATATTGGACAGTGTATTCAACAATTTGGCATCAAAAATTTCTTTTCTTTTTGGATGTTTGGGTTTTGAGCTATCTGTACTAGACTAAGTGTAGTTACTAGGTGATTTCAAATTACAAAGTGTGGTGGAGAATTTTTTTTGTTTCTTATGTTTTTTTAGGGTGCTCGAATGCGGAGCTTCTAGCCCAAAATTTCTTTGCGGAACAGCGAAAAAACCCAAAATTTTTGGAGTTTTTTGTTTGTTTATAACTCCGAAACTGTACATTTCTTCGAAATGTCCATGTCCATGAAAATATTAGGGAAAACATAATTGCGGGTCCAACGCGCAATTAATCATTAAAATGTATAGCTACGATTGATAGCCATTTTTTTTTGGCGTTTTTTGCAATCTTGACCCTGTTTTGCAACGAAATTTTGGTGGGAAGTTACGGATTCAGGTTCTGCACCCCAAAATACATAATGTACAAAAATGCAACTTTTGTGACCAAAAATGAAAAACCGTTCAATCTCAAAATTTTATACATAATATGGAACTATGTATTTTAAAAATTGCCAATTTTAATTATTATCAATTGTATTAATACCGCCCATCGGATTTATAATATTTATGTTTCTTTGGACGCGCAATTATGTGCTCTCTAAAATATTCATGAAGAGTTTTTCGCGATTTTTACCTTGTTTCCGCAACGAAATGTCGCTATATGAATCTCCGGATTCCTGCTCAGCACCCCAAAAAAACATAAGAAACAAAAAAAAATTGTCTCCACAACATTTTGCAATCTAATGTACTAGTACTATAGGTTTATCACATAGTAACTACACTATTAGATGAGCTTCACTCATTAGCTTCCTCTTCTTTTCGGTCTCTCATTCATGCTAGCATACACTGCACAGCACAACTTGGAGAATTTGACTTGGATGCGTTCCGTGTACGGGACTGGTTTGCGCATCCCCAATGGTACAAAAATTACTCAATGAGCATGTCTCCTGTCGACTGAAATTTTGTCCGATTGGATTCACGACTAAGTGAAAGTTTTTTCCGCATCCAGTAGAAAAGTACTCAACTCACAGAACGACTGGCACTATGGAGCAAGTACAATGTCGTATATTACTATGTATATCCATATGCGTGTAGAATTCAAGGGCTGTCGTTTAGTCGACTATTATTGGGTATTTTTATACTCCGGGTTAAATATGCTTAGTTCCGTGTACGTACACTATAATTCATACATATGGCATAGATTTTAGGACAGTTGTAATTAGATACATATTCTTTAAATTTAAGTGAAGAAATATTATTATGTATTCGAAAATTTTAAGGGATGCGGCGCATCCACCGCATCTATGGACTGCACGCCACTGCGTAAAACACAGACACACCAATGAAGAGACAGAGGGATAGTATCAGTGAAAAAAAATGTAGAATGCACAGAAGCGGAAAATTGGAAAATGTTGGAATTTACGTGTTTTAGCGTGACACAGTATGCAAGAGAATGTATACGAGTATTTGTGTATGTATGTGTGCAGGATTTAATGACAAAACGGACAGACATTCAGTTGTACAATAATATTTTCCGTTTACAATTTAGTACAGCGGGGTTTAGCTTGATTGTTCAACCAAAAATGGAAATAATAATTCGCGTACAGGAACAGGAATCGTATGTTTTCAGGGATATGCAGGAAAATTGTATTTAATTAATTTTATTGACATTCAAATGGATTTTGCAACGCTCACATTTTTATATTTCTGGCAAGTATATATTTTTTTTTTACAAATTAAGGGAAAAAAAGCATACATATCTGTAAGCTTTTGATTGATTGCTATAAGCCTCTAGATAACTCTAGATAAGCATTAAGGATTGTTCGTGTTTAGAAGATATCGTGATCCATGGCATACTCTGTTGATTTAATTTTGTAAAACATTTTTTTTTTGCAATAAAATTTAATCAAAGGAAATGAGCTTACTAAACAATAAATTGCCAAAAAATTCTCCGCTTGAAATTCATAATTTGAAAACGAAATGTATTATCGTAATAGAGGTATTACACATTCAGGGTCGTCTATTTGGTAAACTCTTTCGAAATTATGTCGCATGAGTTGCGCAATTTTAGAAAAATATATTTTTTTTAAAGCAACATTTCACCACAACTTTCTTTGATTACTGAAATAAAAAAAAACGCTCTTTTTAGTATTCACTCTAGCTAAATACTTAGTCGCCTACGTTTAAATTAAAACCACAAAAACAAAATATCTCCTCCTCCAAACTATGTATGTACCTACATATGTATAGAAATTCATGGGTTTCTATTTTTTACCTAACCAAATTGATCAATGACTGGAAATCAAATTATGCTCACTTTCCAAGTAGTAATTGTTGTTTTGAAAGATTTCAATCAACTTCTTATCCGCTATAGTTAGACGAGTATCAAAATGTTAACATAATTTCTAACCAGTTCTTCCAGCAATCCGTTGTTAGTGTCTTGAATCGAATACTTGACTCTATGTCAGAATAAATTGCGTGAGTATGTGACGCCGCTTTCAACAACATAATAATACTTACGCACCTGTAAGGAAACAAATCAGAAAGCAAAAAAAAAGAAATTACAATAAATGTATGTTTTTAGTCAACGAGCACATGAGTGAGTGCGGAGTTAAGAATATTGTTGGCAGTATAAAAGTGCAAGAAAATAACAAGATGGCATACATACAGTAACAACACTGATTGACTAAGATGTCAATTATCGGACTTTCAATAATTACATATATACGACGCGATTGATGTCAGTCGGTTTAGTCACGTACATATGACTTTGCAAACAGAAACAACACAAACTGATTATTACTCCTATCAATAACAATTATGAGCAGTTGCAGATCAAGTGGAGTTTCTCCAGATTCACCAGTTTTAAACTTTCAATGAACTTGAAGACAGAAAGCGTAGTTTGTTTTTGCAGTAAATTGTAAATCCTGTTTTCTTGTAAAATACACTTAAACTGATATTTGCATTTTTATGTCGGCTTATAAAATGAAAAATGAAGTTTACACAACACAGCTCTAAAAAATAAGATCACTAAAAATTAGACGAGTTAACATGATACTCTTACTTGTTAAAGAAATTTTCTCACGGGAGATGTAGCGTCCCTCCAGGGCTGACTTTAGGCAAAACGGGGCGACCTTTTTTCGTTTTCGTATACTTTTAGATAAATCAATCTGTCAGTTTGTTTTTGGACTTGGTAACAGGATGCGATTAGATTTTTTCTTCAAGAGCCACACGTGATCAAGTTTGTGTGAGGCTCGTGAGGCATGAAACATGCCGTCAAAGACTGTAATATAGCTCTTTAGATTGCAAAAGGCGCTGACCTAAAAACCCTTTTCTAACTGCTTAACAAAGACTCCCCGCAGGGGGGTTTGTGTCCGTGTGACACTCAGCTCGGAAGGCTGTTTGTAGTCGGACAGAGATCTTTGGTGAGTTGTGACACCACGGACCTAACAGTGCAAGGATGCCCCTGGTACAGTTGATACGCCATGGCGAGGATCTGTACAAAGACCATTCGGGCGCTAACGGCCCCGTACTCCTGAGTTATGCACGGGTGGCTCTTGGCGTGCCTACCTCCCCCCATAGTTTGCGGGAGGGAAGCACTAAAGGCCTAGCACGATTTTGATGTCCCCTGGTGGGGGGGGTGCATCATACGGAAGTCGTCTGAGCTTCGGAGGTGACGGCTCCGCATGACCCGAGTCGAGAAGGGGCTAGCTAGGGAGAACGGCCTTGGTGGAAAATGCCTACGCGCCTATATCTAGCTAGTTTGTGGATTGATGACCACACTGCCTGAGTCGCATTGCTGACTAGTAAACTGAAGGGGCCGCCTGGATGTGAAAAGCAGCGCTTCGTTGTCTGCACAGACGCGGAGTCACAGGTCCAACGAGCCTGGGGTGTGCATGCCCGAATTCGACGTAAGGCTTAACCAATAGGGGGCCGAAGGAGGATCACACCTGCTATGGAGAAGTCCATAGCGAATAGTGTACCTCGGGGATGGGTGAGCCCAGGGGACCATGGTCCCTTCCCATCTTGGCGTTGGTCTCGAGGGGGCTGTCGGTTGTTAAGCAAGACATCGAGCTGGTGATGCAGCCCCGGGGTTGGGTTCCTGAAGGTGAATGCATTCACCGGATGGAGAAATCCCCATCTGACTACAAGATCCGGGTCAGTAAATATGCTGGAGGTCCAAACCGCTTTCGCAAGGACCGGGGTATAAAGCCATAGGCTAGGTGACCCTTAGACAGTAACCTCGTAGATGGTATGCTTGCTTAACAAAGACTAGAACCTTTCGCAATACGACCATACTGCGCTCCATGTAGTAACTAGGCTCTATCCATAACCCTTTGATTGGGCATCCGGGAGATCGCTGGTGAGAGATAACTTTATCTTCCCAGTGTTCCATTATTAGAACGTTTTTTTGAATTTTTTTACCATCGCGGATAAAAGAATTGGTCATGCCGTTGCTCTGTTGGCGAGTTGTGTTTTTGCCTAGATAAATTTTGATTTTAAATTTAATGGACGGATAAAGCGTTTTTTTTTCTCAAAAATACGCTAAAAATCAAGTTTTTGGAATTACATTTCAATTATTACATTTCCAGTTTCCAGTTTGAAAAAAAATTTCAAGATGTGAATTTATTAAATTACTATAAAACAAGGAAAAGTGGACATCGATAATGTACGATTTTTTGTATACGTATGCGTTTTGTGCGTTTATCTTGTCGAATCGAGTAGCGTTTTGTAGGCTTTTGGGACGTCAATATTTGAGTGTGTTGCCCTAAATGTATTTTTTTCTCAATTACAATTTATGAATATCGAAACTATCACCCTGCTTGCACAAATCCAGAGAAAACGACATCCAAAAAAATTTGCTCGCAACAAAAAAAAAAGAAAAATCATAATTTTCTAATAAGCTACCAACTACATATGTTAATGGTGCAGTCCTGTGATCGGTTCAATGCCTATCGGAAGGCGTGTATAACTGTTAGGATAGCGGTAAAACTTCTAAAATTATACTCAATAATTAAATGTTGGGCGTGGTCATTTTTTCCGTTTACAATAGCACATCAAATTAAGCAGGAAAAGGGTGTGAATTGTCTCTTAACTTCATAACTTTGCTACGGCGATGTAATATTCAACGCAAGATATTACGGCTAGGCCTGTTCCTAATACAGGTACACCGATTTAAAAACCGGTGTTTAATCAACACCGGTACCAATATTTTTAAGTGCCGATATCCCGGTTTTTTCAACCGGTCCTGGTTTTTTTTTCAACACCGGTTTTTTAGCACCGGTTCAGTTCCGTTTTTTTTTCAGGTTTTTTTCAACACCCGTTTAGTACATGTCTTTTTCAGCTTTTTTCAACACCCGTTCAGTTTCGGTTTTTAGCACCGGTCTTTTCAGGTTCTTTTAGCACCTGCTCCGTATCGGTCTTTTTCAGGTTTTTTTAAGCATCTGTTCATTATCGCTTTTTTTTCAGGTCTTCTAAGCACCTATTCAACACTGAATGAACTGAGCGTTACGTTCTTTTGTACCGTATTCCAGCACGTTTTTTTGTGAGGTATTTTCTTTATTTAAGCCACGATTTGTTTTCCATTTTTTTAAGACTTTATTCATTCAGAAATTTTGATTTTCTTAGAAAAACACTCGTCCAATCGGCGCGGAAAAAAAACTAAAATATTTTGGGTCACTGATTTAAAAAATTCGAGGTTAAACAAAAAACACAGAAAAAAATTGGGGTTGCCCGGTTAAACACCTGAAAAAAAAAACTGTGCTGAAATGCGAACCAAGTATCATTTCATTGTTTGTTGAACAGGTGCTGTTAAAACATGAAAAAAAAAACGATACTGAACAGGTGCCAAAAAGCCTAAAAAACGATACTGAGCAGGAGCAAAAAAAACTGATACAGACCGGTACTTAACAGGTGCTACAAGAACCTGAAAAGACCAGCTCTGAACAGATGCTGAAAAAAAAAACTAAAAAAACGGCACTGAACTGGTGCTGAAAAAAACATAGAACCGGTACTGAACAGGTGCGAAAAAACCTGAAAAAAACCGGCGGAATTGAAAACCCGGTATCCGGTACTGAAATCTGAGTACCGAACAGGCCTAATTACGGCAATCAGTATATGGACGGAACATTTACAATTATATACGGTTTAAGCTCTCTCAAAAGATAAGCAAGTTAAATGTTAGTGATATATGAATAAAGGATTATATTAGAACAACGGTTCTTAAAGCGACCCTAGGTGGTCCGCGAAGCCTTTGGTGTGGTTCCCTCATAATCCGGTACGACAATTCTCGAAATTCACGGAGCTCAATCTTACCTTTTTAATAGAAACTTGAAGGTTGGAAGCGGATTAGATTCCGTTTTGACTGAGCAGGATATACCTACTGTTTTCATTGAGATTTTGACCGTTGTACACTGTGTAAGATATTTAGTGTATTGTATTGGTCACAAAAAGAAATGTGTGTGTAGCTTATTACGATGAAATGGAATATCGTCAAAATTTGTTTAAAATTCTTCTTTTTTAGGTGACGAGCGCAAAATGATTGCGATATGCAATCATCGAGGACGACCGAGAGCTTGATATGAATGTTATCTTTATGTGGAGTAGCTAGATGTCTTTATAGACTTGAGGGGTGTCATAATTGTAGGTAAACAGTTCAGGTATTTAAGGTCATGAATATTCTTTTCCGGCCAGACCATAATGGTAATTTAAATTGCTGAATTAGGATAATTAAGCTATTATTGATCTTCGGTGGAACTTCTAAATAGGGTTCCGACAGGTTTCTGTTGGTACAACATGTACCAGCAATGCCATATTTATAGGAGTTTATGTAAAAATGGTTCTTCCAGTAAGAACTGTAAGGAAGGGCTTTATAATCTGATAAACAAAACTGGATTTCAATATTATGATGGATGAAACAAACCGAAATATTGGGCAACACCCTTTACGAAAATTAATGAGGGTTTTGAAATTCGTTCAGACTTAGCAAAATCACACCCAGAGTCCTTTGCAAGACAATCGAAAACCTCTACTGACAAGAAAACAATAAGTTGTGTTCTAAAGGTAGTTCGGTACAAGATTTCATGATTTGAATCGTTCTTATCACAGTTGCAATTTGGTGGTCCGCAACAACTAACGAGTTTGATCAAGTGGTCCTTCATGTGCAAAAGGTTAAGAAACACTGTATTAGAACAATGCATCGATTCGCAACTCATCGAGTATTTGCTTTTTGGTATGGGTATGAGTCTATCTCTTGTAGTACAGCCTCTTCGCGATCATATTAATCTGTTTTTTTTTTTTTTATTAGAATCAGTTTCCATTTTTAATTTGAACTTTTTATTTGATATTAACCTTTTATTTAATTATACAAAACATATAATATAACTTACACGTAAAAATTCATTGTGCATTTTGTCTATTAAATTACTATTCCAAAATTGTACCCTGATTTTTTTCCTTATAGGTTCTGTTATATTTATTACACATTCTCACATCCAATGTTCACACAAGCCGATATCAAATATTGTTTTCCAGTGGAATTCTGGAACTTTGTGCTGACAAATATGTACCAACTCAAAAAAAGAATAAATTTCGTAAGAATTGATTCATTGGTTATCCTTAATTTGATGCTAGAGTAACGGCTGTTAAGCTATTACCACACTGGCTGGCAGGACCTCGCGATGCCAACTGTCATCGCAGCTACACTAGCATTTGGTTGGCCGTCCAGATTTGATAATCAATATGGCAAATGAAACATCTAACAGCTGCTTATTGAATTCATAGTGACAATATTACAACTTTTCTTGTTTTTTTTTTTTTGTGAAATTGTATACTTATTGAATAAATTGGCCTAATAATATTTTAAGCGCGTAGAGTCCTATTTTTATAATTAATTTTAAGAAAACCTCCAAAGCTAATATTGGATTATGTTTTTTCTCTGTTTGGCAGCCAATCATTTGGTAGCCGTTTTGGATGTTAAGTAGCTGCGAAATGGAGGCCTGCGATATCAGTTTTTTTTTGGCTAGCCTCCAAGTAACAGCTAGTTTGGATATAGCTTTTCAGTTATTTCTTACGTGCATTGTAAGTTCTAATCTACTGAATTTGATTAAAATTAATTAATTCGTTTTTAAGTCGAATATTAGCAGCCCAAGGCTATTATTCTGTGCAGAAATTAGTACGTATTTTTAATTATACAATTATCCCAAAAGAATTTTACATATTCCCTTCTTTTGGCTAGTTTCTGTTACATTTTCGAAACAACTACATTCGGAAATTCAATATCAAATGAGCTTCTTTTAAATCCCCATAAATGACAATGACTTAACCTCCTCACTCTGCATCAGTTGAATATTGTTGAACATGATCTTCATCTTTATTGGATCCCGATTCCAGACCCGCAATTTTTCAGTTTTTTTTATGCTCGTCTTTCATATATACCGAAATCGTACAAAAGCGTCACACACACTCAAAGTAATTTATCATCGCGGATTTATTCATGCAATTGTTTATTTTAGGAACATTCATGAAGAATTTTATATCTGCGACAAGAACGACAACGACACGAAATGAACATTCTCATAAAATGGCATGACATGCCATCAGGGTCAAAAGGTCGTATTTTGCAATTCGCCAGACGGTTATAATGAAAAGTTTCAGCAGACGTTCATACCCAGTTCATACCTGTAATTCAATTTTGATTTGAGAATTTTAACCGAGAAAAACGTGCTCTTCGAATTATAATGGAATTGTTTTGTATTGGGATGCTCTTAAGTGGATTTTAGATATATCTACACAAATTAATGACAAATAATAATATATCTCACTGTAACCTCTTGGTGAATAGTGGATCTACCTTGCTACAGTTGTATGAAAACTCGGCAATTATCATTTCTCTGATTCTCAATTTTTTTCATTTTTTGATTTGGACGGAAAATTTACCACTCGAATCGAACCCTTTTAAGGACAATGGAATAGCTAATAGTCATTCAAAAATTCACTAAATTACAAAAGGTTTCAAGTAACTATTAAGCCACAAGTCAAAAGTAAGCGATGATTATTATGATGAATGAGACTAACTAAAAATTATTTTAACTTTTTTTTTAATTTCCGGAACTTGAATTTCTTTACTTGGGGGTGTTGTATTGGCTCCAAGGTTCTCAAAAAAGAGATGATATCAGCACTTATATGCTTAATCGAATTGAATTGAAGAAAAGAAGACCAAAATTATTTACTTTTATCAATGTATAAAACCCACTTTAAATCCGCCAAAAATTTAAATATGATGAGCTCGTATTCCAGACTCTTCTGTCAGTGAACAAATACCTACAAACAAATTTGGTTAAGCTCGAGGATGTTCGCTCAAATACTGACAAATGTGTTAATCCTATTTACCACACGTAGCACGTAAAAGATTTAACGAATTATGTACATGGCAAATAAATAATCATCTTGTCTCTAGACCAGGGGTTCCCAACCTTTTTCAGTACATGCCCCCTTGGAAGGTTAGCCGAATCTGCCGCCCCCCCCCCCCCCCCCCCAAGGAAATTTTCGCTCAAAAACGGAAGAAGGCATTTTTCAGCTCATTCTTTTTCTTTTGTTAAGAATTCACCACGTTGACAAATAATAAGGAACATTTGTATCGTTGAAAAAATCTCACAGAGATTTTGGACTAATCAGATCTGGTTTCTATTTTCGCAATTTAAATTTATGAGCAGTTCCAAAGCTTACATTTAGCTCATCTGAATATTGAATTGATTCCACACTTAAACTATAGTATAAGCTTCAGTGGGCGGGCGATTCGTCACACCAACGTTTAAGTTTGACTGATACGAAGTTAAGAAAACGTAGCAGCCGAAGCTGAATTAAATATTGTCGGAGAGCTAGATTTATATATATCCCTACTACATTGGGTCAAGAATTGAGGCCGCATGATCATGATCATAAGACGGTTATTGCGCTGCGCGCTAAAAATGTTGCCTGAAGATCCGGTGTCAGACCGAAAACTCATTATCCCCTGGCGAGGTCAATTTTTTGACTCAGCGGTGCGTCAACAAGCAAAATTTAAATCATTGAGTGACTAGATGTATTTTATGAAGCACCATTTCAATTTCATTCAAGTTTAACGGTAGTGCACTCCTGTTTTTTTCCCTCGGTCTATATTCCTAAAACAATTTCAGCGATCATCATCAAACAGACTTTGGACAGAGGCTCCTCGCTAATATATTGTGGTTGCAGCGATATAGAAATTTTGTTCATGATTTGAAGAATTTTACCAGCTCATGGCCGTTGTAATATAATCCATCACATAAACACTCGAGTTGAGCCCATGCCCCCCTTTGCCAACCGTCACGCCCCACTAGGGGGGCGCGCCCCACTGGTTGGGAAGTCCTGCTCTAGACAAAACCACACAATCATTTTATTGTCGCAGGACAAAAGCATCCTTTTGGTTGCTCTGAAAACTGTATAAACAACACTTCACTATGGTCATCAGTGAATTTCATTAAATCCAGATTAAATTGTAAAGCTATTAGTTTCGCCTTTCAATTTCTTCAGAATTTTGAAAACGTCCAGAACATCGAAAATCTGCACTAAAATCGAATACATAAATTTACTAAAGCTTATCCGATGAACTGGATCCAAACAAAAGTGGAATGTCTTCTTACGTTATTTCTTTTTTTGTTTGCTGATTTATTTCGCTCTTTTGACGCGGTGGGATCAATGTATCGCAATATGATGTGAATCTGTTAAAAATCACTCAATTGATGGTTTTTGACGAAACGATGGACATTGAATGGTTTATTAGTCTGCTCTGGCATTATTTTTTCTTTGTATACATCTGAATAAACGATTGGCAAAAATACATACATATAAACTGGAATGGTCTGATGAATATTAAATTTTAGTTTAGTTTAGTTATTTTTTCACTATAAAGCTTGTGAATATGTACGAATACGATGTACCTATTTAAAATAAATTTGATACTATGTTTTTATAGCACAGTACAATGCTGAGCTGGCATTCTGTGGAGTGACAGGCGATAGTCACTTTCATCGTCTAACGCTGAATTGATAATTAAAAATATAATAAAAAGGTCTTCAAGATTAAAATGGTTTTGAAAATGACAAAGGTACCGTTGTAGAGATATCCCCAGATATTCGTGGAAGTCAACACGTTTAGCCACACTTCCTTCGAATAGCATGCATCCCATCCGGAATTTGTCGACATTCAGCATGACAGCGTAGCTTCAAATTCTTCACAGTTAACTTTTCGAGTGAAAGGAGTGAAATTATGATTTTTTGCCAGTATCTTGTTAACTGTAATATTTACAGCAAAATGTTCTGAGGACGATTAATCTAAATAAATATACATATGTAATTAATTTTTATAGTGACGATCGAACAAATAAGTACAGTGAACCCCCGACATTCGCGAGGGATGCGTTCCACGAAATCGTTGCGAATGTTGAATTCGCGAATGTCGGGGTTCAGTGTCCTTGGATTGTGGGAAATATGTTCCAAATATGAAAAATGTTACATGTATAGAGTGGAGAACATCACAGTTTTAAAATTAAAAATTCATCTTTTGCTTGCCATTAAAACATTTGAAAGCAATTGAGGATAAAAAAAAAAAAACCTGTAAAAAGAGAGAAATACAGCAGTCTTTTATTGGCTAAATTCTATGTCGGATTTAAGGAAGCACGTCTCGTTTAGAACGAAAAACTGCTCTCTAATAAATCAGTCCCGTGTGGCTTTTTTGGTTCCCAAACATGAAGTTTTCGATCAGGGAAAGCGGTTCACGTCTCTTATTTTGCAGTGATTTTGAGATCCTATAATTTCAAATTTTCGGACACTGACACATCTGATCACTGTTAAACGAGAAAATTCTATTAAAATTCTTCCTTTGCATTGATCTTTTGCGGCATTAAGCCCCAGTGTAGTTTTTTTTTGTCCCGGTTAAGGGCGGTTTCAATCATTTCATGGAATATTGTTGAAAAATTCACGCTTGCTACTTCCCCGCAAAATGAAAATATGATGATGGTTTTAGCGTTAATCTAATCTGAATTGATTAGGATAGAAAAATATGGTAGCGGTAAATTTTATTGCATTCAAAAAAACCGCAATGGTTAAAACGAACACGAAAACTTAGTTCTAATTTTTTCAAATTTTTGCTTTTGAACTAGAACGAAATCGCGAATAAGCATAGTGAATGTTGAAGAAGTGTCGCAAAATATGAATCACGAATAAGCGAATTCGCGAATGTTGGGACCGCGAATGACGGGGGTTCACTGTATTGTTTTTCTATTGTAGATGGCTTCTGAGGTGAAGAAAAGGTGCAATTTGGCAGATTTCGGGTTCACTTTGTATGGGAGGTACCCGTTGTTTTGATTGAGTCGAAGTCATTTTTGGTGAAAAGTATAGGGTAAAAGTGGGATAGTTACCCCACTTTTTATTTTGGGCTCATATTTAGCAAGATAAAGCATATTTCCCGGTTTTCTTGTATAATACGTTTTCAAAACAAATATTTTTTGGAGCAGTCAAGGTTTTGTAGTTATAGCCTTGAAAAGGCACCTCCAATTTCGGGGATAGTGACCCACGCTATGGGTTAGTTGCCCCAATGCATATTTTAATGTGAGGATAGTTGCCCTAAGGGATAAATCAGTTAAAATTTGAGTCAAAAGGAAAACTGGATTCTAAAATGTGGGAAGAATAAAAAAATGTTTGAGGTTATCTCGAAGTGGCGAGATTTTTAGTTTATCTCAGCTGTTTTTTTCTGTAAGATCAATGATCGCAACCAAAGGGAACCTTGCGTCTAAGTTTCGTGGACAGCTGCACCTACTTTCCACGTGTAATTACAAACCATTTTTATAGCACTAAAATGCATATTTCAAGCTTAAAGGTTGTAATGTAACACTGGGGAATGAAGGATAGATGCCTTTAGGAAAAGTCATGGGGCATCTATACCCCGAAAATTAGGGGTATCTATTGCTTACTGTGTGGACAGATGTCCCTACATTTTTGTACAAAATTTAACAAAAAGAAATAAAAGTTGACTTGGGAATATAAAAGTAACTAACAAGACCTAACAAATATGATAATAAGCTTACGCTGACATGAAATAGAGAAAAGTTATGCGCAATTGAAAAAATGCCAAATTGCAAATTCACACAAGTTGAAAATAAATTTTTCGTAATATCGTTACAACGCGGTTGTGTGGACAACCCTAAAAATAAAAGTGCAATTACTGTTGGTGCCAGACGATGTTCTTTAATTGTCAATAACATTTTTGTTCGTTTTGTGTCTGGAAATACTAGTTTGAACAACTGCGGCATCTATCCCACTGGGGCATCTAACCCACTTTTACTCTAAAAGGGCTCCCTCCAGGCACTTAACCAAATTTTATTTGCCTGACTTAATTTAGTGAGAAGGAGAAGTTACAGGCATGACTTTTCGAAAAATGTTAACTGGCGCGTGGGAGGTGTCCTTGGCCGGTATAAGTTAAGTAAATATTTGCACTAGTTCTTATCACTCTACCTTTACTGTATTAAAAGTTACATTGCGAAATGTAAGTTCCACATAATACTTTTGGTTCTAGGGTAAAATTTTTCAAGAAATAATCTAGAGTATTTATATCATTGCAAAGGAAATTAAATGTAGTTTAGTTCGTTCTTAGGACATTTTGCGATAGGACTAATGGTTTAAAAAACTAAAATTTCCCTCTTCGTCACCCCCTCCTCCTTAATGTGACGCTCAAATCAGTGTAACTTTTTAGTACCTACGTATAGAGGGAAGGGTGTGCAACAATTTCTGGATGTTTGGGTCTAATGCTAAGATCAAAGAAGACATTCCAATTTTTTGAAAATATTATTTTATATTTAGTAATAGAATTTATTAAATCTTGAATGCTAAATGTGCATTCCATTTCTTAAATGTGTTTCAAATTCTAGGGAATCGCAAAGAAACTGTTATGTACTGCATGTTGATGAGTTCATTGCACGATTGAAGCGATTATACATTTTTGTAGCTCGATATAATATCGGCATCACAGCGCAACGAGTAGACTTGAAAATTAAAATCTGTAAACTGTTTTTTACATTTTGGTTGAACAATTTTACCCTAGGAACGTCTTTGAATGTATTCAGATGAAAAAAAAATCTGTCCAATTAGAGTCGAATAAATCATTGACCCGTAACATTGTATCGGTCTTCCATATATGTTGGGGAAGATGCAAACGTAACAAATTTGCAAACGTAACACCATGTCATTAAAGATCTTCCAACTGAGTGTGCGAACTACTAAAATGTTTAGACAATTGCGGATCAAATAAGCAAACACCACACATACCTCGTTTGTGCCGTTCAACTCAACCGAGTGTAATCCGGCATTATGTGCAAAGCAAATCTGAATCTGATGATGATGATTCCATGAGGAATTAAATATCAAGGCATGCAGAAAGCATCCGCATCCATCCATCCATCTATTCAACAAAGCCTGCTGCTTAGATTTCAAGGTGCCTTCGCTCTCTATAACCCTCTGAACAAATAAATCTTCGAAAACATTATGCATGCACTGTATTGTACATCCGACTACTCGTATATGTAGTGCTCGTTTGATATGAATCTGAGAAATCTGAGAAAATCCTAATACACATATGCATCCCTCACCGAGGGAGGTCCGCACCTCCAGTATTACGTTTGGATTGAATGTATGCATCTTTTATTTCAATTATTCTCGAAAATGCATATATAACAGGCAGCAGCAGCTCTACAAGAGTGCAACGATAACCGACAGCAGCATACGCCGGCCGGCGAGTCGCTCGGGCCTAACGAGATACTGACCTTACGCATGCTATTATTATGCAATATTCATGCTGTCAGAAAATGCAGCGAGCGTACGAAGGCAAAACATGGTAGCGCAACAAAAAAATGCATTTCCTATGCACATTCTATAGGGGCACTCGCGTCGTGAAGTTGTGGAAGTGGACGACGAGGAGCTGTGAGCATGCACTCTGTCAAGAATTCAATGATTCTGAAGTCTATTGTTCTTGGAGTTTTAATGTGCACAGGAAAAATCGCTTCGTATTGCAAAAAATGCTAATGATCAAATAATATCTGGTAAAAATATGCACATGTATATCAGATGCAGCAGTGCTACGAGAACTTTTTAAAAAAGTGTTGATTTTAATTCATTTTTTTCCTATCCTAAATCAGTAAGCCTGCAGGGACTTCAAGGAGATCTTAATCGTAAACTCATTAGTATAATCTCTGAAAACCAACAATTGCTCGTCGATCGTCGCTATCAATTTTTAACGTGGACTCCGCAACGTGTTTTTGACTAACAATAATTTTCTAATCGTTTGTTGCCACGAACTTCAAAAACTGTCAATTCCTTGTGCTGCAACACTGTCAAAACTGCATCGTTAACGTAACGTCTATATATGTCGTCGTGTGTCGAACGGTAGAACAAAAGATTCTTGAAATAATTACTCTTTCATGGGTATGCTCAAACAGGCTACTAACCGCCTGAAGAGCCCCATTGTGTCAGCATCGAAGGCAGTCATGACCTACCTAACTACCATATCGGATTGAGGAAGGTTGCTGGCTGCTACTGCCATTGGGTTTCGGGTATAACGCGTTCAGCGAATATACTGGCAACAACCGCCAAACCTTTTTCGCTTATTTTGTCCCAGCATATGACGAGGGGCGAACGTGTTGAATTGCACCATTGTGTACTCGACAAGAAATGAATCTCATATTACATACACGTTAAAGACATAATGCACATACTCGTATAATACATTTTGAATAAGAACCCCCGACAACATGATACGCATTCCGCCATGTAAAAGATGGCGTCTTCGAGTTCCACCTATATACGCGAGGGCAAACATTTATAATTCTATACTTGAAACTTACTATGCCGGATGGTGTGGCTTTTGTCAAAAGTTCATTTGCCTCCACTCGAACCAACATACGTACCTAAATCTACCACCACCCATATAGATAGAGTGCGTAGCGAAATTGACTGAAAAGCAGCCCCGTTCCCTAGATTAGGAGCGACACAGACGGACTCACAAACCTATACGGGAAGCAGCCGCCGTGAAGAATAGAAAGTCTGAAGTAGATCTACCCTAGTATATGCGAAATTGTTGAAGAAAGCAGAAAGGGGATAATGGGTCATTGTATTTTTGATGGCATATCCTATGACGCAGAACAATGGCGACGAATGTATGACAAAATGGACTTCCGCGTGTTTTATATGTATACGTTTGCCGGGCTCGTTTTCCGCAGAAAAAAATGTGTTTGAGGAAAGTATTCTCAATTTTCACTTTTCTACTTCATTGTTGAGCATAGGTGCACTTTAGAGCATTCATACAGTATGTAGTATGATGCCAGGACTTGTAACAGTGTGAAACAATGGATTGACAAATAAAGAGAAAGGATTCTTTGTTTAGAGTCCTTGATATCATGAATACAATAATAGTTTGAAAGGGTTTTTAATGTTTTCGAAATTAATGGATTTTGATTTTGTGTGTAAATTTTTGGTAGAATAATGAAATGGTAAAGGAAGAAATGGGACTTCTTGGCCCTAAATCCTGTATTTTGACACATATACCACCTGCACCAAACCCTCACTCTCATTCATCAATTGGTGGGTGGGGCAAAATCCGAGTTTTCTCATTTTGATTGATTTTGTAGTTTTCAAAGATGTGGTGTCAAAAATAGTTTTGATTTGCCCTAAATCCTAGTGGAGCATATGGTGTGACGATCCAACGACAACTGAAAATAGTAAAGTATATTTTTTACCGTTATTGGATGACATTAGCCTTGAATACAAAGCTTTCTGATAAACTACATTTTTGGTTTTCTTATCTGGCACTTAAACAAATAATGATGTAGAATTTCCGACAAGCGAACACGTTACAATACAGGGTGTCCGGAAACTGCCGCATAAACGCACCGGATTGTGATTCCTCATGTGATTTCCAGCAAAAAAGTTGTACGAACATACCCCCTCAGCTTAACCCTTTAGCTGCCACAGGCATTCAAACATTTTTGAAAAAATCATTTTCTTGCACGACTATTGCCTAATATCTCCAAAGCTAGACCAGCTAGAATAGTCAAATAAAATGACTATTACAGCCAACAAATTTACTTATAAAATAAAACTAACCACACTAAAATCGGATAAGAGGTTTGGTTTTTACAGAACTTCAAAGTCAAATTTGCGTGATTTGACCCAAAAACAATCTTTTTTTCCATCTGAATTTTCTCCAACTTCTGCCAAGGTGAGGTGCCGAATCTTAGAATCTTATTTTGCTTTCCTTCGTATGGAACTCGTTTTTTTTTCTATCCGATAAAAGTTCTTTCATAAATTTCTTAACATTGATTTTATTCTGTTATTAACCTTATTCAAGCTCCCCGCCAAATAGCGTTGAAAAAAATTTGCTCCACCACCATCATTGAGACAAGATGCGAGTATTTTGGCGGGATTGTATTTATATCAATCCTTTTTGCGGCTGATGAGTTTTTCTTTGGCGGACACCTTTTACAACACAGTTGTTTTTGTGAGATATCATATCTTTTTGCAGTTTTCGATTTACAAAATTCGTAAATAAATTATGAAGACGATATTCATTGCCCTATTGTCACGAATTTGTTTGACAACAATAATTATAAGAATGATAAACCCCTTGCTAACATTTGTCTCCCTGTTCCCCTTGGTAACCTTGCTCGCCTTGGTAATCTTAGTAACCATAGTACACTTGACAACTTTGGTGATCTTGCAAACCCTTAGTAACCTTGGTAACCCCGATGGCCTTGGTAGCCCCAGTAACCTCGCTAACCTTGGTATCTTTATACATCACATTAAACTTAATGATAACCCTAATTGACCATAACCCTGGCCTATACCTAAACCTCAAACTCAGACTCAACCTTAACCCTATCCTTACATTTAACCCTAATAGTAACGTTAACTGCGACGTAACAATAACTTTAACCCTATCCGTTACCCTAAACTTGATTTTGACTTTAACCTTAGCCATAAATTGAGTCTAAACCTTTACTTTATCTCTATCACATTCATCCTAATCTTAATTTTTAATGTAACCATTAAGCCTCACTGTGTACTCAATATGTGATTCAAATTACATCCATATTTCCTAAGTTCCACATTGCCATTATTAACGCCAAACGGTTAAGAAGTTAAGATACAAGTCCCGTTACTACAGACCCAAGACTGTCCTTATATCCAGGTTCCATCATTCTCCCTTTTAAAATACCCCTATCTACTGATTTTGGCTTTTTGATCTTCATCGTCGTTGCTACGTTGCATTACGTTACGCTCGTTAGTTACGACATAAAATGTATATCATACCATAGAGAAATACATGTACATGTGAAAATATCCTATTATCCCTCATCAAAGGTCCCGAAAACCTGTTGAGTCCTGACTAGCATTGCTTTTACAATAATAAAGTGGTTTCATGACCAGGAATCAGGGATAGTTAAGAAATTCACTATATAACTAACAGTACCTTTTTGCCTACCACAACAGGATCAAACCGGGTGGAATTACAAGAATAAATCTAAATGCCAAATTTTGTTAAAATTAACTCATCAGAATTCCTTGAAAAATCGATTTTCCACATGCCATCATCACGTAACTCTGGTTTGAACACAACAAGAATACACCGTCTAGTCTAGACAAAACCGATTTGGTGTCCCAGCGCCATATTTAAGCTTCCACCAAACCAGCGCAGCACGGTAGCGGTACGTGTCAGTACACCACGGAGTACTTGTGGTGTGTGTGTCGTGTGTACCGCGTACCGCTACCCCGCTGATTTGGTGGAAGCTTTAGGATCATCGGGATGAATGAAACAGTGCGTATGAATCGCACTATATGCTCATCCAATATGAAATTAATATGTACCTACGTACTCGTATAAGTATATGAGACGAGCCAAAACAGGAACTTTGACCCGCCCCCACTCTTGCAGACGATCTAAAACTGAAAATTTTGGATACAAAAGATTGTTCGGTCCTACCAACTATACTATACGATTCTTTTCTAGGCTTTTTTCGGGCCTATCCCCGACTTTTACAAAATGCTTCAATTAATAAATAGACTTAAGCGAGAAACTCGATGCATTTTTTCCACATTTTTCGCTGTATCTTTTTTTCTACCGCACTGATCGGAGCAAATGATAGCCTATGCACACCTTCAGGACAGACTCTATCAATGGAAAAAAAAGAGCGAGTCCCGAGATGCTCTCTACGTGGCTGTAGCCCTGTCAATAAACAACAAGAACAACGAGAACAAGATTTTTGAAAAAATGTGATTTTCAAACTCTTATATCTCCGGTGTTTTTTATTGTATCATCTTGAAATTTTCTACACTTCGTAAGACGGCGCGGGCGACAACGCTTACCGAATTTGAAGACTCAGGACCAACCAGGGTCCGAGCTACAGAGGTCCGAAAACCCGTACTTGTTCCGTCGTGTAAACATAGTCTTAGTCGCTTCTCACTTTTTATTTGTTCAAATTTCTTCGTTTTTCTTTGGCGTGCGTCGAAGCTCCCGCGTCCCTAGATTATTAGCAGTGCCTTTGGTGTAGTAGGTAGCGTATTTGCTTGTGGCTCAATATATTTGTTATATTTAAATTAGTTATTTTCTTGTTTTTAGTTAGTTGTAGTAGTTTTCTTTGAATGGGACCACGTCTCAATCAAAGAAAAATATTCCTTGGCTGTTTTTTTTTGTGATTCTAGACGAATTTTCTCTATTTTAGCACGCGATTTGATATATGGATAAATAAGGGAAATATTTATGTAAATACTCCTTCTGAACCAACCTTTTACCCCCCGAAAGGCTATCCTTCATTTTTGGACTTAGTAATAAGCAATGGTACAGTATGTCTCGGAACACCAACTACGTTAAACGAACTTTCGTCTCCACACCTTCCAGTAGTTTTTGATATTAGTCGGAATTCAAATAATACTAGAGAACCAAATCCGCTTTCTCGGAATCTAACTAACTGGCGAGCATTTCGAACTCATCTCGACCAAGAAGTTAACGTTTATACCCTAGACTTATCCTTGATAACAAGCACGAATCAATTTGATGATGCGATATTTAAATTCAATTCGTTATTATTAGATGCTTTTAAAAAATCAAGCAGACCAACAAATCATGCAAACTCTCGTCAAAGCATGCTGGACTCTGAAATAAAGAATCTTGCCTCATTGCGTAACGCTTTTAGAAGACAGTGGCAACGCACTCGACATGCTGGTTTAAAATCTATAGTTAATAAACTTACATCGAAAATTAGGCTTCAAATATCCAAAACGAAAAATGCTCGCTGGAACAATTTTCTCTCATCAATTCCAAAACATGGCAAGCAAATATGGAAAGTTAAAAAAATGTTGAATAATGACTCTTATATTCCTCCACTCATGCAAAACACTTCTCTTTTATTTGATAGTAGAGACAAGGCGCAAGCAATTGCTAACCATTTTAGTGCATCACATAAAGTTGGTGACGATCTTAGAAGTTACTTAACTGAATTCGTAGTTAAAGGATCAGTTCAAAAGATCGCAACAGTTCAAAATGAGCCTCTTGGTACATTTCTTTGTAGCCCTAGAGAATTAAAATGTATTATTAAGAAGCTAAAAACTAAGAAAGCCCCAGGCCACGATAAAATAAACAACTTGATGCTGAAAAATCTTCCAAACAAATGCATAGTACTAATAAATTTCATAATTAACTCTTGTCTTAAAATCAACTATTTCCCAACTGCATGGAAGCATGCCATAATACAGCCTATACTAAAGCGTGGTAAGGATCCGAAAAGCGCGACAAGCTACAGACCAATAAGTCTCTTGCCGGTCCTAGGAAAGCTTCTCGAAAGAATTATATTATCGAGACTAAATCAAACTATTGAGTCAAAGCACATAATTCCTGACTTTCAATTTGGATTCCGACCAGCACATTCAACAACACACCAGGTGCTACGTGTTTGTAACCATATTAAAAGTGAGTTCAAAAACAAAAAATCAGTAGGCTTAGTTACGTTAGATATTGAGAAAGCGTTCGATACGGTTTGGCACGATGGTCTAATCCACAAGCTGATTTCTTTTAAATTCCCAGTGTACTTAATTAAAATAATAAAAAGTTTTCTCGCGGATAGGACATCTGCTGTTAAAATTGATAACAAACTTTCGGACACCTACAGGCTCGATGCAGGAGTCCCACAAGGCTCGTGTCTCAGCCCCACACTGTTCAATATATACACCTCTGATGTTCCGCAATTCGCTGATTGCAAACTAGCTCTTTATGCTGATGATATGTGTATCTTCGCCAGTTCCACAAATCCCAATAAAATCATCACCACGTTAGAAAAACATCTAGATGATCTTCACCGGTACTATCACAGATGGAAAATAAAAATAAATAGGTCCAAAACCAAGGCAATATTCTTCACTCGAAAAAGGAGTAGTAATAAACTACCAAACCGAAGCCTAAATTTCCGTGGCCAGCAAATTCCGTGGGAGGACGAGCTCACATATCTTGGAGTTGACCTAGATAAGAAATTATTATTTAATAAACACACTGAAACTATCCTGTCGAAAGTTTCAAAAGCAACCTATTCGTTACTACCCATATTGAACCATAAATCTAAATTATCGTATGCTAATAAAATACTAATATATAAGTGCAGTATCCAGCCCATAATAAGCTACTGCATTCCAGTATGGGGCCAATGTGCGAATTGGTATAAGCGTCAACTCCAAACAGCCCAGAATGGCATTTTAAAAAGAATTTTAAATAAGCACCCTCGTTATCCCACCCGGAGACTCCATGAATACAGCAAAACTGCCACAATATACGAGCTAATCAGTAGAAGAACTACTAGCTTTGAAGCAAACTGCTCCACTAGCCAGAATGAACTTATTATATCGCTTATCCACCAATGAATTCCAATTAAAGATAAAATAAAATCTGATTTCTGTTCTGTTTAAAACAGTACCAATTATCGGCTAGAGCCCTATTTAGTCAGTAAGATAGTCCTAAGGTAGATATAAGATATATTCATAAAATGTTATACATACAAGGTTTTTTCCACTAAATTTTTCCTTGAATCATAGCTTAAACAAAAATGTGAAAAAGAATTATTGGATAGGTTAAATTACTGAAAACAACACTATAGTAGAAAAGGCGAATGTTAGTCTGTACTCTAGAGTAAGAAATCAACCACTTTTGTGATAAATCGAATTTAAAAAAAGTTATTATTATTATTATTAAAAGTTAAATTGCAAAAACGAAATGGGAACCATTTCATATTTTTGACATCAGAGATGGAATTACATACTGAGTGAGGTCGAATCGTAGGACATCTTGTAATCCTTCTCTATTAGAGCTTTTGAAGCTGATAGATTTTGCAGTTACGTATACGAAGAAAAGGTTTTGCTAATTCGACACAAAGACCCGGATTCCAATATCCAACATTAACTCGTCAATGCCTTGTACCACAATTATCCTCAATGACATTTGAATGGAATGAAAAATTATCCTTTTTTTGCATTTTCAAATCTTCGAACAAAAGCTACTAATCTTAGTGGTTGAAAACGTCGTTTCGTTCATATGTCTATGTCAATGCCTCGATCTTGAACCGATTCGATAATATTCCATCTGCGTATAAAAATCTGATTATCCCTCGAAGAAGTTATTTAGCCTTGCTCGTCACGTTACACAAATGTAAGTTGTTTTATTTTTTTATTTTTTTTTCCAACACAACAATGAAATCCGAAATAGCTACGACAGCAGCAACAATACTGCTCTCCAGTGATAAATGATTGCCTTTAGTCCAACTTGTTTTCTAGCATGTCCATTGAATGGGCGCCATTTCCAATGAATGTGGTGCTATCTATAGCCTAAAACCTATCAATAAATTAAACGCACACAAGAGAGCCAGTCATTAGAGCAAATGAGGCGTTTTCCAGAAGAACAATTTCGAATCCAAAGGTGATTGTGTCAACGATGTTGTGTTAATCATTCTGCCATTTTGAGAGGACCTATTTAGCAAACACAATTTGAAGAATTGGCACAGAGTCTATTTACCGGCTATTGGCAATTTTCATTAAGTGGAATATTTATCTATTCTATTTATCGTCTGTTTAAGCTTGAACTTCTTCAGGATATTGCGTTGAATTTCAGACGGAAATTGGAAATTTGTGGATATAGTGTTTTTACTCCTGATCTTTTGTGAGATTTTTTACGATTTGTCCTTTGTTGCTTTAAAATAAATATTAAAGCCGCAAAAAAGGACAAATCGTGGAAATTGGATATGTTAAAACAAAACATACGAGAGTTTTCTGGCCTTCAAGACAGAGTCATATTTTTAAAATTGCGTCAGCAAACTCTTGGGGATATTGATGTTATAAACAAATTGACCCAAATTTACGCCGCCTTGTCATACCACCAAACCTACTTGAGTCATTCTAAATATGAAAATATGCTACTATAACTGATCCGCAATTTTTGTTTGCGATATTGACCTAAAAAATTTTGTAGTGATTTTTTTTGCCAAAAAAAAAGATCCCCAATACTTCTTTGAATTCTAAGAAAGCTAAACCACATTACCGATGTACCTACTCGTGCTCGTAGATAAGTGTTTACCTATTCAATTATTTATTTGTCACACTTTACCAGCTCAGATACTCGTCGCGAGAAAATGTATCCATCTATTCATGCACGCCTTCGCAGATCACTAACCCCGAACAATCTATCATGCCTGGTGTGTCTACAAGACTATGAATAGTCTAGGTTCTAGCATCTAGCTCGTAAGCGGCAAAACTGCTTTTGCACTGACTTGTATGACATTTCAATGCTGTCTAACTGAACATGTAGTGTCAGTATTATACGTAAACTCTCGTTATTCTCAATCTCATATGATAGTAGTCTAACCAGTTATCTTTCGCTAGTCACGGAATTAGACGAAAAAAAAAAATTAAATGCTGTAGCGGATTAGATATTAACCAGTGACGCAAACCCAAATAAAGCATATTTGCCGCTATAGATCTATAGTAGTCACCTTGACCGAAAAGGCGTTTAATTGCAAAGAAATGAAATGAATGAAAGCCTCACGTTTAATTGAGAATTCCATATCTAAAATGGATTAGATAGTTTAGTTTTTGTGTAGAGATATCTAGTCTAAATATGTATGCGCATACCGCACGAGCTAAAGCTTACTCAAAGTGTACCTTTATGGTACAAGAAGACATAACATAGTTGATGGCAAAGATTGTGCAAATAAAATTAACACAAAAGACGTGAAATTGGATCACTTTGAAATTGGAGATACATCGCGTCGTACGTACATACCGTGTAAAGATTAAACGTATTCCAAACTTGGAATTCTTCTAATCGTGGTGATGTCGTACAACAATTTCATTGAGATTGTATAGAATAGAATTCCTGTAGTACCATTACACCATTTAGGCAACAAAATGCGTTGAATTTCAGGAATTATTGTATTCTGTGATGGTTAAAGTCGTGACTGCATTGTTTGATTTCATGGAGATTCCTAGAGAGTGTGCGGTTCATCTTCACTTTTTGTAGCTACATACAATTGAATTCCGTCGAATGCTAATCTTATTAGCAAAGTAATCCGCAACGGATTAATGTTTGCTAGTTCCATTGCGAATGATATTGCAGAAAGAGGTCTTCTCTGAAAACGGGGTACTAAATGAACATGGGTACAAGTCAGCAGATTTAATCGGCTTTAAATATTAATAGTGCTTCAAGTTTAACTTTCGTGTTGACTTCAGAGGGAATGTGTTCAAGTGCGAAAGTTGCGAACTATAGGGAAGTATGATGCAGAGGCTTAGTAACAATTTATTACAATTATTTCCTCCCTTCCCTGGCTTCGAATACAAATTGTATCCGTAGTAACAGCGTGTCTGCAAATCCGGATATGTACATATGTATATTAAATTTGCATAGTCTGCTCATTAGATGTGATAAATATCAACTTACAACATGACACATATTTGCACTACATAGTTAACCTCGATTTAAGCTGCAGAAATACATATTTCACTTTTTTTTGTGAGTAAATTTGTGTTGACAATTTGTTGTATAGAATGAATAAATTTATTTCCACTTGAAAGTATTTTGACAATTTCATGTTTCTGTCACTATGAAGTGTTAAGTGAAAGGACCTGACAATTAATTGACACGTTTTGACACCGGCCAATATGAGCAAATTTTGTTTTATATAGTCTAATTATATGTATGTATAGTGAAAGGTAGTCAAAATAATTTTTGATTTTGGGTTTTTGCCTTTATTAGTACACAAGCTGTGATATTGAGCTCGCTCCGCTCGCAAAACGAATTGTGTATTTTAAAGATACTAAATTCGATATTCTAAGAGGAAGGAGGTGTAGACCAATCCGCTAGAATCAGTTGACTGAAATTTGGCAATTCCTTCAAGGAATAGAGAAAGAAATATACGAAAAATCTTTATAATGTTGTTCATCATAATTTTTTTTCGCGTGTTTCAATGTTATTCTGATATTCAGGGAAAGGACCAATTTGGCAGGAAAATTTTCCAAAAATCCGCAAAGACGTTCAAGGAATAGAAACAAAAATATGCGGAAAAAGATCTCATTGTGAATCGTTGCTTATTGTAAATTTTCTGCTTATTTCAATGGTTATACTACCATTCTGGCCGGAGCCTTGTGTAGCTGGGGTCAACTTACTGAAATCCTGTAATTCGCTCAAGAAAGATAGAAAAAAGAAAAAGAATTGTCTTCAAAATTGTGCCCCTATTGTGAATTTTTCATATGTCTCGATAGTTGTCCTGTTACTTGGGGTACAGACCAATCCTGCGGAAGAAATTTACTGAAATCCGCTCATATGTTAAAGAAATATACCTACGCCGTAATAGGTGAAAAAGAACCCATTGGGAATTTTAGCTCATTGTGAATTTTTGCATATTTTAACAGTTATTATGCTATTCTGGCCAGAGCCTAATCCAACAAATCCAAAATCATGAAAATCTGTCCAGCCGTCCTCGAGTTATAAATGGGGTAACTAACACGACTTTCTTTTATTTATATAGATACAAATTTCTAGATAAATAAATTCTGCTTATTACACAGAGTTGCACGTAAAAGTTTAAAGCAAATATGTATGCTAACATTTTTTGTTAAAACGAACTTTATATACAAGTATGGTTACCGCACCTGCTCGGGCCTCGCCCGGCAATGACGGGCCTAGAAGGTGCTGCCGGGACGCCGGGTTCAAGAAAATTATGCCGGACCGCGCTCTTTTGGTGTAGAAAAAATGTAGTATTCCTGAAAACTCAGTACTAAACTTTGAAATTTAATTGATGATTCAGTTTTTCTACATTTTTGTCGGGGACGTAGCTGCAACTGTTTCTTTAAGGGCCGCGAAAACTCAAAATTTTCGGAGTATATTTCCGTTTTTCCGAAACTGCACATTTTCGCGAAAACCTGTCCATGAACAGTTTAGAGGAAACATGATTGCGGGTCCAAAGCGACGTTAATCTTCAAAATGCGTTAAGCGGTATCGCTACAATTGATGGGATTTTTTCCTGTTTTGGATTAATTAAAATTAATTAAATTCTCATCCACATTTTGGAATCTTATGTACTAGGTTTTTCACGTATTTACTACACTAATCGGTGTTTAAGCCAAAAAAAAAAAAAAATTAATTGGAAATTAGAGCTTGATTGCCTTGAAATGGATGTGCCTCACAAGATTGCACAACTCCTGCTTTTGACCGAATCGAATCTTCGACACAATGCCGTTCTAATTTCTCTTCGTAGATATTTGAAACGTATACGGGTCCCGTAGTTTACCTCAAACATATTGTTATATGAAAAACTGACTAATGACGGCTCACACTTATCGGTGTTGTCCGCAACTTTGATCTTTTGTACCGGTCGGTTTGGCGAACCCCGATCCGGCATAAGATCAGATGAACATGGAGTTATATTTAGACAATAAATTCCAGCCATCTCAGAATGAAAAATAGGCAGTTCCTGATCGGAATGTACGTGTCGATATTACTGAATATGCTCCATGTTTGGTACGTTGCAAAATTGGTGCAAACAATCCTTTGGTGACTTTTTTTGGTCAAAATCTGAATAGAATCTCAAGAACACATTCCAATTTACACAACGGTATTTTTCCTTTTCTAAATAACGGTAAATTTCGCCAATTATTTTAGCTCTAAAGAATAGCTTTTAAAATTCCACAAAAAATAACGTTCGTCCACTTTGGCGACGCACAGACAATTCAAGGAAAGCTTCGGGAAGCCAAAATTGAATTTATGTGAAAGCTTGTTTTGTCTACTTTGGAAAGAGTAAAAAAAATCAAAAAGTTGATAATCGCTAGGCTTTTACAGGAATCTAGCCATGTACCCAAAACTTTTTTTTATATAAAACAGATTCAATTAAATTTTAATTTTAAAGCTTTGAAGTGATCGGTTTTAGTAGGTAATACATGGACTTTATCTAAATCCGTGATCAGAAATAAATATTTTGTAAATATCTAGCATGCGGATCTTCTAAAAATTTAATTATTATTTAACATATTTTTTATTTTTCTTAGTAGTGCCCATTCCAAAATTAAATACAATAACAAATTCAAACTAATTATTATTACAATGGGAAAAAAAATTTCATTTATGTATTCAAAAATCCAAATATCTCAGTAACCGCTGAAAATAGGTCCAACATTTTTACGTTTTGTTGCAAATGTTTGCAGAATGTAGCCTATTTGTTTTAATGACGTCCGTCTAATCCAGTGGTTTCCAACTTACAAATGCCTGCGGCCACTAATCCTGAAAATGAATCACTACGAACCACTAGTGAACAGCTCCTGTCACATTCGTATGGAAGTTGTGTTGTTCTATCCTGTTTTCACCCAATAAAACGGACCTAATGTAGAAAACTCCTAATAGAAACGTGAATGTTAGACATGATTTGATGGTATTTGTACCAGGAAGGTGTCGTAAAGCAAGGGAGGTCAATCTGGCTGGCTGGGATTAGATTAGATTGTTAAGGGACATGTATCGCAAAATTTGTGAGACCATGGCTATTAGCTTATTGTGCTATAGCCCTAGTTGGTTGATTATAGCCGAAGCTGAGGTAGATTTACGGACGTAGAGCTACGCTGCGCTCCCACAGAATTAAGCTTGAGCTTTGCCTGAGATTGTCGCTCGGAAAAATGAAATGCCCCAGCTGTACACGCCAGAACCCTTCAATTGGTTTGTTGCCTGCGATATTGATAAAACGACGAAGCCAAAGCTGCTTTACTGGCTTACTCGTTTTAGAGCCCAGTTCACTCAGAACAATCACTGTACAAGTCTTGTCGGTTTGCGGTTTGATCACAGTCCTTGTAACAAAAAGTTCATTGGTTGAATTGTTAAATGTTGTTTTCCCTTTTCGAATGTAATGTAGCATAACATTTTTATAAGTAGTGTCCAAAGTCTCCGAGGACCACTTACAGGCCTCTCTCGGACCACTTGTTGGGAGACATTCGTCTAATCTGTTGTTTATTATTCAGTCACTCATGCCAAATCACCATATCAAGTTACACGGTCGAGCAGCGCGTTGGCGCGTTCAAATGAAAAAACTTTATTATTATTGGTAGTGCAAACTTTGCGAGCTTTATGCCTATTTTACGCGAATTGGCCACCAAGATGGTGCGATTTGACCCCGCTAGACTTTTTCCTGTGGGTTTTCCTGAAGTCGCAGGTCAATAAGCCGCAATCGACCGATGCCTTTGTAGTCAATATCAACCAACCCATCGCTCAAATTCAACAAGATCTATGCAGCAGAGTCATTGAATACTGGACCACTCAGATCCGTGGCAAGTGGCGGCGGTCATTTGAATGATGTTATCTTCCATACATAATGGCATATATGGGGTCTTTCAAATAATATAAAAAATAGTTTATACCTCTCACACAGCTTGTTCTATTCCATTTCAATATCTACCCGTCCTTATTGCTAAACGCTGTATTACGTTTCAGAGATTACGTCAAGTAACCTTTCTCCCATCCAAAGAAAACCAAAATAATCCTCGACTGGATCTATATTTTTTCGATTTGTACAAAAAAATTTTCTTTAATATTTTTCTTTTCTTAACGGCAATTCACTCACTCTCGTCCTGACGTTGACTTTTAGAATAGTCTCAATTTAAATAAATTTTTTATTATTCGACCCGAGTTAAGGCCCAAATTTTCTTTGATCCTGATAAATCTGAGAACTGTGTGAAGTTCTTTTTAGGGTTTTTTAGAATTTTTTCAAAAAACCCTTATAAAATCGATTTTGTCCGTCCGTCCGTCCGTCTGTTCACTAAATAACTCGCGAACGGCTCAACCGATTGTCATGAAATTCGGTATGAATGTGTAGAATGGTTACAGTCTTTGGCACAAATACCTTAGAAGTTGGTAGGAAAAAGATAACAGGGGGTCCCGAACGTTTAAAAAAAGTCGACTTTTTTAGTTTTTATCACAGATTAACGTATGGGTATTTAAATCAAAGATCTAGACGAGTACATCTCATATTATTTAAAATTTTCCAGTTTCGAGTAACGGTAAAAAAGTTATTGGCGTTTAAAGTTAAACTTCCTTTTCGAGCTCCGTTTTTCTAAACCGTTATAGGGATCGATATGAAACTTTGCACAAATATTGGTCAGTATGGCCTTATATACGTTAAATATTAAGACTGTTGACTTTAGCTAAGGAAAAATAAATAACAGTAAATTTGTAAAATTTAAATTTGTTCGTGTGTAGCCCCTCTTAGGTTTCCAAATATGAAAATTCTGCTAAGGGTTTTTAGAAAATTACACAGGGAATATGTCTACGAATTTTCATTCGAATAACTGTATCCAAACCGGAAATATAGCCAAGTAAGTATTTTATAAGGGCCTTTCACAATACAAGGGAAGCCTTTTAAGCATTTCTTCAATGCATATCTTTTAACTTGATGAAACACTGTACATGAAATTTGGTGGAAATGCCTAGAATGGTAATAGTGTTTGCCACAAATATTTTTGAAGTTTGTAGGACCAAGTTAACAGGGTGTCCCGGAAAAACTGCAAAAGTATACTTGTTCAATACTCATAGGAAAGCTTGCGTGGGCTCTTATGTCAGGGGACACAATGGAATCATTTCATATAAGTTGGTTTTCCTTGATTTAAAAAACAGTAAGAGTAGATTTACAGCTAATAATTCAGTTCATATATAATGCCAAGCCATCCTTACGTTTGCCTGAGTTTCTTTTTGCTCAAAGGCCATCAGAAATCTGAAATCGAAAAAATCCTGTAGATTTGCCTTGGAGTACTTTTATACAGACTGGGTAAATAGTAAATCTATTTTTGAATTGGTCTAATTAAAGGTGGAACAGAATGAAAGGCGCTAGCCTTTCATTGTGGAACGCGTTTATTTAGACCAATCCAAAAATAGATTTACAGGAAGCATTTCATTAATGTTGTGCACAATTCTTATCTATTGCTTATGAAATATATGTACAACAAATATTCACTATGCATCAAAATTCTAAAAAACCCTCGTATTGCGGGCGCAGCCCTCTGTACGCCGGTATTTTTTTAAACATAGTGCGCTCTAGATTAAAAGAAACAGCTATGTATTTAATATAATAATTTTGCTTAAATCAATTCAATTTTGGGCAATTTCTGCGTTACTACCGCCTACCATAGTCTTAATACGTGCATTTCGAAAATCCGAATAATACAAAAATCCGAATGGGGTCCGGTCCCAATCAGTCCGGCTCTACTGTAATCACTTTCCATTTCCCCAATGCTAATTTTTTAAGTGTTACCTAATTTGAAACGATTGATTCAATCACACCTTATATACGAGTAGACTAATCATTTCCAATCACGCTATATATTTTCCTTAAAAAAAAACATAGCAAATTGTTTGTATACATGCTTGTATATTTTTTTGTATACCCACCATGGTTCATTGCCGCAGCATTCATATCCGGTCGGAATTTTAGTCATTATAAAGTTCAAGATTGACTATAATTGGACCTTGACTGTTATTTCAGAGTAAGAGGAACCCAATGCTCTAATAGTGCAGTCAAAATATCCCATTTCAGGCCTCCAAATAGAAAAAAATAGAGTAAGGCTATTTTTTGTGGTTTTTGAATCAGCGAGCTCCCAGGAATCTAAAACTCATTTTGCTAAAAAAATATTGATCGGAAAGGTCCCAAAAAGGACAAAAAAGGATACTCTTTAATCCTTGGCCGGAGGTCAGCATGTGGGGTATCAAATCAAAGGGGACGTCGACTACATTACATATCCGGTGTTTGTTCCATGTTTCAAGGACCCTCAACGGAATAAATCGAGATTAAATTGAGAATTATTGTGTTTTCCGTGTATCTTTCCAAAGCCATAACTACGAGAATAATCCAAGTTGTCACTACGTTTCTCACTTTTCCGAATCTTTCAAAGGTTAAGATTCTACCATTAAATTTGCTAAGAAAAAAATTATCGGAAAGCTCTGAAAAAGGACATTAAAGGACACTAATAACAAACCTTGATTGAAAGTGAGCATGCGGGGTGTCATGTCAAAGAGGACGTCGAGTGCATTGCATATCCGGTGTTTGTTTCCTGTTTCAAGGACACTAAATGGAAAAATTCGGGCTAAAACGAAAAATTACGGCTTTGGAAAGATACATATACGAGAAACATGAAAATTTTCCATTGGATCCCAATTTTCTCCTGTGAGGGTCCTTGAAACAAGTAATAAACGCCAGATATGGAATGTACTCGACGTCCTCTTTGATATGACACCCCGCATGCCCACGTTCGATCAAGGTTTGTAATTAGTGTCCTTTTTAAGAGCTTTCCGATCATTTTTTTTCTTAGCAAATTTAATGGTAGAATCTTTAGCTATTATAGATTCGGAAAATTAAGAAACGTAGTGACAATTTGAATTACTCTCGTAATTAGGGCTTCGGAAAGATATACGGGAAACACAATAATTCTCAATTTAATCTCGATTTATTCCGTTGAGGGTCCTTGAAACATGGAACAAACACCGGATATGTAATGTACTTGACGTCCCCTTTGATTTGATACCCCACATGCCGACCTCCGGTCAAGGATTAAAGAGTATCCTTTTTTGTCCTTTTTGGGACCTTTCCGATCAAAATTTTTTTTAGCAAACTGAGTTTTAGATTCCTTGGAGCCCACTGATTCAAAAACCACAAGAATTAACCTTACTCTATTTTTTTCTATTTGAAATGCTAATATGACTGCACTATAATGCAATTTGAAATGCAATGAAAAGTGGTTATTAGAAAGTAGTTTTTATGTCTTGTGCAAGTACTACCATGTTTTGGAGTATTACATCGAATTGATTGGCGTCATTCTCGATTTAATTTAATTATTTTATGTATGGTGTTTGTTAATTGTTTGTTTTTTTAAAGCATGCTAAAAAAGTGGGCTTTTTCTGTTATACCTTGGTAATGCAAAACACTAGAAGAAAATGAATAAGAAAGAATTAATGCTTACAAAATTTCCTATAAAGTTCATCTTACATGCTTTTTCCAGCTACAATAATACAATTCTTTACATAAATAATTTAATAATTTAAATAGAATCGAAATAAAAGAGAATTAAATAAAATTTACTTTGCGTTATAAAGAAAAACCAAATTTTCATCGAAATCCCACTTTGTGTCGTCAACACAACTTGTTGTAGAATAAATGATTCGTATCGTATCCTTGTTCCATCAACATCAAACAACTCCATAGTCTCCGCATATTACTCTTTCAAATGAACATGAATAATTCAGAGAGACACGTTCTTTGTGAACACACGGAAAAACACCGAGAGCATGCAATTCCATTGGCATGGTGACTATTGTTCACGAACATAGCCGTATTATGTTATTACATGAATAATCCTTAAGACTAGCAGTTATTTCATTCCATCCATAACTGCTGGTGCTGCATTCATCGGTCATGGCGATATCCTCATGCATACAATCATCCGACAAGTTGAGTGCACTATTCAAAGACACCGTCAGTAGTGCTGTGCTCTGTGCATCAACCATTATTTTCCCCCTTGGCAACGGAGTGGAGCTCTGATATCTTTAGCTCTAGTATACGAGCATTACCATTACGTCGACGACGTTACTTTGTACGATTTCAAAAGGATACCTTGCAGTACTGCACGTCTATGGCATACTCTGTGCCGGAAAACACGACATCTGATCTATTATGTGTGCCGGTCGGACTCTCATCAGGGATATCCTGATATTTCTTCGAAGCATCCTTTGTTCCGTGTTCGTTTGCTTTTCATTTTCAATGCGCTCGCTTCGTTTAACGTTTGGTGTACGGTGCGGTGCAGTTCGTTCGTTTTTCGTTGGTCGTTCAAGGCACTTCCAGGTATAGAAAGGTTTCGAATTCCTAGGACTAGGAACATGTATGCCAAGCAAAGATTCTATTCGTTCTGCTGCATTCACCGAATTCCTGTGAATTTCAATACAAAAACCACAGGAAAACGAAACGTAAACAGCAAACGTCGTAAATTGTTTGAGCGAATGTAATACTCGTATGTAAGTCAAGAAGAAAGTGCCAGCTATTTCTTGGTGTTGCGCACGAACACAGCCAGATGTTAGTTCTGCTGCTTCACGTTGTGGAATAGAAGGATTCGAATAAAAATATGTTGATGTCGAAAGACGAAGGAATAATTAAGAATAAATGCAAAGATACCGAGAGACGGTGGCATGTAAAATTCAGGATAAAGTATGGTACACTATCTGAAGACTTTGTGTTGTGTATAGTATTGTAAAAGTAGATGTTGTATTTCAATGGTTTCGGTAGATGCAATTACATAAAGCATGCTTGATGTTACTAATGGCATGATAAAGAGATAAAATCAGGTTACTGTTCCACATAAACTATAAAGTTCCAGTGGACATTTTTCTTTATTATTAATTATTTTTATTGTAAGGAGCTCTCCGTGCATTTAGAAAGATAGTTATTACTAGGGCAACCAAAATATGCTCTAAAAACCTTCATTTTAGGCGCCTAAAATATGCTCTTAAAATTGAAAAATATGCCCTTAAACTAGTAAAATATGACCTTAAAATTAAAAACCATGCTTTTATAAATAACACTTTTTTCATTAAAAAAAATGGCTTGTTCTGCTATCCGTTCTCTGTTCTGTTTCCGATATTGTTGTTGTTGCTGCCGTTATTCTCTACCATGTCTAAGTCCTTTCCTTTTACAGTATCCGCTCGACAATTAGAACACGTGGAAATTAGAGTAGCTTGGAAATTATAAAAGCCAGTTAGACACACTGACTGCTCGAAAATTGGAATAAATTATTCTAATTTTCAAGCTTAAGAAGTTTGATTACACAATTCTTATGTCTTAATCCCGTTACGTAAGGTAAATAATGTCGTCGAAAATGTTCTACTAGAAAATCTCACTATTGGTAAGCAATTCTATTATTGAAATTAGCACAGGATTCCGTTTCTGAATCTGTATTGCGGTCCAGTTTGAATAATCTTTTCCTCTATCAGGAAAATAATAGATAAACCAATTTGCATAAAACCTTAACACGATCAGTTTTAAAATATCTCACAGAGCCCTTTTTGCCTCTATTTAACCACGCTTGAAAATTCTTAGAAATTAGAATTGGCTAAAACTAGGGATGTCAAAAACCGGCCAATAATCCGTTTTTTTTTCGGTTTCTTGCAAAGCCGTTTAGACCGTCCGGTTTTAACCGGGCTCAAACTACCAGTTTTCCAGTTAAACGAGTCTTTTCATTGATTTGCTTAGAATTTTAGTAAAAAAATGCATACACACTCGTATTGCTGGTTTTCTTATCGTATGTAAAACCAAATCAAACATACAAGGAGAGGTAAGTTGATGAAGCGATGGTTCTACGAGTAATAGCAAAAAGGAGAGTGTTCGATGGTCGAAGCTATGTTAAAGGGCTGAAATTTTAAAACGAAATTTTTCATAGGGGACAAGTAATAGAATTGCAGACTGACAAATCAAGAAAATATAAAAAATTGTATGAATTTTGAATAATGGATGGACAAACAACCGTCCGGGTTAAAACCCGGAAGAGGAAAAACCGAAAATAACCCGGTTAACCGTTGTGAAAGTACCGGTTTTCGAACTAACCATCGGGTTTTTGACATCCCTAGCCAAAACTGAACTTCTAATTTTCGAGCATCTACTGTATTATAATGTTTTCTAAAGGTACGTTTTCGTAGAGACAATTCATGTGAATTTTAGTTTTGCTTCCAATGCTTCGAGCCGTATTTAAATATTTTTTTAATGGTGGTACTTTCTTAGTATCGACTATGGACTAAAGGAACATGTCTGGATAGAAAATATACCCATATAGTGCTCAAAACCAGTGGTTTCACTTCGATCGCTTCGTCTCTACGAACACAAACCTTAAGGCAACAATATGATAAAAGCTGTGAACTGACAGTAACCAGCGAATTATTCGCGCCGGATGTAAACACCAAAAATCCGAGAAATTCGTGCCGCTTTGGTGTGAGCACCACTTAATACTTTTTGACTTTTTCTATTTACTTTACATAGGGAATTTAATTGGATTCCGTGCATTAAATGTTGGAAAGAATTATTTCTTTTCGTAGAACCATAGAAATATGCAAATATTTTGCAAGAATATGCAAACAAATATGAAAAATATGATTTTATGCATTTATATGCAAAATATGCATTTATGGACAAAATATGAAAAATATGCACTAACAAATATATCTCTATCGATTTATTTTTACATAAATCGGATTTATATCTCAACCATATCTTGATAGCACATCCCAAAAAAATATGCATTTTGCATACTTTGGTTGCCCTGGTTATTATCGTTATTTTGATTATGCGATTGTATCAGACGCCATACACTATGCGATCCATCGTAACATAAACGTCAATTTTTTTATCGTCAGGTGGATTCGATGGTGTATGTCACTTAGGAATGTTACGCATTTCCGAATCCGCAACAATTTACTTTAACTAATGAAGTAATTATTACTATTATTCACAGCGCGGCCTTTAAAATCTTTAAAATCGGCTACTAAATTGTGGTTATGTTCGTTATGGTTGACGTGTTTTGTTCTTGCTTTTAATGCTTGTTTTTGTTGTTTGTTCGCATCCGCCAATCAATTGACTGGTAGCTTTAACGGGATTGTTCAGCTGACTTGCGGCTATGACTTAGATGGCGTTGATGTTGCTTGTGTGCGTCTTGTCATAGTAGCTGTAAACAGAATTGGACGAAAATTTTTATTAGAATTATGGCGAATACATTGAGAAAGCGCCTTTGCAGCAATTTATTAGTAACTAAAACGAGCTTAATTTAAAGGGATGTCGCCCCGATTCAATTATGATTGAATATGTTCATGTTTGATGGGACAGTTTTAAATGCAACTCGCTTAATTCACATATTACAGACTCCGGAAGTTTTAATAAAAATTTTATCAAAATAAAAATATTTTTTAAATTGTCATCCGCTATGCTAGACATATACCACACACCTCCCTATCCCTTTAAAGGTATTTAAAACGAGACCGAGGCTAATTTCGGGCGCGGCCGAAATTTGGATACCCTTCGCTTTCCTCCGGGCTATAAGCTTTATAGAGCGTTCCTACGACTTGTATTTAACCCCCCCCCCCTTCTTTTCGTTTCGTCTTCACAAAAGTTCAGTTGCGTCGACAAAACAATATTTGTGTGGAGTTTGGTTGGAATAAGTGGACAAATAAAAATATTTACTTATTACATTTGCATTTCCTTTTTAGATTTTCTTATTCATTGATCGAAAATCAAACAAATAAAAGGCAAGTCTCCCAGGCACATTTTTTACGGCAGACATAAATGCAAGTTTTTCGCTCGGTGAACAAAGTACTTACCTTCAGGCCGCACACACACGAAGAATCAATGGATTCCGAATCGAAACGAACGAAACTTTATAAAAAAAAATACAACTTGTAATTTTTTTATATGGTGTTTTGTTGGACTCGGAATGCATGGATTCTTCTTGTGTGTGTGGCCCTTATCGTCCTTAATATACTTACCGTTATATCCATCGTTACATCCATTTAAATATTTGTCGTAAAATAAAAAATAAATCAGCTATTAAACGTGACTTGTCCCCTACAACAAAACAGAAATTGTTACGCCCATGGACATAGAACAGAAAAAAAATATATTTCGACTGACTGTCAAAGGGACAGTACGGCTGAAAGTAGAAGTGTTGTGCCGGTTGTGCGATGGTTTTAAAACGCAAAAAAAAACTTGCTTAACTGTAAGTTTTTTTTTTATTTTGCAACTGTATCATCAGTTATCTTTTGAAAGTTGCGTTTTCAAGACGCAAAGCTGCTCTTGCGAAGATTTAAAGAGTCCACAAATTTTACAAATGCGATGATAGAATCCGCACATTTCTGAAAGTAAAAAGGGGCAGTTCGCTCAGTTATGTTACGATTAAGTTTATGTTGAAATGATCACATTTCTGAAATATGTGCTTATTTCGTCTTTCAATTGAAAATTGAAAATTTATCAGAATTTTAAATTTTAATGCTAGTGCTTACCAAATTGAAGAACTATTTAATATTCAAATAAGGGACAAAATTATCGCACGCAATTAACGCATTTATGCGATATGTTCTGATTTGATTTCCAGAAGATGAAGCCTAAAATTGTTGAAATTCATACGAAATGAGAAATAATGAGCCACGTTTACGCACAAGAAAGAGTTAACAAAAACTCTCGAGAAAAACTTAATTGCCGAAGGCAAATAAAAAAACTTCCATCCACATTTCGCCGCAAATAAAATTCGTCCATCTCTTACCGGATTGATTCGTTCAATTGGTTCCTATTTCATCTAGCATTGAAACGGTAAATTTAGAACATTTAGGCTTCAACAAGTGAGGCTGACAGTCGTGCAAAATATGACGCTTGAGGAATTCAATACTAAGCTTTAGTTTTGGAGTTCCAAACAAACTCTCTACAAAGCCTTGCTGCTGTAGAGAATTGCGCTTAAGTGTCTGAATGAAAGCGAACAGGTTTCTAGTATACATATTATTTGTGCTTTCTCTCCCAGTTGGTATAGAGATTTTATTCTCTGAATTACTGGAGCGTTAGTTCCAATCCCACTTAGACTGTAGTTTTTTGTGTTGCTTTTAAAAAAAAAATCCCCTACGACAGCCAATTCCACGATGTATCCTTTCGGAGCATCTTGCTGTTACAACGCTAAAGAGCTGCCTAAAGAGAATTCAAGAGAATCGTTTCTACAACAAAAACGACATACACATTCTTGGTTCAGTGCCTGAGGGGCGGCAATTTGTCATCTTGCCCAATTAGCGTCGGTCTCGTTTTCCTATACGCGAATAAGGTACACGTACATATATTTCCCGCCCAAGTAACCAGTGTGTGTGCTTTATCTAATATTCTAATTTTTGATTCTACTTACGTGTGACACATGTAATTATAAAATTTAACATTCATGTTTTTTTTTCGTTCCAGGTTCGTTTCGAAATACTAATGGAAAACTAGTAATGTATGTACAATTGCTGTTAGGATAAGTTTATTCACATTTTACAAATCATTTGAAAAACATTGTAATTTCGTAAGAGTTTTTTAGTGTTGTTTAGTAAGAAATTTCTAAATTTTGTCAACATTTTGACAGAGCTGAGTAGGTATGCATGAATGCAAAATTCTGAGAGTTGTCTTTGAAACCAGATCGTATCCCACACTCGCAAAGATATCGGTTATATCCCCGAGCGGAAAGAGTACCAATGGAACTTCAGAGAATCAGAGGGAGTCCCTTAGGGTTGATAAGCCAATTCGAACCATGCCTACTAACGGGGTACGATTCCCTTCATTTTTAATCATAAAATCATCTACAGCGCATAGAAAAGCAGGTTGGAATTACGAGCACTCTATGGTACTCGAAAGCTTTTACAGCATATGAAAGACGGACTACAAAAATATTAGAGAGTTTTACACTAACGTAAAAAATAACGTATACGTAATTCGAAATTAAAGGAAAAACTCGCGCACGTACCGTACTCAAAATTTCTACGAGAATATCACGACAAATAAAAATGACGGCCCGAAAATTTAACCTGTTTAAAGAACCTGCTTACTTTGGACATGCAAAGTTGTGCTATACTGTTTTGTGTACGCTAGGCAAGCGAATTTTTCCTTTAGAATGTTTACTATATCCACTATGTCGTACTATTTTGTACGACATGATGAAACTCTCTATTGTTCCCCACATAAGTCTATTTTAGTCACGAAGGAAATAGAATCCATACCCTACAAAATTCTCTAATTTGCAAAAAACCAACAAACAAATCGAAATAAATCTCCATAGAAATCATTATCTTCCTTGTAGCTCTTTAAATTTCTTCGCTCTATTATGCCCTGAAGTGAGCTTCCTTATATGCAGACAAAACGCTCTAACAATTTTCATGGACACAAATAATTTAATTTGAAAATTCCTTTTCTATCCACAAAAAAAAAATGTAAACAGCAGCACCAGAAGCAGTCAACATACACAGAGAAGTCACTTATATTCATAGTCCCCATACATCCAATTCATCATATTAACTTTTACATTCCAATTCCATACATCAAATGTGAAAAATAAGAAACGTATGATACAACGAAAGAAAAATACGAAAATCGAAAAATAAAAGATAAAGAGAAATATGACATTTTTCTACATTTCTCTCCATAGCTATGCCAGATCGTCGGCAATATGCCAGACCCGCAAATCAAATTTTTTTTAGGTTTTGGTAAAAGAACATCTAAGTTTAGCTTTGCTCTCAAATCTAAATTGTCAGGAGGTAGCTCGACACTTTTTCTGTGAATATTAGCAGAAAATAGGCATTGTTCTAAAATATAATTTAAGTACAATACAATCGGATAAGTTGTACCGAAGTTAATCATTTTCAATGTTAACCCCAAACAAACTTTTCCCAATCTTAATTTTTCTTAAACTCCCAAGGTCATGTGCTTGTATAATCCTTGAAAAAAAAAGACCTTTATTGTACCTAATATAACGATTCAATCTTTCTTACATGATTTACCGTCAACTCCATCTATTCTATTAGTTAGTGCATTTTTCGGCAAAAGTATGAAGTTTCGTGAGTCTGGCATCTGATTCTGGAATCTGTTCTGTGGACATTTATTTGATATTCGCGAAAAGCGGTTTTAATTTTACCAATGAAGGAAGCGGCTTTAATTTTTGTTGTCTTAGTTATAATCATTGCTTGTGGAGGTTAAAATTAACATTATCTAAAAACCGCTAAATTTTGATATTTTCACGGCTCTGGCATATTGGTGACGATATGGGAGCTATATATGTTGCGGATATATTTTACAGTGGAACTGTCGAAATAATTTATGAATATATACACGCTTGTGCGCTGTTGTCGTCCTTGTTCCATGCGAAAATTCCTTCCGGGGGAAAAAAATATCATTTTTCCAATTTTCTTAGAAAAAGAAATGAAAAGAGTAGAATGGAATGGGAATAAAGAAAAATAAAGATGTTTAGTTTCACTGTGCCGTAGGAGTACATTACATTCGAGGCACAGGTTTAGGAAGGAATATTATTTTTCTTTTATTTGAACATGAAGTTGTACACTACATACATATAGAAATAAACTGTCAAATGTGTATGGAAGTTGTGCTGTTGTATACTGTACCTGACAAAAAAAACCCAGTTATTCTACTCGCGGAATATGCATTTTTTTTAAAGTTTAAAATTATTATGCTAAAGTTTTGTGAAAAAAGTGGAGCTGTAAAGCTCAAGGAAGCCATACAAAAGTAGGGTATATATTCGTGCAGTTTATTAAAATATCAATAAACTACGGGTTTTTTATACCCTTCCCTCATATAGTGAACGGGTATATTAACTTTGTCATGAAGTTTGTAACACATCGAAGGAAGCATATCTGACCATATAAAAAGTATGTACATACCTATATACACTCCCAGTCACTTGAATAGGGACATCCTTTTCGAGAGTTGTTTATCTCAAAATATCCTTTTCCTTGCAGCAGAGAGCATAACTCAGTATTTGTTTACAAAGGATATTATGTTGCTCATAGTTTGCGAGCAAAAAAATTAAACAGTGCCAAATTGCCCTATTCTCTTTGGCGGTTTGGGCGCCTCGCGTACGCCTTTCATGTTTCGTCCATATCCACTTTCATTTTTAGGGTTTTTTAGAAATTTTTTTTTTCAAAAAACCCTTATGAAATCGATTTTGTCTGTCCGTCCGTCTGTCCGTGTGTCCGTCCGTCTGTTCACTAAATAACTTGCGAACGGCTTAACCGATTGTCATGAAATTTGATAGGAATGTGTAGAATGGTTACAGTCTTCGGCACATATACCTTAGAAGTTGGTAGGAAGAAGATAACAGGGTGTCCCGAACGTTTGAAAAAAGTCAACTTTTTTAGTTTTTATCGGAGATTGACATATTGGTATTTAAATCAAATAACTAAACGAGTACATCTCACATCAGTTAAAATTTTCCAGTTTCGAGTAACGGTAGAAAAGTTATTGGCGTTCAAAGTTAAACTTCCTTTTCGACCTCCGTTTTTCTCCGTTATAGGGATCGATATGAAACTTTCCGCAAAGATTGGTCAGTATGGCTTTATATACGTAAATATTAAGACTGTTGACTTTTGCTAAGGAAAAGTAAATAACAGTAAATTTGTAAAATTTGAATTTGATCGTGTGTAGCCCCTTTTAGATTTCCAAATACATATGAAAATTCTGCTAGGGATTTTTAGAAAATAACATAGGGAATATGTCTACGAATTTTCATTCGAATATCTGTATCCAAACCGGAAATATAGCCAAGTTAGTATTTAGTAAGAAGGGCCTTTCACAATGTAAGGGAAGCCTTTTAAGCATTTCTTCAATGCATATCTTTTAACTTGATGAAACAATGAACATGAAATTTGGTGGATATGCATAGAGTGGAATAGTGTTTGCCACAAATATTTTTGAAGTTTGTAGGACCAAGTTAACAGGGTGTCCCTGAATAGCTGCAAAAGTATACTTGTTCAATACTCATAGGAAAGCTTGCATGGGCTCTTATGTCAGGGGACACAATGCAATCATTTCATAGAAGTTGCTTTTCCTTGATTAAAAAAAGAGTAACAGTAGTTTTACAGCCAATAATTCAGTTCATATATAATGCCAAGCCGGCCTTACGTTTGCCTGAGTTTTTTTTTCTCAAAGGCCATCAGAAATCTTAAATCGAAAAATGCCTGTAGATTTGCCTTGGAGTACCTACCTACTTTTATACAAACTGGGTAAATAGTAAATCTATTTTTGGATTGGTCTAATTAAAGGTGGAACGCGTTTATTTAGACCAATCAAAAAATAGATTTACAGGAAGCATTCCATTAATACTGTGCACAATTCTTATCTATTGCTTATAAAATATCTTCTTCTTCCTTGCCTCGTTCTTTATACCGCTCCATGGTTTCGCGCAGCCCTCTGTACGCGCAGCCCTCTGTACGCCGGTATTTTTTAAATAATTACCTAAACACAACCAATTTACTTTTTTTATCACTTTTTTTCGTAATTTCGCGTAAACTGTGTTGTTCATTTCTCAAAACATAGTTTGGAGTCATTTGGGCGGTATTAAATGCTTTTGCTCTACCGTAATTACCGAAACCTACAAAAATTAAAGTCAAAACACAACCTGAGTGGATTAAATCCAAAACAGTTAGGATGTGACGCTAGGACTTTCGAAAAAACGACCGAATCGCAACTGTCCCTATTCAAGTGACCCAATTTTGAGCATAGAATTTATTAGTGCATCAGCATAATGTTGATGAAACATAACTGTTGTTATTAAATGTTTCATTTTTTTTCTCGCAAACTATGAGCAACATTATAGCTTTTGTAAATAAATACTGAGTTATGTTCTCTGCTGCAAGGAAAATGATATTTTGAGATAAACGACTCTCGAAAAGGCTGTCCCTATTCAAGTGACTGGGAGTGTATGATCAACATGACTTGGGGAGACGATTGGGCGATGTTATCTGTCTGTCTGGGGCTGCCATACAAACCGAACCCCCCATTTTGGTTCTTCTAAGAAACATTTGTTACACCAATTTAACAAAACCTTGAATTAATGTGTCTTTATCAAAGCAACAAATCAAAACAAATGGTATAGTACTATGGGGCCATGCTTCCGCATCCCCCAATAAAATTTTCTATGTAAATATTTTTATTTGCCCTCTTATTTCAACCAACCCCCCCAAACCCCACACAAATATTGTTCTATTGATGCAATGGAATTTTTGTGAAGCCGGAAGGAAAAGAATGGGGTGGGGGGTTACCAATAAGTCGTAGGTACGCCCGAAAAAACTTTTAGCCCGAGGAGAGCGAAGGGTATCCAAATTTCAGCAGGCCCGAAATTAGCCTCGCTCTTATTTTTGTTCTTGTCGGGATCGAAAAAATGTTACGGTGCTGGTATTGTGCTACCTCCAGTTGATCCACGAAAAATTATAAAAAGCGTTAATGTGCTGAAAAAAAAACCTATATATTTCGGGCCTTGCCCATCATCAGGGTCTCGAATAATCTATAAAAAAACAACAGGCGCGACAATTCAACATTGGACTAAGGCCGCAGGATGTGTTAGTGACATCCTATTTCCAATATCTTATCTGCTTTTTGTTGAGTTAATAAGATCAGCATCACGCTCAGCAGTGTTATTTATCCCCATAAATGGGTACTCGTTTAACATAATCGCTAGACCAGCCAGACTACATATATAAAGACATTAACAATTATAATTATGTATACTGATAGTGTAGTAACTAGGTGATGTCAGATTGCAAAGTGTGGTGGAAAACATTTATTGTTTGTTTCCTATGTTTTTTGGGGTGCTGAGCTCGAATCCGGAGCTTCCCACCAAAATTTCGTTGCAAAACAGGGTCAAAACCGCGAAAAAACCCAAAATTTTTGGAGTTTTCCCGTTCTTTTGTTTACAACTCCAAAAGTGTACATTTCTACGAAAACCTGTCCATGAAAATATTAGAGAAAACATAATTGCGGGTCTAACGCGCGATTAATCATTAAAATGTGTTAAGCGGTCTTGCTACAATTGATAGTCATATTTTTGGCGTTTTTTGCAATTTTGACCCTGTTTTGCAACGAAATGTTGGTGGGAAGTTACGGATACATAATGTACAAGAAAAATGAAAGAACTGTTGCGACCAAAAATGAAAAACCGTTCAATCTCAAAATTTTATTCATAATATGGAACTATTTTAAAAATGGCAAATTTAAATTATCAATTGTAGTAGTGCCGCTCAACGGATTTATAGTGTTAGAGTCTCTTTGGATTTGGACGCGCAATTATGTGCTCTCTAAAATATTCGTGGAAAGTTTTTCGCAGAAATAAATAGTTTCTGAGTTAGGGGCCAAATAACGGAAAAACAGCAAAAATTTTAGGGTTTTTCGCGATTTTGACCAATGTTTCGCAACTAAATGTTGGTGGGAAGCTGCTGATTCGTGCTCAGCACTCCAAAAAACATAAGAAACAAAAAAAAATGTCTCCACCACATTTTGCAATCTGATGTACTAGGTTTATCACCTGGATTATACACTATTATATGACCGAAAAGTAATTATTACCTAACTATCACTAAAGATTACAACATGAAACGAAAATTTTGAAACGCGCAAAAATACAAAAGTGACGTTTATAACAAGGGTTGCCAACTTAACATACATATCACAGATTTTTCATGATGTCGAAAAGAGATACATACATAATTGGATACAGATGCCCTTATTGCGCTCACTTATTAAAATTATAATAGTAGTCTGGCTGGTCTAGCGGTTAGTGCGCGCACCTTCGGTGCACAGGGTTATGAGTTCGAATCTCACCGTGGATCATGGTGTTTTTCGAACTCACGAGCTTGTGACGGACTATGATCTCACTCAGATGTTAAACGAGTACCCATTTATGGGGATAAATAACACTGCTGAGCGTGATGCTGATCTCATTACCTCAACAAAAAAGCAGATAAGATCTTGGAAATAGGATGTCACTAACACATCCTGCGGCCTTAGTCCAATGCTGGATTGTCGTGCCTGTTATTTATTTTATTAAAATTGCCCATCGAAGTTAAACGTTAGTTATCGCGTGCTTAGCGAGAGCAGATAAATTATTATTGTTGAGCGTTTTTTTTTTCGTATCATTCTTGTGTTGACTGATACGAATCGAGTACCCAATTTCTGGATAGTTTCTCCGATAAACGTTCTATCACATACTTCACAGTCGATTTTATACACGACTCCGGACTTCTCTTCTTTCGGAATTTTATCTTTCAGGTTCACAAACATTTCTACGTTTTTTTTATGAGGATGCATTGCTAGTTTTAAATCCGGTATGAAATATTAGCAAGATCTGGCGATGAAATCGCTAAGCCCTGGAATATATGTGAGAGCCGAATAATGTCGAGTGATGGTATTCTCGGTAGTTTGTGCCGTAGTTGAAGTTGTGTTTCCTTCAAAGGACAAAAACGCATAGCTCGTTGTATTGGTAGTGTTTCTACTATTTCTGACTTCATTCAGCAATCTATCAATCATCTCGGTTGGATATTTGTTTTTGCGTAAGATATTGTGAATTCTTGTTATGTTTTCATTCCAGACTAATTTATTAGTCTCTTGAAGACCTTTCGGATGAATGATTTTCCGGTATTGGTTTTCATTTTGATTTGATGGTTTGAATAGACGTTTAGCAATCGAGTCGACGCAATCGGCTTATAGTAGCAATTTGTGATAATCTTGCAATTCTCAGTAATGTGAAAACTAATGTCAAGATAATCCAGTTTTCCATCATTTTCGACCTCGTATCTAAAGCGACTGTTCGGATCATAAGCATGTAGTGCCTTTAACATAGCTGGTATTTTGTCCTCAGGTATAGCGGTAATGTGGTTATCTACAACGGTCAAAAGTATCGACTCAACCTAAAAGCGCGTGTATTTGTACGTGTTTTTCGAAAACTATAGCAGTTATCCATAAAAATCGTATGTCATTGAAAAGCTTAAGGCCTCAGCTTTACGTTGGTACCATTTTAACCAATATTTGGTGAGCACTTTTAAAATTGATGCTCTTTGAACGAAAACGTAGCGAAAATGAGCAAATATGAAAATGGATTTTGGTTAGGTTTTTTGCAAATAAAACAAAAACTGTTGGAAAATAAGTTAAGTATTTATTACTTTAGTATTTGGTATTTCCTCCTTTTGCTCTAATGACAGCTTCCAGTCGATTCTGCATTGATTTGATCAAGTTGCTGATGGTATCTTGAGGAATACCGTTCCACTCCTCTAATAGGGCTGCCTTCAATTCTTCAGTGGACGAAGGGACTGGATTTCTGGCTCGGAATCTTCTCTTGAGTTCGTCCCATAAGTGTTCAATGGGATTGATGTCGGGACTGCGCGCAGGCCAGTTAAGTGACGACATATTGGCTTCATTCAAGAACTGCCGAGTGAGGCGCGACGCATGACACCGGGCATTGTCGTGCATCAAAGTAAAGTTCTCGCCAATAAATGCTGCATAGGGCACAACGTGGACACGGAGAACATCGGTAACGTATCGCTCAGCTGTCAGCCCTCCTCCTCGGCCTCCTGCGGGCACGAATACGAGATCCGTTTTTCCCTCCAATGAAATGCCAGCCCACATCATACAGGAACCGCCGCCGTATGCAACCGTTTCAGTGAAACAGCACTGCGCAAATCGCTCAGTTGGACGCCTGTAGACTCGACATCTTCTGTCACTGCCATGCAGACACATTCTCGACTCTTCAGTGAACAATACTGAGCTCCATTCCGTATCGCTCCAAGTAAGATGATTACGAGCAAATAAGAGGCGCGCTTGTCGGTGTCGTGCAGTAAATTTGGGGCCCCTGGCAGGCCGTCTTGGAGTGATATTCGCTTCCCTTAATCATCTCCTTACCGTGCGGTCACTGACAGCTACTCCGCGAACACGCCTCAGGTTCCGCTGCGCAGCAACACCCGTGAGGAAACGATTTCGTAACGTACTTGTTACAATGAAACGGTCGTCTCTCTCTGAAGTGGATCGAGGGCGGCCCGTTCTTGGTCTCGAATTAAAGCTACCAGTCTCTCGAAATCTCCTGCTAACTCTCGAGACAGCAGACTGACTCATTCCAAGACGGCGAGCGACGGTTCGCTGACTATGATTCTCCGACAATAGGGCTACAACTTGTGCCGCCTGATCTGGCGTCGTATCCAGTGATGAGAAAACAGTGATTGAAATTACTTCAGAGGTAAGTTACCTAACTTTCCTGATGCAACTGATAATGAGAAACCGATTACGGGCGCTTTTATAGGGGTAGTTTACCTGACCTGACCTTTACCTGAAACTTCAATTTTTCTGGGTTTTTTGTTACAAGTGGCAATAACTTAAAAAGTGCAAAGCAAATGTTGATAAAAAGGGTACCAACAGGTAGCTAAGGTTTCGAACTTTCAAACGACATACGACTTTTATGAATAACTATCATACTTTCCAAAAAACACGTACAAATACACGCGCTATTAGGTTGAGTCGATACTTTTGACCGTAAGTGTATATAAGTTCCAAAATTGTGGAATAAAATCTATCTTCAGTAGTGCCACATTGATCAGGTCTTCTAAAACGCGATCAACAAGAATGGGCGCTAATTTGGATCTAATGAAAAAGCCAGATTTCATAGACATGAAGCGATTTTTAGAACAAAAAGAGTTACACTCTATTAGACAGAAGCGCAATAAATTCATGAAATCCTTCTTGGGAATCTGCGTGTGCTCACATTGTGCCAAATCCCGTTCGATGATCCTTCGTGCCGAATTCGTCGGGATGTTTGTAAAACAACAACCTTTGCCGATAAAACAATCTCTCATTTAACGCACTTCTTTTGATTTGTTAAATGCTTTCATTACGTACATTATGTCAAAGAGTCGTGTAGCCATTGACTCAGTTTTTTGGCTACTAAATGCTGGCGATGTACGACACTGCACCGCTAAAACATACGATACAATTATGGATAATGACACCGATGTACCTGATCGATTCTTATATCGCTTCAGCGACTTGTTACGCCTTTCTACTTTAAAAAAAAGGTGAACGTGTGATGGAGCTTAGGCCGGGTAACATAGTAAAAAAAGCTTTGACAGTTCAATGAGGCAATGATTTGTGAAATTCCATAATTTCAATGAATTTGAATCTGACGTTGGCATATTCTGAACGAAATTTTGTGTCTTTTTCCTCAAGGATATCGATTTCTGATGATGACGTTGATAGCATATTTTCTCATCATACATTTTTGTGCACATTTTTTGTGGAATTCAGTTATCAATGAAATACGTAGTGTCTCTCCTAAAAATTAATTTGAAATGGAGTACAAATAGTTAATAAACATTTTATTTTATCCAAATCTTTCGCGGACCCCCTAATCAGATTCACGGACCCCCAAATTTGTTCACACCTCCCGCGGACCCCCAGCACGGCTTCGCGGACCCCAACCAAAGTGGAAAAAACACGTCTATTATTTTTCATCAACAGCAACTAACAAAATGTTTTCAAGCAAAAACCAATAAAATTATGCACTTGGTCATATTTATTAATTTACATATGAAAGTCCACAACAAAATAGCTAAATCGCAAATTCTAGATAATTTACATAATAATCAGTTAATTGAGGTGCTGGCACTTGTAAAATTGCAATAGATTGTATCAATTTTGAAGGTTAAATTGAATAATAGTTTCACAACGGAAAGTACGGAGTAAAATTAAAAACAATTTTGTTCAAATTTCCAGTATAGTTCAACAAAATCTGCACCAGTACATTATTATTGTCAATTGCGGAAACAGGCGGAACCTTGTGTCATTCATAATTCATTCAACTGTGATGGCTAAACGCAACGGCTCGGCTATTTTCAATAGTCACACAAAAACTTAAAAGCTTTTTGCATATCGAATTTCCTGTTACGTAACTTGTGCATAATGCTGGACTTAAAACATTATCCATGTCAGTATTTTGCATGCTGCGTGAACAAAAGGGTGTGTGGTTGCGTATGCGAACACTGTAAAACGTCAGCATAATTTTTGGGCATGATTTCATCAATGAAACTCCGTAACAATATGTACCTAATCCTACACCCAAAAGTACTTTAGGTTTCCTCAAATCCTCACATTTAATGCAAATAGTTCTTCCAGGAGTTTCTGTATGTAACTACAGTCTTGACTCGGTAATCCGGATCTTTGCTAATCCGGATATCACGCTAATCCGGACCACTAAATGTTTCCACTATGTATTCTATAGTCCGGATTTCGGAATTTGACTCTATAATCCGGATATTTGAGATTTTCAGGGTGAAATGGTAGATTTGGTCTCGTACTTTTTTAAGGAACGGTTTGGCAGATGACATGATGAGACTAGTTTTAAAGAAATAATATATTTATCGGCTTTTGTTCCTTTTTTTTATTTATTTGAACTCTTTTTTCTCAGTAAAAAGTGATTGCGCTAATCCGGATGCTCCGATGGTCCGGATTACCCCTTGCAATAATTGATCCGGATTATCGAGTCAAGGCTGTACATCATCTGAACTCATTTCAAAATGGATTCATTTACACATTGATGATCGTATGTGACCGATAGCCAATCGTTCGTTACACAATAAAATTTACCTACCTCCACAATAAATTTCAATACGAGTAAGTCCACAGTACTCTGTTCTGCTGGCAAAAGTATTACAATTGACATTCTGTTGACTCAATTAAAATTAGCAGGTCTCTTGATGCATGAATGAAAATTGCAGAGTTGCCCTTCAACGCGGCTCACGTAAATTCATGACGATGACCCAATTGATCGAAAAAAAAACAACGGAACCGGAAAATAAAGTACACTGACCGAACGAGCCCAATACGCGCACATACCCACCCCCGTCCGTTCAGCAAAACGACACTTTAGCCCCCAACTCGTCCGGAAGGAAGGTGTAAAAGCGCTCTTTAGGCATTTTTGTCATCATCAGGCGTAGCGCTGGCATCAGCGACATCAGCAGTCGTCAATGATTGACACAGGTGGAAATTACCTTGAAAAATTGACCGCTTCAGTGGACTCCCAATGGTGGACAGTAGGTAGGCAGTAGAGTCGTTCTTCGTTGTCGCAGGTGGATTCGGTCAAGCGAACATGATGAATTTGTACCGACCGAGCGTTGTGAAGTGGACAATAAAAAAAAGCACACGAATACATTATTTTGCATACATAGCAAAGCTTTTAACACACCCGAACATGGTCTATGTGGACCATGGTGGATTGCAGCAAATTAATTAGCATCCGTGTGTGTTACGTAAATTTAGCACAACGTTTGCATACGATTATTTCGTGTGCATTTGGTGGATACACTTTTTGTGGAGATAAAAGCGAAGGCCAAAATAAATTATACCAATTAACCCTTCTGTCGGCACCTACTACAATATGCATATTCTATACCCAATAGGTCTGGCTGGACCTACTGAGAAAAACAATTTTATTTTTTAGAAAAAGTAACATTTTTATCGGTAAAATCATTCTACCCATTCTTTACTGCAATTTTTCAACAACACAAGTATCAAAATAATTTTTGTAGATATACTGGAAACGTTTTTAAGTAGATATATTTTGAGGTGGTATTAGTATAAACGTGTTTCTCCCTTATTTTCTTCTTTTATTGCTTCACTATTTGCATTGCGTTTATCTAGTAGATAGTTCGATCGAATTTTCTAATTCCAATATCTTTGGGGAAATATTTAGCTCTTTGTTGGCAGATTTTACCTCGAAATTATTCTGCAGATTTAGGGAAATAGGTGGGAAAAAATAGGGAATTTTCAAGGCAAAAATCATTTAATTCTAAATTTTTCGTATTTTTTTTTATCAAATCTATTTAGAAAGATGTTTGCAAGTCACTCATACTTAGTCCTTACTATAAGAAAGGAAATAAAACTGGTTTGAATTTCTTAGGATCAAATCTCAGTTGATTAGGTGGTGTTATAAAATGTGACGAAATTAGGCATACCCATTTCCGAACTTCACGGCTTTTTATAGAAAAATCTCAGAAATTTTTATCGTTTATTGTTCAAATTAAGTTTAAATGACATTATTACATCATAAATAACAGAATTTAATATTTGCACTTCTTCCTTCAAGAGAAAAATGGGGGGAATAACTATAGGTCTGGCCAGACCTATTGGGTATCAAAAAGCACTATAAATTGAAAATCATCAAAAACATACTCAAAACTTCAACCGATTTTTTCAAATTTTTGCAAAATGCTTCTAAACATATTATTCTAGGATATCATGAAATACGAAGTCGCTGCGATTTCATCTTCTATGCTTTTTACACCAAAAGATAGTGTCAAAGGTCTGGCCAGACCTTCGTGCCGACAGAAGGGTTAATTTTATGTTTTTAAAATTCAATACGCAAAGTGATCTAGAACTAGGTAGTGTAGGTTTCAGAATTGTATCCAGTTTCGGAAGCCCAGCAGCTGGAGCGCGTTTCTTTTATACGATCTGAGTAAAAATAGTTACATTCAGTTTCCGTCCTTCTAAAACTCCAATAGTCAGAAATAGCTATCTTTCCGAGTCAACTTTTGACGTTTCAAATTTCAAATCGTTCACCGTCCTTGACAGCTATTTCCACTCGCACTTTCGAGCTGAGCCACCGATAGTTATGGTAAATGACCGTTGAGAAAGTTCAAATATGTGAGGTTATGTCATCGAACTTATCGACTATGGAATACGCTTAAGCCAATTTGAAAGTGTCCCAACATCGGGGTAAACTTTTTTGGTCTAAAGTAAATGGAACCATACACTTGTCCAAATATCCGAGCCGTCAGGCTTGACAGTTTCAGTTGTCTGTGGTATCTACATGGGCCGCCAATTGGTTGCTCGCGATGAAAATTAGAAGCAGTCATCGATTCCACACTAGCAACAATCTCACTCATACACTCAGAAAAATTTCAATAGGAAATCCCTTTTAACTAATAATTTTGTCCCATTATTTTTAGTCAATAGGAAAAATCAGATTACTTTAATAATATAGAAACCTTTAAATTCACTCGATAAATATCCGATTGTTTTAATAGTTGACTCATTTAAAAATAAACACATGGTCTGGTTATTTTCCAATAGGATATATCTTGCTGAATTAATAGGATCAATCCTATGAAAAAAATAAATTCGTTTCACTCGTAATCCACGCTACGTCATTGTGGATTTTTTTTTTAAGAATCACGATATTTGGCCAGGCCGAGTATTGAACATCCGATTTGCTAGTTCTCTTTAAAACTTACCAAGTCACGGGGAGACAACCGAACGATCTCGGCTACCGAGCATTATGTTGGTTATCTTGCAAAATACATCTATATGCTTGAAATTTAATTAAAAGGCCTATCCCATTAATGCAATAGGGCGTTATATAGAACGAATCAGCTGGTCTATTTTCGGAAGTAGTATTGTCTTTTGCCGCCCTGTTGAATTTATAAGACAGAAATTATTAACTTTACGGTATGCATTTTTCTGAGCGATATAGTTGATTTTATTAGTTTTGTATTTGTTTTAATGGGATCCATCCTATTATTAGTTAATCATATCAGATCTTGTTAATTCAATGGGACAAACTGATTAAAATGTAATCTGATGATCCATTGGAAAGATTTCATTCCATACAAAATATCTCAATAGGATTCATCCAGTTATATTAATTATTTCATCTTTTTACTTTTGTGAAGAAATCTGGTAAATGACCGTCCAATTAAAATAATGGTACAAAAACTTTTAAGTTTACTGGGTCCATTTTTCTGAGTGTAGGCAAATTTGGATATCCAATTTATTTATGCAGTGGTGTATCATGCGGTTGCCAATTGTACAGCGATGTACCATTTATTCGATACATAGTGACCGTTTTGAAACTTTAGTTTGTTTATTGTGGAAAAATTTAAAATTATCGAATGTCCTAACATTAAAACAAACACAGTGTCCGAATTTGAAAATTAAATGTATGAAAACTTTCAAAATGAAATTCTGATTACATCGTTTTCCAGCTGGCATTTAGTAGCCCGTGTGGATGCTGTTTTAGTTCGAAAAGTGGCATTAAACACCTCACCCAGTGGCGATCGTACGTAGGGGTTTTGGGGGTTCAAACCCCCTCCGAAATTAATTGATGATATAGAGATGAAGAATACGATCTTTGACTTCGTTCTAAAATACGAGTATGTACTAAATCTAAATCAAAGGTGTTTTGAAAATTTGGAGTACCTATAGACTGGGTCGTTTCATACATGAATCGCTAATTGCATAAAGGGGACATGTCCCTAAAAGTTAATTTTACAGGAGGAATAAAAAACTAATTTCTGCCGTTCTTAGTTCATGAATCACCACGAAGAACAAGTATAGGATGCAGATGCGCCTCAACTATATTTTTAAAGAATTCATACCTTAAAATGCAGAAGCGTTTAGATTTTGGAGGCGTTTTTATAATGTGGACGTGTTCCCTTTGTGCACTCAACGGCTTTCACGACCATAAGAAAAAGTTTTAAGATGAAAACAACGATCGTGTAGTTAATTCGTTTTATTGTTTATTTGTAGGGATAATTAAAAACATAATATTATAATTAAGTTTTAATTTTAATTTCATAAAGACAAGTTTAAATAAACAAAAATCGAAAAAAGTTAAATACATAAGTAATTCAATAAAAGAAGAAACTAATAAATACCTATCGGTTGAACTCAACCCAAAAATAATGCATAAATTTATCGCCAAATATCCTGATTTTGAGGATAAGGTATTTGACTATTTCCGAAAAAGATTACCTTTCAAATCGGAAGACCGGCCCAAGCTGTGCAACCTCGAGAATTTTTGGGTTAGCTACAGTAGGAATAGAATTGTTGCCAACACGTACACCAACCTCCCGCCTACAATCCCCTGACCAGGTTGTGAGAAATGTCGCAGAAAATTAAAACGCAGAGATGGTGAGGTTTCGGCTGTGGAAGAATGCGTATAATCGTTCAAGATAGTGATTAATTTGGAGGCGCATTTCATCCTTATCACCCCTGTGGCGAGCACGGTGCAATCGTCTGCGTAGGAAATCAACTCGATTCCTTCCGGTGGTGTAAGAAGACCGACCATGCGGATGTTAACCAAAGTGGGGGAGAGTACCCCAACCTGTGGAACTCCTAATTTGATCTTCCTCAGCTTGGAACGCTTGCCAAGAAACTCAGTGAAGGAATGCCGACCAGCTAGATAGTTGGTAACCCAACGAATCACTTGTGCAGGAACAGCAGCAGGTTTGCGAGAATCATAAAATGATTGCAAATGCATTTGATAAGGTCAATTGACACAAGAATAGATCTGTGGGATGGACGTCGCTGATTTAGTCCATCTCGGATGCGTGTAGTTATCGGATGTGGATTTTCCTGAAGCCATGCTGGTGGGATTCTAGCTTAGCATGTGCGACAAGAGTAGGGTGAATAAGGGCGTCTTTGCTACAGGTGACCGTATCGTTATGGGTCGGTAGGATTCGCCGAGACTCGCTCTCTTACCTGGCTTGAGACAGGGAACAATCCGTCCTGTTTTCCAGATTTCAATGATGGCTAGCGTGGATATCGACAAGTAAAAGGCTGCCGTGAGGTACTCAATGGCTGTAAGATCGAGATATTTGAACATGGCCATCGAAATGCCACCTGTTCCTTGAAGTTTTTAGCATTCTCAATGACTTTTTTTATCCTGGTCCGCAGTATACAGGGTGTCCCATTCATGGTGGAGAATATTTTAATGGTAGGTAGTGTGGCTCATTTGGAGAAAATTAATGTACAACGGGACCCCTCTATTTTTAACCGTTACAAAGTTATAGCATTTTTTGTCAAAATGCACGACTTGCTGAACTATATAAGTGAAGTCATTCAAGTCAAGTTATCCAATCGGCAAATGGACGTGCAAAGCCCAAAACTTTGGCCCGAGTACGAGTATGCAGGTGACTTGTTGTTGGATGGAAGCTCTGTTTAATATCGGAAAAATATTCAGATGAATTATATGCACCTATGTTCAAAGTACGAACATGAATGAATGACATCTAGAAAGAGGCAAGTCGCGGTACTCGTACCTGCATGTTTATTGAGTTTTTGAGATTTGGTAGCTGGGTGGGTATGTATGTCGTCTCCAAAATCCTAGAAGTTACCATGTCGGCCATCGTCGTATATACATATATATTCCCAGGGAAACTCCTCCCGAAATATTTTTCTGCGTACGCCCCTGACCTCACCTAATAATAACGTTTGAATATCTGGTCTAAGCAATTAAAAAAGTGTACCCAGATGTTGAAGTCACTTTTTTAAGACATTTTCTTAGTGTATGCGCATTTCAATGTACTAGAAATTCAATGGGTTATGTGGACTCGGGTGCCGGTGTTATTATCAAATATTACGATTATTAATTAATTTTTAGGCAATGTTTGCTTGCTAATAACACTAATTATGAATGTCATCGAGTTTGCTATTCACAGTAATTTGACGAATTTTTGGGTTTAGTGGCATATTATCATTTTCTTTGAAATTATTGATGATATTTCAATCGATTGTTGATTATTCTTTAACTTTTTATTTTTTTTTTGTAAACAGCTTTTTTTAATTCATTGGCTATTGTGTCCTTTCTATTATGGTCCCCTCTGAGAGCTCTCTCACAATGCTCACAACTCTGACGGTAGTCAGCGATAACTACAATAACGACTACGAGTAAATTATGGAATGCACTTCTTGCGGGCGTCCTCACCTATTGAATTCTCCCAGCGAGCTCTTGGTCGTCCACGCGATCTCGCTCCGTCAATTCGTTGTGCTCCTTTCATCACCTTCTTTTGCATGCGACTATCGTCCATTCGTTGTACCTATACATGCCCGGCACATTGCAATCGTTGAAGCTTCACGAAGCTTGATAACTTTCAGCTCATCGTATAATTCATACAAGTCATACCTTATTTTCCCTTCCCTTCCCTTACTTTCCCTTCCCTTCCCTTACTTTCCCTTCCCTTCCCTTCCTCTACCAAAGTTGTGCTCTTGCACTAAAGGGTTACCCCTTATAACTTTGGTGTTCAATAAAAAAAAAAAGTTGTACCGGATGCGTCATTGATCCGGCTTGCGTACGGCACCAAAAATTAGCCGACGGACCTTTCGTTCGAATCTGTTCAGCAAAGTTTCGGGAGGATTAGGTGAGGGTCCATTTTTAGCAGCCAATTAAACATTAACATTTATTAACACAGTGTTAACAGAACGTTATAATAAAGCATTAACAGAGTGTTAATATAACGTTAAGAAAAATAACAGAGCATTACAAAGAGTGAGACCATTAGCAGAGCGGTAACAGAACGTTTACAAAGCCTAAAGAGAGTGTTAACATAACGTTACCAAATAATTAACAGAGCCTTAGCGGAACGCTAATAGAGCACTAACAGAACATTAACAGACTATTTAGAGAACATTCACAGAACGTTAACCGAACGTTTGCAGAGCATTAATAGAACGTTAACAGACCATTATCTCAGCAGCAATAATAGATTGTTCACAGAACCCAAGCAGAGTTAACAGAACCTTAGAAGACCATGAAGAGAAAATTAATATGACTTGATATAGCATGTTTGTACAATGATGATACAAAATATGAAGCTTGGCAGGGACGTAGCCAGGGAAAGGTTCCATGGGGCCCGGACCCCTCTTGAAATGAATTCAAAAAACATCGAAATTTGCGTTATTATAACATGGAATTAAAGATCCACTCAAATGGCAATCGAGATGCTAGCAGAGACCAGCGGAAGACTATTAATACTCTGTGTAGAGCAGTGTTGCTCATACTGTGGACTTCTCTGCAGTATTACCATTCCGACTCATTTTTTTTCGAAATCTAGCGGAACTACTTGGTTATTGCCATACAACGGTGAAAAAGCGTCTAAGTAGTAACGGTAATTTTGTCTTGCGACGTATCACTGACCAAAAATAAGCATGAGGATGTTCTTTTGTCAAAAAACGGATCTTCGGCCAACATTTCAGTACACTATATTTTGTTGTATTATAAAACGTCGTATTAATAGAAAAATGCTTTGCTTATCTTAACTTAGCTCTGCTTATGGCTTAGCTAAACTGGTCGATTTAAAGGTAAATTGTTACTGTTTGGGCTTGTTTAGCCAAACAATAAGCAGCGGTGTTATTTATTGGAAAATTCCAATATTTTCATCATGCGGCTTTGAACTTTCGACTTTCGGGGTCCAGAGCGATTTACTATAGGCAATTATTGCAGATTGCAATGAAGAATATTTTAATCGGAGCCTGCGGGCCTGGGACTATAATCGAAGCTCACTCCTATAGCTTCGGTAGAAGATAAGCCAAATAAAAATGTGCATGGGTTACCCTAACCTGACGTTATTTAGGGGGACATATTCCGCATTTTTGATCTGTCCAAACGGCCTGCTTTCGGAGGCTGAAACTGAAATGATGCCGAAATCTACGGCTATGCTCATGAAGGAGTCTCGTCATGCAGACCGTATAATTTTCGGCAAAATTAGAGGGTAGATGAATCTGAGCGTACAAATTTAAGGTCTCGTGACGAAATATCTAACTAAAGAGCTCATTCTGGTAAAAGATAAATTGCCGGCTGTATTTTAAATTGTTCATTTCATCAGAAACTCGGTCGGTGTAATATCGTATTATGCTCATTTCATTGACTTCACTTCAACCTCTTTCGGAAGTCTTGGATGTTGCAGTTTTTTATATACATATGTTCTGCCTGATAAAATTAACCTGGCAAGCAACTCATCAATTAATTCAAAGATGAAAATCGTTTCCAACAATATGTTTACAGTTCACATTTTCGTCGATCGAATTCTATGAAAAGCAATGGTAAACCCAAATTTTGGTAAAACAGAAAAATTTAGACCAAAATTTAGAAACAAAATGCTGGCTACGTCCCCGAAGCTTGGTTAAAGTGGTGGCTAAGGCGAGACAGGGCAGAAGCCCAATTAGCAAAAGAGCACCGTTTTGACGCCGCAAACTCCGTTTAGTTACTTTAAGAAAGGAGGTTGCAAAAAATATCATTTGGAGCGTAAAGAAGCGTCTAAATACAATCAGAGAGATTTAAGAAGTGAAGCAGGGGAGCTCCCTGTTTTCGCTTCCGAAGCATCGTAATCCTCTAATAAAAAACTCACATCCCAACGTGCGGTAGCGATATCTGGCAAGACCTGGGCATTCGCAGCGAAAATAAGTTAGAGTTTCTCTCTCATCTGCGTGACAATGCTAGTTGTTGGGAATATCCAGGCTGTCTGCATGGTCCCCTGTTGGCCAATGTCTAATAATAGTCGTTGTAAGTCAGACGATACTTTTACGCGGTATGGTCAGAATTTTAGAGGTTTTTTTTCCGGTCATAGCTTGCCTTGATATTACACAAGTTCTTATGTTCCACCAATTACGATTAGCATTTGTGCGATACTGAGAAGGAATTTGTCTTCTGACAATTTCGTTGTGTGTAATATGTAGTTTAACCATTTCTTCTCTTACTTAGATACCGGTCTTAAAATATCACCTTAACTCTATATTAATAACTAATTAGTTTTTACAATTTAGATATATTTATTCATTTGAAAATAAGTGGAATATTAAGAAAAAAAGTTTAAAAAACCTTGCAGGTGTGTAAAAAAACTTATAAAATAAAATCAAAAATTAGGTTAAGAGGCTTAGGTTAGTGTGAATATCTGCATTAAATACATTTATAAATTATTCATTAAGTAGACATCTCAGTGTATTTGTTTCAATAATGTATTCTGAGTAATCTGTAATTTATTTTTCAACGTTTTGGCATAATTTTTCCACACATCGCTATCGGTTGAATAACCATTTTATAAATCAGAAGTTTGTTTTTAGTTGACAGCTTAGAATTCGTCCTTAGTAGAGGACAGAGGGAGCAAAAGGTTTTCGTCATTTTTTCGGAAGTGGTCTCTATATGATGTTGCCCTGTCACGACAAGAGCCTTGTGGAACGCCTGCGGGAATTATGTTTGTAGAAGATTGTGATTTGTCGACATGCACGGCGAATGTTCTGTTGGACAAAAACGATTTGTTAATTTAACCAGATATCTGGGAAAATGGAATTTCATCATTTTAAATATGAGTAGCTCGTGCCATACAGAGTCGAGGGCTTTCAAGAGTTGTGACACCAACTAACTGTTTTTCTAGCATGGATTTTTTGATGTACTGTTGCAATCGGAGAGCTTGTTGGATTGAGGAATTTTTTTTTTCGAAAGCCAAATTTAAACTCAGGTATGATTTTAAGCCTTTCTACTACTTTTTTCAGTGGTGTGAGGGGCAGTTTTTCTAGTATTTTACTAAGCGCGGGTAAAAGGCTGATAGGCCTGTAGTTTTCAGAATACTTTTTGACACTAATTTTTTTGCTATGTCTCGGCATATAGGCACGCCCGCCATTGTTGCGTTTTTACGTATAGTTGTTTTGAATTTCGGGACTAACTGATCAACGAGAGAAACTCTGCCTGCCTGCAGAATTCATTCATTCATCGTAAAACCGACTAAACAACTTGCTCGTTGTTTGACAAGCTATAGTACTCGTGCTTCTACGAACCCCCCTCATTTACAAATGTTTTTATTCTCAATAGCAGGAAACTTCTGAAAAAAGTCAAATCTGAGATGACAAATGATTTTCCATAAGTTATTTTTAGAGAAAAATTAACTTTTTCAGGAAACAGTACAAATTAGTACATTTCGCATCTATTTGCAAAAAATGAGCGATTTTCGCCGAAACTCGCATCTTTTCCGTAAAAACGAATTTTCCATACCTCTAACGATAATATTCTATAGACATATACATGATCTATGATTTTTCCCCCTAGGAAAAAGTTTTCTGGAATTTTTAAAAAACTAAACCTTCCCAGGACATTCGGTCATCAAATGTAACAAGCTACTATGCTCCGAAGTCAGATTTACTTGTGAAAATACCACCTATACTTGGAAACATTACAGGACTATATGGTAAACAAACTCTTTCCAGCAACCTGCTCACAAAAAAATGTTTAATTAGCTATGCTCATGTTTTAGTTCTTTTGTTTTAATCCGATTGCTCATTACATCAACGGTAAATTGCTAAGCAGCGCAATAGTCATAGCCTAAACAATGACAAAGGATTTGCATTATCAAGTTAACCTTAGTTAAATTTTAGTGAAATGCCTTAATTTCCTATAACGTCAGAAAACTTGTCCATTTCATTTCAAACAAAGTGGCCATACTTGTTTCAGGTCCCCTTATAATTCTTCATCATGCCTATCAATTTCCACCACTCACTACAATCATATCCAAATCCAAAACTCTCCTATCAACAGGTCACTTACGGTCATTGCCTTCACTATCACATATTATCCTTCATATGCATGTGAGCATGTGACTGGAACAAATATTTTCATATTTCACTCCAATAGCCACTAGAGTAGCCATAGCCACAATGGTGAGTGTTTTATTTATCGGCCATCACTATCAATGCACGTACCAAATGCTATGGTTGAGCTGAGTACTCGATATTTATCAAAATCCCCCACCACCACCACCGCCAGCTCCTCTCGGGCTCAGCCGAATGCAGTTCCAAACTATGCAGAAGGATTTCATGTAAATTGCAGATGATTACTGTGGTCTAGTGAAGCATGCAGTATTTCTCGGAACTTTGATATGTGTCTAACCTAACAGGCGATAGTGTAGTGTACACGTGCATGTGACTGACACACACGGAGTATGGGCTCCATATCAAATGTACGAGTATGTGCAGGCTATCAATTGGGCGTGTATTATATAGGAATATGTGGAAGTCAAGTGGTTTTGTCGTTTGAAAAGCTGCTCTTGTGAAAGGACAAGATATCTGTGATGAAGGCGAAGGCAAATATGCAGGTACTCTTCAAACATTTTTGCTAAATTTGCTTTTTAGGCGTTGATGAATTTGAAGCTTGTTCATAAAGCTAACAAAAGACCTATTGTTGTAAGCTAGGAAAATATCATCCTTTCTATTCTGCCAAAGATTTAAAAATGAATCTCTTCCCTTTAACAAATCTGCATGTTACATAACTCGAATAACTTTCAGTTTGCATAATTCCGTAAAATGTATGATTAAGCTCGACAATTAAAATCCCGACGTTTCCCACACCCGCCCCTTCCTGATAACCATCGGCAAACATGAATTCAAAAATTACTATCTTCCATTCATCTACCTGCTTCATTGAATTCCAAGTGCTTGCAGCATGCTACCATCATCGTATTTAGTCACGGGGATAATTATTGCAAAATGTGTTCTGCTACCTAGACGTGCGCTAGATTGCTACCTACCTACCTACCTAAGTTTGCATAGATTTATGCCCTAGATATTTGCATAGATGAATGCAGGAGTGGTAATGAGAATGACCATTCATTTTCACTTTTCTCTTGAAGCATAAGCACATAAGGTAGCTCTAGCTAGTTTTTTCCTCGTTGAGATTCACGTAAGTTATGTGGTAGTTGCAATTTAGAAGAACATTGAATGTGATTCATTATTATTTGTAGAAATAAAAATGAATAACTCCAAAGGGAGGAGTGAATGAAGTCATTACAAGTTTTCTGTTAGTATGCTTGAAACAAATTTAACACGTCTAATCTGTTTCCAGCACTACACAGAATGTAAATGGATATTTAGTGGATTATAAAGCAAACAAATATAGACTAGACACTAGACCACGGGTGTCCAACATAATTTTTACGGAGGCCACATCGTTGATTGAAGGGATGGATTGGCCCGCCAAACATTTTTATGAAGGTGAAAACATTTCATACCCTTTTCCATTGTTTGTAGCGTTAAGAAGAAGTAAGAATTCAACGATTTACATTTTCTTCTCAGTACCGTAAAGCCCCATGTGGGGCCATGGTGCGTTAACTCAGCCGTTTATAGGCAATTTCGAGTCAACGTTACATTGCATATCATTTCGGAGTGTAAGTGAAGTTTAGCCTTTAAAGGAGTTGTCCGTGCCTTGCACATCGAAAAATGCATTATTGGTGATGTGATCAATAGCAAATGGAATCCATCGAAGACAGATCCCTAAGGATATCCGAAGGACAGTAAAGGATTGTTAAACAATTCACACGTATTCATGGGTATAATGAACTATGAAAAAATGCTTTAATATTCATACTCTCTATATAAAGAATTTTCTCTAAAACTACTCGGTCCCTTGACGATTCGTTATAGAGAAGTTCAACTGTATTTCAAGTGCTCTACAATTTCATGAACAGGAAAGACCTAGTCAAAAATATCAAGTTGTAAGAAAGATATGATCGTAAGACTATGCGCCAATTTTTAAAAGAATCGTACAAGCACCTCACCTGGGCAGAACTTGGAGAAAATTGAGATGGAAAAAAAGATTGTTTTTGGGTCAAATCACGCAAATTTGACTTTGAAGTTCTGTAAAAACCAAACTTCTTATCCGATTTTAGTGTGGTTAGTTTTATTTTACAGGTAAATTTGTTGGCTGTAATTATCATTTTATTCCACTGTTCTAGCTGGTCTAGCTTTGGAGATATTAGGCTTTAAGTCGTGCAAGAAAATGAGTTTTTCAAAAATCTTTAAATGCCTGTGGGGTATGTTCAGTACAACTTTTTTGCTGGAAATCAACTGAGGAATCATAATCCGGTGCGTTTATGCGGCAATTTCCGGACACCCTGTATATAAGACACCCTACAAACAAATTATCCAGTTAGTAAGTTTCCAAACGCACTTTCTTTCAATAATTTAGGTAGTATATTTATGAAAATATAAGCATGTCCTCCATTTTCAATTTCCTATAAAATTGCCGATTTTCGGAATATTTATACCCTTCGCTCATAGAGTGAAAGGGTATATTAACTTTGTCATGAAGTTTGTAACGCTTTGAAGGAAGCATCTCCGACCATATAAAAAGTATACATATATGATCAGGATGACGAGATGAGTCGATTGGACGATGTCCGTCTGTCTGTCTGTCTGTCTGTCCGTCTGTCCGTCTGTTGCAGCGCGTTTTTCGCAGCCACTATAAAAGCTACGGAGCTGAAATTTTGCACACGTGCTTATTATTGTTGCTGTTGTTGCTGTTTGTATGTTTGAATCACCAAAATTGGATCACTGGGTCATGGGGCTGCCATACAAACCTAACCCCCCAATTTAAGTTCTTCTAGGAAAAACTTTTTTATTTGTGCACTAATTTCAACCAAATTTCACACAAATGTTTTTCTCTTGATGACACAAAACATATCTAAGAATTGATCAAATCGGACCATGAGGTCATGGGGCTGCCATACAAACCCAACAACCCCAAATTAGGTTCTTTTAAGAAAAACTTTTTTGTTTGTGCACCAATTTCAACCAACTTTCACACGAATGTGTTTATCTTGATAACACAAAACATATCTAATAATTGATCAAATCTGACCATGGGGTCATGGGGTGGCCGTACAAACCCAACCCCCCTTTTGGTTCTTCTAAGAAACATTTGTTGCACCAATTTCACAAAACCTTGAATTAATGTTTCATTACCAAAGCAAGAAAAAAGTTCAAAACGAATGGAATCGTACTGTGGGGGTCATGCTCCCGCAACCCCAATAAAGTTTTCTGAGTAAATATTTTTATTTGCCCACTTATTTCAACTAAGCCCAAAACTTTTGTCAAGACGGAAAAAAAGAATGAGGAGAGGGCATTAAATACAATTCATAGGTACGCCCGAAAAAACTTTTAGCCCAAGGAGAGCGAAGGGTATCCAAATTTCGGCTGCGCCGGAATTTAGCCACCTTTTTGGGCATGCGATCGTCGATCATCCTTTGTACATGACCCGCCCATTGCAATCGCTGCAATTTCACGATCTTCGACACCTGTAGCTCATCATACAGCTGATACAACTCAAGGTTGTACCGGATGCGCCATTCACTTCGTTCACGAACGGCCCCGAAGATTCTTCGGAGAACCTTTCGCTCGAATGTGTCCAACAGGTGTTCAGAGTTTTGGGTTAGGGTCCATGCCTCGCAGCCATAGCATAGCACAGGTCGGATGATGGTTTTATACACGTGGAGCTTCGTGTTCCTGTGCACCAGCTTCGAATTCATAATTTGGAGGACCGCAAAGTAACACTTATTAGCTAGTTGTATCCGTCGCTTTATCTCATCTGTTTCGTTGGCGTCTTTTGACAAATTGCAACCCAGGTAAGTGAAGTTGTCTACATATTCTATATTGAGGTCCCCCACTGTGATGCTTGAATTTACTGCCGTTCTAGTTTTTGATTGCATCATGACCTTGGTTTTAGACTCGTTGATATGTAGCCCAACTTCTTTGGCGGCGTTATTGAGATTATGCAGAAGGCTTTCTGCATCACCAATCTTCGAGACATGATGTTGATGTCGTCGGCGTAGGCTACTAGTTGAGTCGATTTAATGAGTAGCGTTCTGCTGCTGTCCAAATTCATGTCGAATCACATACTCCAGAGCCAGGTTGAAGAGCGTCGCCGCCAGCCCGTCGCCTTGCTTGAGTCCAGTACGAATTTCAAATAGGTCAGTGAGTCTGTTCTGAACTCTGACCTGCGAGACGGTATTAGTCATCGTCATCCTTATGAGTCGCACTAGCTTAGCCGGTATTCCAAAATGCAGCAAAATGTTGTACAGTACGCTTCGATCGATACTGTCGTATGCCTGTTTGAAGTCAACAAATATTTGGTATACGTCGATGTTGTATTCCCAGCACTTCTGGAGTAAAAGCTTCACTGTAAAAAGCTGATCTGTCGTCGAACGACCAGGTCTAAAGCCGCCTTGGTACTCGCCAATGATTTCTTCTGCGTACGGATTAATTATATTTTCCAGAATCTTAGATAAAATCTTATAAGTCGTACAAACTAATGAGATGCCTCCGTAGTTCTCACATTTCAACTTATCCCCTTTTTTTGTGGATTGGGCAAATGATACTTTTACGCCAATCTTCCGGGATTATTTCGTCGTTCCATACTTTGACGATAAGTGTGTGTATAGCCTTAACAAGGCTCTCCCCACCATGCTTCAGCAGTTCAGCTGGAATCTCGTCAGCGCCCGGGGCTTTATTATGTTTTAGTGCTTGCATGGCGAGATCAACTTCTTCTACTGTTGGGGGTTGAACGGGAGGGCCTGGTTCAGCCATCAGCTCCGGAGCTTCTTGTGTGGGGTTGTTCAGTTGAACATTGAGGAGCTCTTCAAAATGTGAGGCCCAGCGTTTATCAACGCTATCGGTGTCGCTAATGATATTGCCATCCTTATCCTTACAGAGGCTGGTCCTGGGTTGGTATCCACTTTTAATTGAATTAATCAGCTTGTACGCTTGTCTACTGTTCCTACTAACTAGTCTTTGGTTTACTTGCATCAACTGCTCGTCAAGATGAACCTACGCCTTACGCCTAATTAACCTATTCGAAAATCGTCGAAGCTCGTCATATTTTGTTTTTTTTTTTGGCTCTAGCCCCCTAGTTTTTTAATTAAACTACAAAAAATGGCTTTACGAATTGTTTAGATTAAAAAGTAAATAACTTCTGTATCATGTGGTAACGTTCAAAGCATGCCTAATGTCGCTAAAGGGGTTCCAATATTTTAAAGTGTCCTATATGTATATAACAGTAAAAAAATCCGCTTAAAACTAAATTTGAAAATTGTTTTGGTGTCCCTTACATTTTAGCAATCGATGGTACTTGCAGGATTTCCTTTTCTCTCTCCCCCTGCTTGGATTTTTCAACGTTCACTTACAGAGAGCAGGTCAGTCTTCTAAGGTTAGCCACTTGAAAAAATTCAATTTATTTGGAATTCGTTAAAGAAAACTCATGCACTTCTCGACAAAATTTTTGTATGACTTAAATATAACTACAAAATTTTAATGCTCGTGCACTGAACGAAAAAGGTGCCCTGAAGCAATGAAATTGTTCATTAAAGTAATGAATATTTACACCGAAGACGGCTTTCATCAGTTTAAAGAATCTGATTTTATCAAAACAACGAACAAAATTTCATTAAAATTATTAATTAATTCATAAAATTAACAACTTGTTCATTGATATAATTACTGAGTTCATCAATTAAAACAGAAAAAACTGGCGCAAAAATTACCTACCTATACCTACCTACAGTGGGAATCGATCCCGCGACCCTATGATTTGAAGACATGCGCGCTACCTAACTACACCATACAGACTATACGTTACGAAGGTTTATAAAATACACTTAAAGCGATAATGACATCGTTCATAGTAGTACATATTACTATGAACGATGTCATGTAATTAATGAACAGTAACATCAAATTTACTTACTATCGGGGCTAATGTAAGGGTTCATAGCCGGAATGTACAATGCATAAGATTCTACTAGAAGTTCATTATGTTCATGATCGCTTGACATTTAGTTGAAATTTTGTTTTCGTTATACTAACGACCGGTGTTTCGTAAAATAGATGAACTCTGTATTATTTTAAGGAAGAGAAGGTTTATTTACCTACTATGAACTAATTCATCATGGTAATGAAAAAAAGTCTATACTCCTAGCTCATTAATATTATGACGATTTTTTTTTCAGTGTGGACTCTTCAAATAACAAAGAGTCGGAAAGAGTCTCAGTGTGTGGGCAGCTTATATCACTTTCAATGCATTCGCTCGTAAACTAGGACGGAAAGATAAAAGAATCCTATCAGTCAATCAGAACGATTTTTTATTTCTTCAAGGGATCAATAGGGATATCAAAATATATTGTGTTTGTTTAGGTGAGTTACTTTGCTGAAGGCGATTTATTTTTTTATTTGCCCTTGTTCAAAGTGATGCTCATTCGTTAGGAAGTTGCATCCTACTCCTAGTGCAGAACTACCCCCAACCAGAAGACCATTCGTAGTGAATGCTTCTAGCAGAATTTTGCGTTAAGGGCAATAGATAAGTCTCAACTTTTGAAGGCATAGTGGCTTTCCAATTTGAAATGATTATGCGACTGGGCGGCCTGGGATATTAGGAAGAGGAAATTAACAATTTTTCGAATTATTCCAACTGCTCCTTGAGTTTTCAAAATGCATATCTTTCACAAAGTTCAAAACCAATGAAAAATTGCAAAGATTTGACGCCCCTCAAAATCTGCCGCCCGGGCAGTTGCCCAGGTTGCCCATATACGGGAAATCCGGCCCTGTATAAAAGCCAGCGGTGGGGTCCCCAATTAAGCTGTTTTACCACTGACCTTGTTATTTATTTATTGATTCAAATATTCATCGGAAAGGCAAAAATAAAACATCAGTTTTGTTCAAGTAACGCAAATATTAAGGGAAATATAAAAATCACTGAATATAATAAATATGTATTAACATCATATCCCAATTAAATTAATTGCATCGCACTCAGCTGTTTTTTAATTTATTAATTATTGACAATCCACATAATACACAACACACGCGAACGTTTTCATTTAAAACCATCCAAATAAAATTAGCCTCCGGATTTTAATTACAAAACAACATTTTCCTATACGGTGTCAAGTATTAAATGCCATTGGCCAATGCATAAACCACACTTTTCGTCCTCATATTGGTTTCATTGAAAATTAGTCGCGTCAATAACAACACTCTGCATTGCAGCAGCAGCACCACCACGCACCACCAACAATGTTCATCAAATCAACAAATTTTACCAATTTTACCACACACCTCAATACATACGAATATAACACGAGCGCATCTAATTTTCAATTATTTTCGTGCATTTTATCGGGATATGGTGAAATTTTGTTGTTTTAGAGCTCAATAGGGATTTGGCTTCACACCAGATCGTTATTGAAGGGACATACACATAATTTTCGTACGTATGAATTTTGTAAAGAGTCTTGCATAAAGTGCATTAACAAATAATTTTGTTGTACTTCAGTTTTGGTAAAGTCTAGTTAGGATCAGGATCGCGAGGAAAATTCAGCTAAAGTCCTTTTCATAAAAATGCTTTCCTAACTTAATCCAACAGAGAGTTGGATAAAAGCTAGCATACCTACTTTGAATTTGCATACTGCAAACATGCATACTTATGCACATAACTAGACAGACTTAAATTGAAGACCTTCAAAGCTAATTTGCATATGATAAAACTGATATTAAGCCTGCAAAATATCTTCTGGGTCACACAACGTTTAATATAGTAAAGGTTTGATAACGACTATACACACACTAGAAGGATGTCAACTTGTCAAAGTGGAATTCCACAAATCCCGGCATTACTATACTTCAGTGAATCCTTTCAACCCGAATGTAACCTAAACCGTAGTGCAAAAGAAACGCAAGCTACGCTCTGTTATGCAATTCCCATTTCAATATAATAGAGACCATGCAAATGCAATCGATAATGACTAAATTGAATTTAGTTTTCGGTGCCACACCTCGGGAGGATTTTAAAGGATTCCCGAGCGCCGCTGATGGAGGAATATGTAAACGGTCGCATATCAACTGCATTTCTCTTTTCAATAGGGATACATAACGGAGCTGAATGCAATTGCACTAATGGAAATTCACTGTAGGAATTTCAATTATTTAAATTTGATTTTATTTGAAGTTTTGACGTTAACATGTAACATTGGTGGATTTCGTTGATATGTCTATTGTTTGGGGACGGTGACCGAATGATAAAGTGAAGGATCTGTATTAATTATTGTCGTGTTCAGTTATGTGATTTGAACTTGGTTTAAGTTTATTTACAGAGGTTCGTTTTAATTCAAAATTCCGATTTAAAAACTTCAAATCCCAATCCAATTCCAATTCAAAATTTAAGAATGAACTGAAAAAGCTCACACAAATTTCGCTTTCGCTTCCTTCTTGCTTATTAGTATTGGTACATGTCACGCCATTCAATAAAAACTCCCTGCTAAATCTCGTATTGACAGTGTAGTACAGCGCTGTCTACCATACGGCCTGCGGTTCACTATCCGGCCCGTAAAGGGCGACTTCTAAAGACATGGCCAAAAAATCCTGTCCCGGGCAACTGCTTGGGGCGGCAATTTTGAAGGGCGGATCGAATTTAGGTAACACTTAAAAAAAAAAATTTAGTCTCTCTGGACATTGAAATTTTATTTTTCTTCTTCTGAACAATGAAAGTGCCGCATCTAAAATTAAATATAAATGGGTCATGAATGGTGCCTCCGATTTTCCCGGCGCGCGTGTCGTAAAAGGCGACTGAAAGGGAGAGGAGAGAAAAAAAAACTCCTGAGCTTCGGATATATCTTTACAATTGTCCGCGTAACAAATTTGTCAGCACTCAAGGGTACAGATATGTTTGAAGCTTAACAAAATTGATGTTTTTTTAAGAGGTGGTAAAAACTTTCATAGATACGGCCATTGCAGTTACGCTGGATTCCTAAGGGCTAAAATCAGACCACTTCTCTCGCCACAACCCTCGTGGGACCACCTTTCAGTATTACTTCGTGGGGGCGGGCAATGGCTATAGTTAGCCTTCAAGCTTCGCAATGGCGTTGTTTCTCCAGCATACGACCACATTTTCTGGACTTAGTAGTGCTCACACTTCCGCATTCAGGTGCGAGCGCCCTGTTCTTCTTCTTCTTGTAGCGGTGCAGAAAGGTGTGAAACCTCTGTGCATCTATGTGGGTACGATTTATGGTTCGTCAATGTTTGTGTCCGTGAGGTCTAAGGACAAAAACATAGCTGCTGCGATAGGGTTTTTCCACAGCGATATAGGGGTAAGATCAGTGGCCGCAGCGGGGCATTGAAACAAGTGACCCACATCATGAGGAGTACCATTGCAGTTTGGACAGATGTTTTGGATGTCCGGGTTTATGCGAGAAAGGTACGAATTAAGGCGTGAACAAAAGCCCGACCGAAGTTGAGCTAGTGTTACTCTAGTGGCTCTCGGGAGCCTAATCTCCTCAGGCGAAATTGGTGGTGGGCGCTCTGAGAGGACTCTATTCGCACCTAAACTCGCGATAGACCGATTCACTTCTTCAGTGTGGATCGCTGCAATGGCGGCTCGGTATGTAACTCCATCGTAAGGGTCCCGTTTGTATCCCTGAACCTCTCTCTCAAGGTCTCGTAAACCACGCCTGACATGTCGTGGTGGAGGAATTCGGTCCATGAGATGATTATTGGGATGATCCTCACGGTAGCAACCAGCAAGATACTGTTTTGAGAGTAGGAGATTGTGGTCACGTATTGGCATCAATTTTGTCTCCTGATGTAAGTGATCCTGGGCAGACATCCAGAAGGCAACCTGTCGCGATGCGTAGAGCGGCATTTTGGCAGACCTGAACTTTGGACCAGTTTGTGTCACATAGACTATGTGTCCAAACTGGGGCTGCATAATCAGCGGCCGCTCGACCCACCGCTTTATAAGTAGCTAGCATGGTTTCTTTATCTTTGCCCCAGGTGCTACCAGCTAGAGCTTTTAGGATGTTGTTCCTACTGCGCATTTTTTCACAGACTGAAGCTGCATGATTTGCAGACGTCATCATGTTCTCTAGGTGAAGCCCGAGAATTTTGGGTTTTTTAACAGTAGGAACAGAATTGTTGCCAATACGTATATATACGCCCTGTTGAGAATCTTTCGTCTAGGTCAATCGGGCGAGTTATCCAACTGTAGAAGCGATACAGGTATTGTCGGTATTCTCCGTGACCCGTCAATAATTGAGTCAAGAAGTGTTTCACCTCTCCATGTTTGCGCCGAACCCACTTTGCAATATCAGGGACTAGATAGAGTGTCCACCTGCCGTCCCATTGCCGTTGCCACTGTCTCATGCTTTCTTCTCTTTCCTATCTTTCCCGAAGTTCTAACTCTGCAGGGCTTTCGTTACGACGACCACACTAGAGTCTGCTTGGTTCCCCGACCAGCAACGACGAACGCGGCTTTGTGCGAGGTTGTTCTGTATGCAGAGCACACTCTCAATGCTCACCTACGGTAAACCGAGTTCAGTTTCTGGCGTTCTCAGTGGTGTCGAGTGAATTAGTTCAGACTCAGGCGTATGGCAGTATGGATGTAACGACCCTTGCCAGCAGCTATGTCTTCTGCTAGATCTTGGGCCAGCTTTATTGGGCATAATCCTTGCTAAAGCTACGGTGGCTACTGCCGCCTTTTCCGTTACGTACTTAATGTGCTCTGCAAATTTTAGCTTCGAGTCGATAATAATCCCCAAATAGCTAACAGCCGCTTTTGAGGTTATGATATTGCTTCCAACTCGAATGTTCAGCTAGCCCCTTTTTCTGTGCTTGTTAATCAAATGGCCTGTGTTTTTTGCTCAGCAAAGCTCTAGGCCGACTATTAGTAGCCACAGCTTTATGGTCGTAATCGCCTCCCACGCGTAAACCTCTTTGCTACAACAACTACTGCGATGTCGTCTGCTAGCCCCACTACAGTTACTCCTCTAAGCATTGGTTGTTCCAGAGTGCCATTGTACATAATGATCCAAAGCAGCGGGCCTAGAACTAACCCGTGTGGAACTCCTGCTATAACCTTATACTCCCGGGGTGCATCACCCGTATCGTATTGGAGGAGGCGATTTGACAGATTATTATAGATGCGAGATAGATATTATAGATGCGAGATAGAACGGTACATCTATTATTTGCAAGGCCGCGTGAATGGAGGCCAAGTTTGCGGAGTTAAAAGCGTTGTTAACATCTAACGTCACCACCGAGCAACAAGTGCCACTTTGATGTATGATGTTGGTAACCATCCCAATTGCGTCCACCGTGGAACGCGCCGTTCTGAAAGCATATTGTCTGATAGAAGTCTGTTGAAAATGATCCGTTCAAATAATTTTCCTGAGTCGAGTAGGCTTATTGAACGATATGAGGTTGGCTCCCCAACCGGCTTAGCAAGGAGCACCAACTTTTGCCGCTTCCATATCCTTGGAAAGGAGCCTTCAGCTAAAAGCAGGAATCGAAGACTTTGATAAACTTTTGAAGAATCGCACGGATTTTTAACTTCAGCACCCCATTTGCGACTCCATCCGGCCCTGGAGCCTTATTCTCCTCCAGTCTTAAGATCACTTGCCAAAGTTCATCCTCATAGCAAGGATGTTAACCGACTGCTCTGAAAAACGTCGACATATGGGTTGCAGCTCGTGCTGAGTAAACATAACCGATACAATGTTTCGGAGCAGCGCTGGACACTTTACTTGTGGTGCTTTTGGCCCTATTTTCTTCATCGCCATACCCTATACGCAATTCCCCACGGATTTATGTCTGCACCGTCACAGAGTTGTCTGAAACATATTTTTTTTTTTTGGTTTTTCTGATCGCTAGCTCTTGGAGCATTTTTATACGATTCTAAGAGGACATCACGGGCAATATCTTAAGTCACTCGCTGGCACTGACCAGCTTTTTCTTCGGACCACCAGTAATTTTCATTCTTTTGCCTAGATGAACGTTTTCGGGGCATAGAGACGTCGCAAGCCGCCGCAACTGCTCTGTGATCTGAGCTGATCTTTGTTTCGCATGACCTTCAATAGGCTCACTTTGAGGGAAGATTTCTTTGAAAACTGTCTCATCAAACTTCTTTGTAGATCACCCAACGGAGCGGGTATTGCTCCTCGGTCGATACACTCTGCAACCTGCCGCGAACAAAATTGGTCACTATGAGTATAAAGCTCACTAACTTGCCACTCAATTACCGGTGCCAATGAGCTGCTGCAAATGTGAGATCAATGGTTGATCCTCCATTTCCTCTTGTGATGGCGTTTCTAGTCACTCTGAGTTCATGAGAACAATATCCATCCTCGAGAATGCATACAAAAGTGCACGACCACGCCTATTCGTCACCCGGCTATCCCATTCGGTGGCCTATGCGTTGAAGTCTCCCGCAATTATCACATGGCTTTTTGTACTTGCGCCATGCACAAGGCCGTCAGGAAATTCCTCGAACTCGTGGTGGAGCGTAGCAGCTGTACACATATGTACATGCCGTTGATCTTTGGTCTTACAACTTTAGATCGCCCGCCATCCCTTGCTGGAAGGGGTAATCACCGCACGTCCAGATGGCCACTTGGTTATCCTTATCTGTGACCCAGATTGATCCCCCCAGATTCTTGTGATGATCGTAGATGATAGCGTCGATGGTCTTCTCCAGGGGCTTACGCAGAAAAATATTTCGGGAGGGGTTATAGGAATGAGGTTGATGGTGCTCATATTTTATAACTGCTCAGAGGATTTAAATAGCTGAGTTTACACTAAACGACATTGAGAAATTATTTTACTCGTGATAAATATAGGGATCATTAAATATTTGAATTTAAAAAAATTTCTCTGGTGGAAAAATATTGTCCTCTTTCATTTCTGAAAAAAAAACTGTCTTGTTTTCTGTACCCGTCTGAGCGAACATTTTACAAAATTTTCTTATATGCAAAAAGAACCAAAAGTGTCTAGTGTTCCGATTCTTGAAATTTGTTTTCCTTTAAATTTAATTTTTATTGTTGAACTTTTCTGTGATTTTCGATTAATAGCCTTCATCACGCGGTCAAAAGTACTTTGCCGATACCTGGACCGTAAAGTCACTAATCTCTCCACCAATATATGAAATTACCGAAAGACTTAATTCGAAATTAATTTGAAGTCAAACACCAGGGAGTAGTCTCAGTTGTCCTACTTCTGAGGGACGAAAACTACACTTAATCTTTCTCCAGTGATCAGACCTGGGTCATAATAAAATGGTCAGCTTGATTATCAAATTTTTTTTTTGAAACAACAATAGTAGAAAATGCTATCACCCATGTAACACTGAATCCCTTGCTTATCCTCACTGTCAGTTCGATTGCTTCAGATTCCTTGAATACCGCGTTCTAAATGACCTAACTGTTAAGACTGCGGTGTGTGTTTTATATTAACTCAATTTCTCATCTAAACATCATCACAAAACTCGGAGGGGATTTGAACCCCCAAAATCCCTACGTAGGATCGCCACTGGTCTTCTCCTTCACCGTTTGCAGCAAAAGATCCTGTGACGCTCGACAGTGGTTTAGATTTAACTGCAAGAACTTCATATAGAGATTTTCTTTAGTGCTTCCCGATATAAAGGGCATCTAGTCACTCTCGTTTGATGGTTGCCGTTATCCTTCTCTGCCTCCTTACACAATATACAATGGGGCTCGCCCTCACAAAAGGGTGCCTTGTGACCTACTTTACCACATTTTAAGCAAGTTCTTGTACTTTCGCGTTTGATGCGGCAGTCCTTCGCGAAGTGTCCAAAAGCAAAACACCTGTGGGCATCTGATTGGGACCATTTGAGGTCTTATGCGACAGCTAGTCCAACCCACCTTAAGCTTGCCTCGTTCCATAGCTTTGTTGGCTTCATTAGTGGGAATGTTTATGACTGCGATCTGAGTGCCGCCGTACGCAGTTAAGATCTTGGATGTCACAAACACATCTGCGTCCTTAGTGCAATGTTGGACTGTCGCGCCTGTTATTTATGTTATATTATATATTTAAATAAAAAATCTAAGTTTTAGTTTGATAGAGCCTAACTAAACTAAGTCCCAGAAAACAAATGTAACCACATGTAGGTAGTCCATTGTACGTTGCCTGGATCATGCTACCGAAGATTTAGTCTATCTTCCCTGGTGGTGTCTTCTGATGTTCACCAGTCTGATCTGTTTTTATTTATTTTTTGCTAGGGAAGCCCTCATATTGTTGCACACCTAGTCTGCATCTGGGGAAATGTTCGTCATGGAATCACTTCAGTTGCTCGTACATCTGTATCTCTATCTTCCTTAATTTCAATGTTTTGCCGAGGTTTATTCATAGCGTAAAATTAAAAACCTCTAGGTACCATCTTTCTTTGTGTCACAGTGCCGTGGGGGATAGAGTTTTTGCCTTCACAGTGACATTGACCATGACAGACTAGCCTTTGAAGCTCCATCGTGTGTATAACTGCGAGTTGATGATGAGGTGACATGAAATTCGGAGTTAATCCGTAAAGTACAAGGCGAGCAAGTTTAGATCCGTTGCTTAACGCCATTAGGTTCTTGAAGTTTGAGATTCATATGCTATTTGGATCGACAGAGACAGCGAAATATTCCAGCGTTGCAGCCATTCGGTAGTGGAGCATTCCCTTATAAGGTGACGTGTTCGTATTAGAGATCACAAAAATGTCTAGGTCCATCTAGCTCGATCAAACTTTCTAGTTTAAATGAGACCTGCATACTTTAATGGACCTCAATAGGTCCCTCAGAGCTCACTCGGGCGAACGGAAGCAGAAGCCCTTACTTCAGTTAGGAATTAATAAACTTCCAATTTAATTTAACTACGATCGCAATTGTATCAATGGTCCGCAATGTTGTAAATTAAATACCCCGCACATCAGCGGACGCCTCGCTAGTCGCTACTGCCACATGCATTGTGCTTTCGATCAGTAAGATTCCCCATGTTTCAGTACTCTGAAGAAGTAATGTACCACCTCATATTATGCACTAACTATCCAGATCAAAACTTAATTTCTAGGACATGCTGTATAGGTAATGTAAAATTTTGAAATTTACCTTTCTAGGTGACTTTTCGCAACAATCACCGACTACTCGTAAAATATCCTTATTTTGAACTTCCAAACGTAGTATACAATCCTTGCCATTTTTCGCCATTCACATGATATTTCCCTTAAGGGCGTGCCTTGTATAGTTCCTATGATGCGAAAAATTCATTTTTCGCTTAACTAAGCACGGCTGCTTGTAACGTTCTAAAAAAGACCTGGAAGCCATTCACATACCCAAAAGTTTGTAACACATTGCGCTCTGCTCTGAAACTCACATTCACATTATGCACCACTTGTAATTAAAACTGTCGTCAAGTACTGTTAATAGTTGGCATAATGACGAAGGCACACAAGGGAAAGGACCTTAAACTTTTTGTGCTTTAAGTTCATCCAGGAAATTATTTTTTTCTGTCTCTTTTTTCTTCAACAAGTTTAATTGCATGCATATCAGCACACATAGTGCGTACGCACATTATGATACGATGATGCAACTGCAATGTACTGAAACGTATAAAGAGAATTCATACAATTTCGAAAGGAAGTGGATTTTTTGTATGAGAAATGAGATCAGTGAGCTGCTTTTTGTTCGTTGGAGAGTTGAATTTCGAAACAGTTCGTTGAGTGTCATTCTAATTATGCCAATCCTCTTCTGTGTCGTGTATCTTCTTGGGAGTTTCATATAAAATAAGATAATGTGCTTGGATGTTTCTAAAGTCCTTTTGAAATTACTCGTATAAAATACAGAAATAGACAGGCTTTCAATTAAATAAGACGTTCAGAAAATTACGTAGTGCTGTTTATCTTCATGCTATGTTTTCCAGAAACGAGTGCTTTCATCTTAATTAAGAATTTTCAAAAGTACAAATTAATGACAATTCCTATTTATTCTTTTCATGTTTATGTTTAATTAATTCTTGTCTTCTTTGTTTTCAGATGGCCAAAATTTTCCCTCGGCGGACAGACTGTAAAAATGAAATAACATTTATTATTGAATGTGAGCGAAACAACATATCAAACGACAACTGAACCGTATCATCACAATATTGTTGTAAACTGCACTACAGTTAAATTCAAATTGAAACTTATATCAAATTCAAAAGATTAACTCATCGGGTATGCCCGTCACTGTGAGAAATCCAAGAATCAATTCTACATCATCACAATACAGTATTCATTGGAATATCTGTAGAAGACATATCATTCGAACGATCACCATATCATAGCCAACAAAGGACCCGTAGACCGTATCACATTCTCTATTCTCTCTCGGGGGAGATTTTGCCATACTATACACTGCAATATATCGATTCAACTGCAACGCTATGCAAAATCAAATTGTTTCATAGATTGTCGACGAACCGATCGGATTAGACACGATACACGCAAATATCTAGGATAGCACAAAAGTTCCTTCTCCTTTGCGACTAAACAAAAGGAGTGCACAATATATTTATACAAACACGCAGATATACAGCACGAGTATATACGAGTAGTAGTAACATATAAAACTGATAAGGGAAACGAGTCTTTGAGTTTGACGACATTTTTCCACCCACTCCAAGCCAAACGTATCCTAGCGTAGAAAAGTAACATACAAAAAAAAAACCCACAGAAATGGCGTTCTTTTGGCGACGACGTTCATCATCGATAGTCAAAATTGTCCTTATATTAACGGCAATATGGTTTACGATAGCATTCCTGATATACACAGACGATGGTCGACGCGCTCAAGGACGACTATCGCTCAGCCTAAAGGGTAGTGCCGATAGTGGAGCGGGATCGGCAGCTGGTGGCAGCCTAATTGAATCAGCTATCGATTCCAATAATGAAATTCAGGATAATGAAATCAATGAAGCCGAGGCGGCGCTCAATAAAATTTTCAATCACAATCCACAACCGCCACAACCGAAAATTAATCACAACGTACAGCATCGACAAGTGAAGGAGACGGTGAAACAGCATCACGAGACGATACATTTTAAGCCAAAGGTTAATGGCAGTGATGACGGTAAGTGCGGTTTTCTCTAATAGATTTTATGGCCTTGTCTCGTATTAAATAAGGATTTTTGGGATTAGGAATATAATTTTGGCTACCCTTGAACAGTGATCTTTCTAAGCCATAAATTTAATTTGGCTACTTTGTATGTGTGTTAGTGATAATCGTCAGCTTTAATGTCTTCAGTTTTTATCCAACTTATTTTTACCTTGATTTGTTTGTGGTATGCTTATTGTCTAAAATGTTTGTTTTTACTATGATTTTAATATTTCTGAAAAAAAAACAGACAGGCTACTTTCGGGCGCGACCAAAATTTGAATACCCGTCACATTTGAATGAAATTTAAGGTAAGTTTTTCTTACAAGAACCTAATATTTGGGAGTTTGTTTAGATGACAGCCTTATGACGTAAAGTTCCGATCGCATCCGTTCATAGATATGCCTTGAGGCTTTACAAGGAACACATTTGGATAAGTTTGGTTTAGATTGATTCATAAAGAAAAAAAAATTTTTTGCAAGAACCTAATTTTCAGCAGTTAGTTTTTATGACAGCCCCATGACGTAGAGTTCCGATTTCATCCGTTCCTAGATAATATGTTTCGATGCTTTATAAGGAACACATTTGGGTAAATGTTTTTCGATCCCGGCAACTACAAAATTCGTAAAATTTTAATAAACTGCACGAATATTTGGGTAAAGTTTAGTTAAGGTCGGATAAAAAACAAAAAAAGATTTTCTTAGAAGAACTTATTTTTCAGTGTTTGGTTTGTTTGCCAGCCCTATGACGTAATGTTCCGATTCCATACGTTTCTAGATATGCTTTGAGTCTTTACTAGGAACACACTTAGGTGAAGTTTGGTACTTAAAGAAAAAAGTTTTTCTTAGAAGAACCTAATTGTCAGGGTTTAGTTTATATGGCAGCTCCATGACACCTTGGTCCGATTCCATTCGTTGCGACATATATACAGCGTACTGTAATGGAGGAAGCTGGACATCCAGAGAAGTCCCAGGGCACGGAGCCAATGCCTCTATAACCGTGCAGGTTAGGCCAACGAAAGGGCTCATCAACGAGCGAGCAGTGGCATGCGCTTGCTGTAGCTCAAAACGGTAGGGTTGGGCAGGGTTTGCGCTGCCCGTTTCCTCTTGTCCTGTACATCAAAACAGGGATCTCACATGCCTATAATTTAACGAGCACAAATGTTAGCATTAAAATTGGGATTTTTGTTGTTTGTCAAGGAACAGACTGGTGGTTGCGGGAGCAGCATGAGGAGATTTTGCTCACGTCTCACATTTTTTTTTGTTTATTTTACCGACGTGGTCGCCAATGTCTTCCCGTGGTTCACAAAAGACGCGGTTCCGCAACCCATCTTCCTAATATGGGTGCACCGACGTCCCTTGTTGCGTGCTGGGTAGCCATCCGTACAACGGCATACAACTAACGACGCCGAGGGGCATGCAGGCGCTTCTCGTTGGGCATGCTCAGGCGACCCGCCATACGATGGCCAAGTTCGGTCAGCGGGCACCCACCTCGGTCGACAAATCGGATCCCCACGCGATTTGTCCACCACGGGAAAACTGTGTAAAAATACCAGAACCGCGCGAATAACAAATTTGAAGAAAAATCCCCATTCTGCCCCTGCCACCACCAGCCTGAAGCCTACAGAATAAAGTCACAGACTACAGCAGTCGCATCGACGTCATGTTTTTTTTAATGCTTATACGAGGCTCCCATGGATCCTCCCGCAGGTCGGACTCCAATGATAACCCATACCCAGTTTACTCCTGGAATGAGGTTAGGGTATACCATAACCTCTAAACCGTGAGGTTCATTATGCCGATCAGGGGCGCAAAGGACAATTTAAGATAAAAAAAAGGCTGTGTGGCGGAGAAAGCCTAATATGTGGCCAGTGAGTTTTTTTGTTTCTGCAAACATACATACACATAAAGACGAAATAACATAACTACTGTACACCACAGAAAACTTATCTGCCCTTTTCTTTTTACGTTTCACGGCAAAACGGGGACTGTGACGGCCTTGTCTACAGGCACTTTTTCAATGAAACGAGGCAACCAATTCCGCCATCACGCTTTGTTTTTCAACACCAAGCACTCCTTTTACTTTCAAAAAAAAAAACACCCAAAAGAAAAACGTCCGTCCTTTCTCCGTTAGTTGACAGATCTCCCCGTGACAGTTCTCCCTCGTCATCTCCGTCACCAATCCCCCTTTTTTTAATGGCCGCATATATTGCTCACTTTACAATGTGGCAGCCCGTACCAAAACAGCTGGTGCCTTAGGATCATGTCACACTCACAAATGTCGATTTTTGAATTTGAGTGGGATTTTTACAAATGTCAACGATTCGAAATAGATCGGATCAAAGACATTTGCAAGAATCAAGCGAATTCAAAAATTGACACTTATGAGTCTGAATTGGTCCATTACAGTAGGTACACTAAAAGGAAGCTTATATACAAAATTTCTGCCCGATAGCTTCAAAACTGAGGGAATCGTTTGCATTGCAACAGACGGACAGACAGACAGACAGACGGACATCGCTCAATCGATTTCTCTCGTCACACTGATCAATAATCTATGCGTTGGAAACTTCATGACAAAGTTAATATACCCTTTCACATATTGAAGGGTATAAAAACAGTATGCGTCTCACTCATTTCGGACCGTTCAGTGCAATATGGTAAAGTACATCATGTATATTTTAAAAAATGTATGGAGTTAAAAAAAATACTTGAGAATTCGGACTTCTAAACACCCATTTGGCTTTGATTTTAGTCAAGGAACGTTCCAAAGGACGTTTATAAATATGGACCTAAAAGTGCAATTACCAAATACAGGAAGGGGTCCTTGGGATCCGAACACTTGACGAAATGTTTTCTAAAAATAGCGAAGGATTAGCGATGTTAACATGAAATCTGACATGTTGCACATTTATTCAACTCAAACATTTGAAAATGAACTATGCCACAAATTTTTCCCTCCTAAGTGAATGCATAAAAGTTTTGAGCTTTTAAATTTTCGATGAGCTGGGGATTGCTATGGAATTATTGCGGATCCAGATATTTTATGATGCAGTCATATGGAGCATAGATTGTGAAGCGACGGTAATTTGCTAAATTATGCGGATTGTTATCCCTCAGGTGATTTCCAGCAAAAAGGTTGTACCGAAGATACCCCCAATTCTCAATCCTCTAGCTGCCACAGTCGTTTGAAGATTTCTGAAAAATTCATTTACTTCCACGACTTAACCCTCCATATCTCTAAAAGTAGACTAGCTAAAAAAGCGAAATAAGGGTACCATCACATTTAGGTAAATTTGTTGGCTGTAATAATCATCTTAGTTAGCTATCTTAGCTAGTGTAGCTTTCGAGATATTGAGGTTTAAGTCGTAAAAGAAAATGATTTTTTAAAAAATCTACAAATGCCTTCGTCAGCTAGGGGGGGGGGGGGAATCGGGGGTATGTTCGTACAACTCTTTTGCTGGAAATCACACAAGGAATCACAATCCGGTGTGTTGAATTGTATATGTACACACACATACATTGATGTACCTACTGTCACAAAGGTTATGTCACTTCGCGCTTGTAATCGTTCAATAAAGATCGGTCATTTTTCTTTCCCCAATTATACGTCTTTGCATTAGCTCACGCGCTCTTATAATTCCTCCGCTCAACAGGTTATGGGCCCAGCAGTGTGGCTATCGCGTTAATTACTCGGGATTAGTAAAAAATACGGTTGATTTGTGCGGATTTCGTTTTTGGAAATTTCGGGTCGTCGCCTTGCACAATGCCGCGAGATATACAGTTCGAGAAATTGAAAGGCCGGGAGAATTACAGCGAGTGGCGCCGTTCGATGCTGGCGTTCCTACGAACGCGAAAGTTGGCAAAATGTATCGCCGAAGAAGATACCGAGACGGATGTTGGCAAGCTGGATGAGGCTATGGGATGGCTGGTTTTGGCGACAGAAACCAACGTGGCGAACCATTTCAGCGACACCAGTAGTCCATTGGCCGTATGGAAATTGCTACAAACGTCTTTCAGCGAGTCCGGTATCGACAGAGAAGTATCTGCATTAATGGATCTCACTGGAATCAAGCTGGCTGATTGTCCATCAATGGACGATTACATTGGCCGAACAATGGATGCGTGGAAGAGGTGCACTGCGGCGAAAGTCATCATCACGGACAGAGTTGTTGCTTTGTTGTTGCTTGGAAAGCTTGGCCCGGGATATCAGCCGTTTATTATGGGTTTGACAGCAAGCGGCGCAGATATCACGACGGAGAAGGTGAAGTCTTCGTTGCTGAATCTTGTTCCGACCAGTAGTGTGAAAGCCGAAACTGCATTTGTAAGTGGACACGATGGTAAAAAAGGTCCAATTAAAGGCAAACCACGATGTTTCGGTTGTAACAAAGTTGGGCATTACAAACGAAAATGTCCCAATAAGCATAAGCAAGACGGCGGAATATCAGTGGCAAAGTTTGCAAATGCGTTTAGTGCTTCGATGAGTGCAACAAAAACAACCGATTGGTTTATCGACAGCGGAGCCTCTCGTCACATGACGCCGCATCAAGATATTCTTGTTGACTTTCGGAATACATCGCATCCAGACATATCAGTCGCAAATAATGAGCGACTTAAAGTCATCGGTAGTGGTACTGCATACTTGAGCATTGACGGTGTTGACATTTCCGTGCACAATGTTCTGTGTGTCCCCGGCTTAGGGGCGAATTTGCTGTCAGTTAGCGAGATGATAAAAAGTAAGAATTCTGTCAAATTCGACGCTAGTGGTTGCTCCGTGTATAATGCAAAGAACGAATTACTTGCAAAAGCAGAAACGTACGGTGGCATTTACAAGATCCAGGCAGGTCAGATACGTTGTGTATTGGCGACACACGGTGACATTATCGATTGGCATCGACGGCTTGGGCATCTTAGTTACGGCGGCATGTGCAAGTTGAAATCTGTGAGCGACGGATTGGAGTTCAGCGGATCGAAAGCGTCTTTGGAAGGTTGTACTAGTTGTGCTGTAGGCAAATCATCTCGAAAGCCATTCAGTGGAAACAATACCGATATAAAATCCTCCGGTCTACTTGATCTAGTACATATGGATGTATGTGGTCCCATGGAAACAACATCAATCGGTGGAGCGAAATACTTTGTGACACTAATTGACGACTCCTCGCGGAAAGTGTTTGTGTCATTCATGTCGCATAAGAGTGCTGTTCCTGAAATATTTCGCTCGTTCAAATCAATGGCTGAGAACCAGACAGGATTCAAAATAAAACGCATCCGTACAGACAACGGGACAGAGTTCGTGAATGCGGCTATGGCGAATATTTGTAAAACGTCCGGAGTTATCCACGAAACAACCGTTCCGTATACGCCCGAGCAAAACGCCATCGCCGAGCGTATGAACCGGACGCTAATAGAACGCGCAAAATGTATGCTGGCCGATGCAGTACTCGAGAAGAAATTTTGGGCAGAGGCCGTCAGCCATGCTGCGTATCTCGTTAATCGGTCTGTGAATCGTACTGTGGGTAAAACCCCAGAAGAGGTGTGGAGTGGACAACGACCAAACTTGCGAAACTTGAAAACTTTTGGAAATCGTGTGATGGTCCATGTTCCGAAGCCATTACGCAGAAAATGGGACGCGAAAGCATCCGAAATGCTGTTCGTTGGATACGCCGACACCTAAAAGGGATTACGTTGCTATGATCCAGAAAGGAAGAAAGTAATTGTCAGCCGGGACGTAGATTTTGTGCAATCACGAGAGCCAAATCCTCGAATGTTTTTACCCAAAACGAAGAAGTATTTGCCGAATTTCGGTGCAGATATCCCAAGCGACTCGGAAGCAGATGAAGATCCAGTTGGGGCTGGCGACTCGAAGCACGACGAATCGAAGCACGATGACTCGAAGCACGATGAATCGAAGCACGACGACTCGAAGATCGACGACTTGAAGCTCGACGACGAATCCATTTTGAGTGATACAAGCGAGGCAACAGTCGACGATGTAATTCGTGACCCCGACTTTGTAGCGCAGATTCCTGATGCGGGATTATCTCCAGACATTGAGCAACCGATACAACAGCGAATCAGGCGTCCTGTAGGTCGTTTTGATCCATCATTGTATTTGACGTGTGAACGTGAAGCAGGAGATCCACCGACTCGGGAGGCTGCTTTAAGTAGCCATAATGCAACGCAGTGGAGACAAGCGATGGCTGACGAGATGAAATCGTTGCACGAAAATGAAACGTGGGATCTGATGGAGCTACCGCCTGGGAGACAAGCCATTAAAACGAAATGGGTGTTTAGAACGAAGCGAGCAGACGACGGCACGATAATACGTCACAAGGCGCGGCTGGTAGCTAAAGGTTGTGCGCAAAAGTATGGTTTGGAGTACACGGAAACATACTCACCAGTCGTCCGCTACACTTCTGTTCGACTGCTTATTGCAATTGCAGCGGAGCGTCGTTTAAGTATCGACCAGATGGATGCCATAACTGCGTATCTACAAGGCACACTTGAAGAGGACATATATATTCAGCAGCCGGAAGGGTTTCAAGACGATACTGGTCGCGTATGTAAGCTAAAGAAAGCGATGTATGGCTTGAAGCAGAGTGGACGTCGGTGGTACAAGTGTCTCGATGACGCTTTGAAATCGTTTGGGCTGAATAAGTCAAAGTTGGATCCGTGCGTCTACTTTACGGAGAACGTCGACTTGATTATCGCTATCTACGTAGACGACTTCCTTATATTTTGGAAATGCGCCCAGACCCGCGATACTTTAGTAACAAAACTTACGGATAAATTTCACATGAAGTATATGGGACGCGCGAAATCGTGTATTGGTTTGACGATACAGTACGAGGACGATGGCATTTGTATCGAGCAGTCATCATATGCCAAAGATATTCTTGTTCGGTTTGGTATGAGCAACTGCAAGGCAGTAACAAATCCAACGGATGCGTCACATAAACTATCAGTAGCTGGCAATGGAGATGTTGTAACTGATGTTCCCTATCAGGAGGCAGTTGGGTGCTTGTTATATCTTGTCCAGGGAACTCGTCCGGACTAAGTATTCGCAGTCAACAACGTGAGCCGATTCAACAAAGCGCACTCTACGCAACATTGGACAGCTGTTAAACGGATATTTCGTTACCTGAAAGGTACTATCAATAATAAAATTAAATATCGTTTTTCAGATCCGAACAGACCATTGAGCGGATATGTAGATGCAGATTGGGCATCGGATGTCGACAGCCGGCGATCATGCACTGGATGGGTGTTCACACTGTCGAGTGGAGCTATTTCCTGGAGTTGCAAAAGGCAGGCAAAAGTGGCATTGTCGACAGCGGAGGCCGAATATATGGCCATGAGTTCAGCAGCACAAGAAGCGTTCTGGTTGGTTCAATTCTTACGCCAGTTTGAAGCAGTTGGATCCGTATGTCTACGATGCGACAATCAAGGGGCGTTGGATATCGCAAAGGAGGATGCATATCGACCTAACACCAAGCATATCAGCATTCGGTTTCATTTCGTAAGGGACCTGGTTTTAAATGGAATAATCCGATTCAAATATGTATCAACCGACCTGAATGTTGCCGATTGTTTGACGAAAGGCGTCAGCGCAAGCAAGCTACTATTTTGTGTCTCTAAAATGGGCATAATATATGCTTCATCATAAAATCATAGATGCAACTTTGAAGTAAATTAATGAATTAACTACCTTTTTTGGTGATCATTGTATTTTTTGCATTTTTGAATTGAATTTTGATTTATGATTGTTATAATTAAGCAATTTGGGGTGTTGAATTGTATATGTACACACACATACATTGATGTACCTACTGTCACAAAGGTTATGTCACTTCGCGCTTGTAATCGTTGAATAAAGATCGGTCATTTTTCTTTCCCCAATTATACGTCTTTGCATTAGCTCACGCGCTCTTATAATTCCTCCGCTCAACACGGTGCCTTTCGTGTTAGTTAGTTAAAAGATGAGATAATTTCCTATTCGTTTTAATGAAATCTCAGCCAAATGTGTTGTTTCAAAACTTTTTAGGGCAAAACTCAAATTTGAATTAGAAAATATTACAGCTCTTCTGTTCAGATTCAGACAGTTTTGGAGGCAGAGCAGCAATGTTTCTAAACTATAATTAAAACTGGAAACACGGAAAAATAGAAATGTTGAATGCGCAAAACGTTAAAATGTTAAAGGCATCTGAAGTATGATTATGCAAATGCTGGGTCTTGAGCCTTTTGCCGATAAGTACATCTACTTTTATATGACACACGTCTAGGTCCTTTCAGTACAAAACTAAATAAAGTGAAACATCCGCTCAAAACTGCTTCCAAGGTCAACCGATCGGATAAGATAGGATTTCGTACAATAATCCGAAAGCGGCACGCCTCCTAAACCGTTCAACACCACGATTGCAAGATGTGAGGCTTCCAGTAGCGCATGAAAGTTCTTGCCCTTTGAAGGGGGGGGGGCATCTAGATAGCTCAACATTTGCTTTTGCTACTGCAGGTGTGGTTGTGCTACATAAGGTTGCACTATCCGGTTGTATTATAAGTGCCCAATGCATCCCCGCTTATATTAGCTATAACGATATGAAGTAATAATATGTCCCTGATTCTAACAGACTTTAGTCTAAAAAAGGGGTGCGGATGCAGATAGTAAATATGCCATTGTGCGCCAGAAGTGAATCCATAATCCCGTCGCTCCTTAAAATACTGTTATGGCGGATTGGTTTCTGTCGTTCCGGCTTACGTTGTAAATTTTTATCTTCTTCATGTTTCAGGTATAGAAAGAATGCCACCGTCGTGGAAATATTATAGAGAGTGGTATCTCGCTAGATTTTACGAGTGTCCTTACTGGTAAAATCTTGTGAGATATCGGATTGCGGCTGGATATTGAAACAAATAACCCATCGCAATTAGAACAGAATTTGTGAATGTCCGGTACTACACGAGGAATATATGAGACTTGGCACAAACAAATTTGAGACCAAAGTTGGGCTAAAATCTTTCTAGTGGGTTCAGAGAACATAATGTTATCAGATGAAATAGACCCATCAATAGGGCTCTAACTCGGAGAAAACTAATTAATTTTGAATGTGAATCGCTTTGCTAATGTTACGTTGTCACATCGAATGATACAACATTAGTAGGTTAGAATATTTTTATCCCCTTCGTTTGATACATACAAATTATGTTCTTATACTCAGCCATTCAATTACAAGGATATGAGAAGAGGAACAATCTTACACGTAGAGAAGATCTATACACACTATTTCGGAAGCGTAAGATCTGACCCAACTTCATTATGTAATTGTAATGAAAAACGAGACTGAGTTCTAATTGGGGCAGATGGGACGAATCACATATATACATTTAACACAAATTTGAAGATTTTAGCGGAGTTTTAACTAAATATATGGCTGAATAAAGCCTTCTAGGGGAGGTAGGGGTAGGGATAGCCAGTCCTACTCCACTCTCCATCTGCTAGCTTCAAGCATTAGCATATGTCACAATTAGGCATTGATCAAAATTGTCGAAACTTATGGACGAATTAACATATTAAGGAGGGGTATTTGTATGGAATGTAGGGGTACCTTTGGTCCAAATTATTTTAAGAAAAAAAACTATGTATGAAAATGTTGGAACATGCACATCACATACGATCGAAACTATTAAAAAAAACAATCTATTTGATGCAAGGACGATGCTTATAAAAACTGCGACAAAATGCATTGATTTGCTTTTCGAAATATCAGAAAACACCTGGCTAGTAAATTAGGTTTGGCCAGTGTTCCTTAAAAGCTCTTCTGTTCCGTTTACCAGTTATGTAGTTTGCTCACTTTTTGCTACTCCGTGTGATGAAATGTCGATGCAACATTGCAAGAACTACTATGTTCGAGTCCCGATTGGAACGACATTTTTTCCCTCAATTTTTAGGTACATATTACAGTACTACGTTTTCTTATTTATTCATTTTCTTATTTGTCCACTGCAAGCATTTCGCTGAATTACATCATGACTACAATATTATTTTAAATGTCAAATTAATGGTATTTCATACCATCATTAAGCTAATCTTAATCAGAAAAACATCATCATGGCCATATTTTTCCAACATTTAACAACGCGAAATGTTTCAAAGTTTCTTCAAAGCAAGCAACTCATAATTTCATCAATTCTACAAAACCAAAATAATTTCTTCGAATCACAAATAGAAATGTACAACTGTTCGTACTGTCTTCGGTCGTCGCGTCGTCATCATTACCATCTGGTACTGGCTCAAATAAATCAACCCCAAAATGTTTAATGTAAATGAAATTCCATGACATCTTAATTCGTAACATCGGCTGCCTCCGCCTTCTTACATTGACGGCCGTAATTTCCGAATATGAACGAGAGAGTCTCCGCGTCAAGCGAATATACAATATAACGAGTCAAAGAAAGTCAACTGAGTGCTATAGGCGCGCTCGTCACAAATTGAATTTATTGTCCTTGGAATAATGTTGATATCACCGACTGGATTTGTTCGGTTCTGAGTTGCCGGCAGATGTTTTATGATAATGACAAGTCAACAGGATCATATCGAACAGAAGAATTGTGAAATTTATTTTTACTATGTAAAAAAATATTTTGGTTAATTTTGTTTATGGGTAAATTACAATTTAAGTTTTATTGTAATATCTAAAATTTAAATTATTAATTAATTAATTTATTATTCAATTATTAATTTTTTTGAAAATTGAATTTAAGCTTTCATTGTCCATACACTAGTAATTGGTAAACATTAATCTAAATATGTACTTATTATGGGAAAGCAAGTTTTTGGTTATACATAGTTTATGGACATGTTACCATGCATATTATTTATTCATATTTTATAACGTTTGTAGTGAATTAACGATAATTCGATAATATATTTCGAAATGGTTAAGCATTATTGCGAATTGTATCAGATATGAATTATTGTAGCTGAATTTTATTTTTCAAAACGGGAACACTTGAATCTTCCATTGAAAGGACCTTACCAGTTTTTTCTTTAAAACGATGACTCTAACATGCTGTTATACTAAACTCGATCAAATTTCCAATTAGTGAATATATACAAAGTTTTTCCATGTTACGTTCATTTGAATATTTTATTTACAATTTTTCGTGTTTATTCTCTTCAGAGCTCTTTTAGCCACCATGAGCCATGACAGAATGAATGTTTCATCTCATACTTCTGTACAGGGGCTTTACTTTTCAAATATTATTTTTTGCTCAACATTCATTGCAATGTGTATTATACTTAAAAATTCGAAAGAAGTCTACAGGCAAGCTCAGTAGACGCGTAAAATTATTATGAAATTCCCGCAAAAGTTTGCCAAGCTTCGATAATTTATTTATTAGGTAGGTACTCGAAATTCGTCTGTGTACTTTTTTAATGCGTTCTCCGTCTCTAACATATCCTACAAAGGCAAAGTGTTCACTTTGAAGAAAGTTAAAAATGTCTTACTCAAACCGTCAATAAAAAATTATAAAAAAAAAAGAGTTTTACGAAAATTCGATAAAAAATGGGTTGGCGGTTAATTTGTAAGGTAAAAAATTGTTGGTGAAGTGAAATTTAAATTAAGGCAACACGTGGAAGTTTTTATTTTGTGTGCTTTGATGGGTTGAGTTAAATTCTTTAGGAAGGATGTCGGGGGGAGACTTTATTTTGGAAGAGTTACAGAACGTATTGTATAGAATTTGTTATAGTAAAAGGAATTTCAAGGAATATCTTTGCTGTGAAATTATTTTCTTGGGCAAAATGTTTACTCGAGAGGTTTATACTGCCGGTGTGTATAAGGGTTACTTTAAGTTCCTTTCACAATAAATACGTGCGTCAAACAAAAGGAGGCTGCCCAGACGTTAAATGTTCCATTCACTTTGTAGGCAACCTACCTGGATAATAGACTTTTTTCTCTGCAAAATATATCTGTTTGATAACAACATAAATATCTCAAATCTCAACCAACTCACAACTTTTTTCATTTGCCTTGTATTCGTTCTTACCACTGAAAATTATTATTCAAGCTACTGCTATCGTAGCATAAATCTACTCGTACATAGCGTCACCATCTAAAAATATTTACAATCAATTAGTATAAGAAAACCATAAACCGGGCATTCGCGGTGCATTAAATTAGCCAATTTCTGCTTGCTATATGCAGGTATGAATCTGCCTATGAAAAGATGATAAAAATGGAAAATATACAAACAAAAAATCTCATAATATTTGCACAGAGTATTATCTGTATCTACTATCTGTTAGCAGTGCATGTTAGTAAACAAAAAATAATTCTGCCTGTCCGAAAGCCTTCAAGATGCTGCATAGTGTTTTGTTTACGGAACCTCGCGAATCATCATTTAACAAGCTTTATCAACAATCAGACATGCATGATTTACTAGCAGTTATGGGTATGAGGTATGATGACGGATTATGCACAGCTGCGATTGTAAATATCTGAAAACTTCTCTTTAACTTTAAATGATGCGAGAAGAACATATGGTAAATCATTAAAAAAGTCATGTAAGCTTTAGGCATGAAATTTATAAAATTAATTGTATGCCTACACTGAATGATGTAGAGCAGAACTGTCGAAAGTGCTTTTTGGTAGAGCCACATCTTAGGCCAATTTTGAGTGCTTTCCTAAACTAATGTGATGAAAAGTGCCAACAAACAAATTGCATTGTCATGTTCCACATCCATTTTGCGATACCAAAAACAAACAAAAATGGAAGGTCGCCTCACAGAATGCCAGCTCTGATTTTTAATGGAGATCTTACACATCGCTTTTTATGCTATTTGGCGCTGATAGATGCTATTTGGTGCTGATAGGCGCTGCTGATATTGCCATAATTTGTGATCTCAGATCGGCATCGTGATATGACGCTTCATTTACATTATGTATGTATGTACTTATCGAGTATCAATGCAATTTCCGCTTGATGGTCCCAAGACCAGAGGCAGACCGAAGAATACGTGAATGGTGAATGTGTGAAATGAAAAAGCAACAACAACGCATTGGTCTCAGTGATGACACGATCCAAGATAGAACTGCCTGAAGAAACAGGCTGAAACATTACCACCTGAACGGGCGATGTGCCTACAATGCAGGCCGAGCGACGCGACGCATAGAACGGTATACATAAAGTATAATAATGAATAAAAAGGCAAAAAACAAAAATGTACGTGTCCGATGCTTATTACCATATGAGAGTATGGGGTGAGCAAGGACTCTCCGTTCCGTTGCCATATTATTCATATTTCCAAAGGATGCTCTGGTGTTACCCAACAGCAGCAGCTGATTCCGTCGTACTGTCCCGTATAAATAAAGCCAAAACAGTCTTTCATTCTGACTCCATTCTGGGAATCCACAACAGCACAACAGAAACGTAAAAAACGTAATATAAGTAAGTATAGCGAAAGCAATGTAAAATACATAAATGTTCTTTTATTTCCACGTGGAAAGTGACCAGTAATATAACAACCAAACTGAAAACTTTCGGAAATATGCCTACTGCGCATCCTTAGATGGCCTAAGCCAGGGTCAGACTTCGACATTTGGGGGCCCGGGACTACTATTCTCATGAGGGTCTCAGTACAAGAAATGTCTCATGGTATGAAATTTTGTTTGCTCAATCGTCAAAATTAGGTATCGCTTGTTAACGCTTCTGAGTTGTACTCTCGTTCCTTTGTACAGACAAGAAAATTCGCAAACAGTTTATGCTGTAAGCATTGTATTCTCTTCGTGTCTACAAGACTCAAATCTCTCCATTTGAGGTAAAAATATTATCATAAAAATTGTAAACAATGTTCAGCTCAGGCAAAAATGACTTCTGAATGAAACTTAAAAAAACTCCCTGTCAGTCGATGCAGTTCTCCGCGGTTGGTGAAAGTCTCGATATCGCCTTATTTTATTGATCATTATAGAAGTCAACGTACCACAATTTAAACTGCGGTTTAAATGCAAAACCGCATAATGCCGAACCCCATTTGTATGTATGTATTTGTATGGGATCCCCATGACCCCTTGTTCGATACCATCGACTTTTTCACATGTTTTGCGGCATCAATAGAAAGACATTGGTGGACGAATAAAAGAGCACTTCTTAGATGAACCTTATTTGGGGAGTTGGGTTTGTATGGCAGCCCAATAAAATGCCGAGGATAATTTTATGATATAACCGTTTTCTTTTATTTAGGCATTAAACAACAGTTAACGCGCTTTAATGAGGTAATTGAAAAATGTAGAATAGCGTTAACTGTTTTCGGTTTTTACATACATGTACTTCAGAGACTTCTCATGCATTTAAACGAAGGTTCACATTCAACACTAGCGTGTATCACGCAGCACATTGCCGTCCCTAGGCGTGGGCGAGCTGGGCAATCGCCCAGGGTCACCATCTTCAGAGGCCATGTTTCGGGAAATCTCCTAAATTTGGATAACTTCAAAGAAACATGCAATAAGCATTCAGAAAGGATTGGACAATTTATTTGAACGATTACAACAAACACTGAACTAATTTAGTAAAATTTTGATGAAATTGATAGGTAGTGTCAATCTTATTTCAGGATTGTAAATAGTTTGAAACAACGGATATGCTCCGCCGCATTTTGAAAAAGACTTTGGGATCATTGAGTGAAATATACAGCATCCTAGATATTTTCGTTTTTATTTTCCACAATCCACTTAGGCAAGTTACGTCAATTGTATTAGTTTATTTTTTATTCCCTCTTTTCTCATAAAACGGAGAATGTCGGGCCTCGTTCAAGCATACATATATGTACCACTATAGTATGCGCAAATATAGCCTCCTCACGTTAATTTCTTTAGTGGGCCCCTGGCATGCGGTTAACTGCCAGGAATAGGAAACGGGCAACATTTCATATCTTACGTTAAGTTAATTATTCGGAATGGGCTACACCGGTCGTACCAATTTTGAAATCTAATGGAAGAATTCGGTTATGTGCAGATTTTAAGGTTACGTTGAACCCGTGTTTGAAAACTGACAATCATCCTCTCCCAACCATTAACGAACTTTTTGCAACGATGGCGGGAGGTGAAAGGTTTTCTAAAATTGACTTAGGTCAAGCGTATGTACATTTGCCGGTACACCCTAACGATAGACATTTGCTCACAATAAATGCCCATCGTGGACTCTTTGAATGTAATAGACTATGGTACGGTCTTGCTTCAGCCCCAGCCATTTTTCAGCGAGAGATGGAAAGAATTCTAGAAGGTATTCCGGGAGTGTCGGTATTTTTAGACGATATCAGAGTTACGGCGAAAAATGATACTGAACATTTAAAAGTTTTGGACCTGGTTCTCAATCGGTTGAGTACCCATAATTTAAAAATTAACTTGTCAAAAAGCTAATTTTTGAAAGACTCTATAGAGGTTTTTTGATTGACAAAAACGGAATTCACAAAATGAAATCGAAAATAGTTGCTATTCAAAACATGAAAGTCCCGGAAAGTAAAACTGAAGTGCGCGCTTTTCTCGGGTTAGTTAATTACTATGGACGTTTTCTTCGTAACTTGAGTGAGATGTTGCACCCTATAAACGAACTTTTGAGGGATAATGTTCGATTTAAATGGAGTACTGCTTGCGAGAAGGCATTTACGGCTGTAAAACGGAAGATTCAGGAAAATGAAGTATTATGTCATTTTGATGCAAAATTGCCATTGGTTTTGGCTACGGATGCAAGTTCGATTGCAGTGGGAGCTGTCTTATCTCACATTTTTCCTGATGGTACTGAAAGGCCAATTCAGTTAGCTTCTCAAACCCTGTCAAAAACGCAACAGAGATATTCTCAAATTGACAAAGAAGCTTATAGCATCGTTTATGGCGTAAAAAAATTCTATCAATATTTATACGGGCGACGTTTCACCTTAATTACAGATCATCAGCCACTAACTCAAATTTTTAGTCCTACTAAAAGTATTCCAGTATTAAGTGCCACTAGGATGCTGCACTACGCACTTTTTCTGCAAGGATTCACATACGATATTAAGTATAGGAATACGAAACAACATGGAAATGCGGATTGTATGTCAAGATTACCCAATGCTAGTGATGGTATTCCGAAGGAGAACGAATTAGAAGCGTCCGACGTGTTCGGAATCATGCAAATGGAGGTTCTGCCGGCTACAGTGAAAGACATACAACGAGAAACTGCTCGGGATTCAACTTTACTCCCAATCCTACAATCACTACAAACTGGAAAGGAGTTGCCAGCGAATTTACGTTTCAATATCGAACAAAGGGAGTTTTCGTTGCAACAGAACTGCATTATGAGAGGCATTCGTGTGGTGGTACCAATCACATTACGAAAGAGGATATTAGAAGAACTACACTGCGCACATACTGGTATCTCAAAAATGAAAGCGTTGGCAAGGAGTTATTGTTGGTGGCCCAACATAGATTTGGATATAGAGAGGGTAGCAAAGAGCTGTCCAGCTTGCATACAGACGTTACACAATCCTAAGAAGGTTCCTGTTCATCCCTGGGAACAGCCAAGTGCACCTTTCGAGCGTATCCACGTCGATTTCGCCGGTTCTGTAAAAGGGATATACTATTTCATCATGGTGGACGCCTACAGTAAATGGCCGGAGATCTACATTATAAAATCTATAAATTCTTCGCAAACAATTAAGATATTACGAGAAAATTTCGAAATATACGGGATTCCATTAACTCTTGTGTCGGATAATGGGCCTCAATTTACATCATATGAGTTTGCGCAATTTCTTAAGGCAAACGGAGTGACTCACAAAAGGACAGCACCGTTTCATCCCGCTACTAATGGTCAGGCCGAACGATACGTGCAAACCTTGAAGAATTCATTAAAGGCCATGGGAACAGAAAACAATTGTCGAGACTTAGATTTGGCGAAATTTCTTTTGCAATTTAGGAAAACACCGCACACTACGACATGGTGGTGATACGCCCATCGACGTTAATGCTAGGACGACAAATACGTTCCAGATTGGATTTCATCAGGCCAGACATTCAAAATACCAGTACAAGTACACCGAATGAAGATGAGCATATCCGAGAGTTGTCTGTAGGAGACAGAGTGATCGCGAGAAATTACAGCGGGGAGGAAAAATGGTTACATGGCTATATCACGGAAAAGATAGGGAAACTTCATTACTTAGTCCGACTGGATGATCAACGTCTATGGAAAAGACACATTAACCAACTTAGGAATGTTAGTAAGGATAATGTACCAGCGCAGGAGGAAGACCTTGACAATTGGAATGAGACAAATTTGACAAATCAACAATGGACTAAAAACGACTCTTTAATACCAAATATTAATGACAATTTTACTCATTACAGGCAAGAAAGTGACATCATTTTTCCAAGATCTTATCTGCTTTCTGTTGAGGTAATGAGATCAGCATCACGCTCAGCAATGTTATTTATCCCCATAGATGGGTACTCGTTTAACATCTAAGTGAGATCATAGTCCGTCACAAGCTCGTGAGTTCGAAAAACACCATGATCCACGGTGAAATTCGAACTCATGACCCTATGCACCGAAGGTGCGCGCACTAACCGCTAGACCAGCCAGACCAGGTTGTCACTTTATTTCCATTCAATTTGCATAATTGGATTTCAAATCTAAGTGAAGCAAAAGTGTCAATGTAAATCAATAAAGAAGCTAGAAACGAAAAATGAAATTTTACAGAAATAAAGTGCCAAAATTTATTTTTCTTTAACAAAATTATAAATAGACCTGAAAGTGTCCAGTTGCGTGAAACGTTGTCATCAAAAAACAATTGTTAAAAGCAAATATGAGGAAACTGTTGAAGTGATACTAAAGAAATAATAAAAAATTAAGATTACTACACTCAGAAAAATGGGCCGCGTAAACTTAACAGTTTTTGTACCATTATTTTAGTTGGACGGCTATTTACCAAATTTCTTCACAAAAGTAAATAGATGCAATAATTAATATAACGTGACTTGGTAAGTTTTAAAAAGTACTAGCTAATCGGATGTTGAATGCTCGGCCTGGTCAAATATCGTGATTCTTGAAATCCGCAATGGCATAGCGTGGATTACGAGTGAAACGAATTTATTTTTTTTTCATATGATTGATCCTATTAATTCAACATTCCGTGTTTTCGTGTACATTCCAAAAAGAGTTTTATTTTACTTTTTTTCGTAAAAAAAAAATATGAATTACTTGTCACTGAAATTTCAAAGCCTGTTGAAATCATTTCGGGAGGGGTCCGGACCCAAGATTATTAATTGATCTTGTAAGAAGATTTTCATTGGTTCACTCAAAAAAGGGACTGTTTTTGAAAATACGAAAATTTGAAAACGTAGGTTTCAAATTTAAATATTTAATTAAGGGAAGCAAAAACAAAATATGGATTACATTAATTTTCGGCATTTTCGAAAATCTGTAATTGTAAATTTTATTGTGTAATAAAATGTTTAAGATTTAAGTGGAACCAGGAATTTGGTTTCAGCTAATTTGTGAGATTCTTTAGCTTTTACCTCCCTAAGTAGTTGCGAGAGAGATTGTGGCCATATGTTGGGTTTCATTTTCATCATTGAGGGTATTATCCATTGAGTATAAGTATGGAGACGAAATCCTCATATATGCCCATGTTAGCTTGGCGATAGAATTCCTATACATGTGCAACTCAAACACACTGCGTCGCAGCACCCACACGATCCAAAATCCTAAATAATGGTGTTTACATTTTAGAAAACAAAATGTCAAACTTCCATACAAAATCCAGTTTGGCAACTTTATCCCTACATTTCACTTCACGTCTCATTCCGCAATCAAATTCGTTCATCTCTCACGTAGCTTTTAGTTTCCTTATACTCTCATTTCTGTGGTATTATCCAATCTACTTGTTTCGTCCACCGACTGGTCTTACTCAAAGGTGAGAATTGTTAGTGTTTCCAAAAGAGAACCAGTTTGAGTTGAGTGTAATCCGCCTGGTAAACATGTCATATGCAACAAACATGCAAGACTTCCAATGGATGCAAAAGTGTCACCCCCTCTTATTTAAACGCCGTTTCAGCCGATTGTGACAGGTACCTTACACGCAACGCGCAGTCATGTCACCGATCAAATACCTCAGTTGAAACCCAGTGCAGGCGAAGAGGGCTAAATTTGCAATAAAGACGTTGCCATATAACGCGAGCTTTTAATAGGCAGCCGATTTGATTGAAGCTTGTAAGTGGCTCGGCTACCGCATTTCTGGAATATTTTAAAGTTTTTATTACTGCGATTTGATTGATTTTTCGTAACCTCGTGAAACAATTTTGCTGTTAATTTCAAAGTCCTTGTTATGTGGCATTTGGAAGTCAGCCTTAGGGCCTTTCTCTCAAAACTCTTATTGAATGGTTTGTCTTATCGCATAGATAAGACACCCACAAATTTTCAGAAAGCTTTTCCATTATATTGAATTGAATATTTGTTAATTTTGCATATAGTCCAGTACAATTGGTTCAAAATAGCCCCAAACCTAAACATCCAAAAAGAAAAGAAATGTTTGATGCCAAATTGTTGAATACACTGCCTAATATACGCAGTAAAAAGTTACACTAATTTGCGCCATGGGTTAAGGGGGGAGGGGGTGGCAAAGGGGTGAAAATTCAGTTCCTTGCAAATATCTGGAAAACTATGAGTCTGACCTTAAAATGAGCTGAGGACAAAACAAACAACATAAAATTACCTTTGTAATGATATGTAACACTCTAGAAATTTTATCAGAAAATTATACCCTAGACCCAAAAGTATTATAGTGAATTTGAATTTTTCGAGTTTTACATTTCGCACAGTAACTCTTGATAGAATAGACCTACTGTCATAAGATCTTGTCCATATATTGATAACAAAATTTATTTGATTCGTACCAAAAATTGGAGTGCTCCGACCATTGACGCCCCCCTCACTCCTCTTAACATTTTTCAAAAAGGCATGCCTGTAGATTCTTTTTAAACTGAGCCAGTCAGATCAAATTTGGTGGGGTGCCTAGTCTAAGCTCCATTATGCTCCCCACCAAAAATTATTACCATCCGATCAAAACTAAGGGTACCCCCCATACAAAGTGAACGAAAATTCTAACAAATTTCATTTTTTTTCATTTCTAAATTCTATCTAAAACGGAAAAATAAAATTTATCTGTTAGGGGCTTAGACTAGGCACCTCACCAAATTTTATCTGCCTGGCTCAACTTGAAAAGAAGCTACAGGCATGCCTTTTTGAGGAGTGAGTGAGTGTTTGGGTTTTAAGCTATCTGTACTAGACTAATAGTTATGTTATCTTTTGCTTATTTACGCTGATGGATGAAAGTGCGCAATGATTTTTTCAATCTAAGATGATGGCGTAACCAAGCAAAATATGGCATAACTATGCAAAATAAACAAAAATTCCATTCAATACAATGAAAAAGCTTTCTGAATATTGTGTGTGTCTTTTCTATGCGATAAGACTAACCAGCCAAAAGGTACTGAATAAGAGCGATCAGAAACCCGGCCTTAGCATGATTAAAATTATTTTCAACATAACTCAAAGTAGAAGGAAAAAAGCTAACTTCGTTGTAAAGTTTTGCAAAAATCCTTTTGTCCTCCGCCAAATACTGAAGATACAAAAAAAAATAGTTGACAAAAAACCAACTTTGAAAAATTATCCCGGATAAAGTTACCATTTGCTAATCAAACACGATTTCCATTTCAAATTTTATCGCCACCTTCTACGAATGAGCACTGTAAAGTATCTTACATCCGGGTCGAGCATATTATTCTCCCATCTATCATTTTTTATCCATCCTTCTTCATCCATAATCAATTTTTCATCCTCCTTTTCCCTCTCATGCCCGAATGAATAAATCCATCCATTTCGCTCACCAATTAATATACGAAAAAAATGGAGAATCCATCAGAGAAAATCGAAAAAAAGGATCTTCATCCTTGTCCATCCGGTCGGAACCAATCAAAATGCAATTTCCCATAGCCAAATCTTTGCTTTACTCATCTCGTTGCTATTTTATATCTGTCTCTCTCTCTATACGCTCGCTATTGAGTTATTTTTTTCATTTCAATTATCCAATTCTTATAAAGCTAGACAATCCTTATTCACTCCCGACCATGAACTACTCTGCCCATATTATCCTATTCAATTTATCCTGTCGGTCGTCATTCATCCGGAATGAGATTGCTGGCTAGCGAATTATTTTCAGTTCGCATTTAAAAGTGATAAAAATGTTATGTTGTCGGTATACACAACGTTGGTACTACTCGGACAGTGACTAGCACTAGCTAAGCTAAGCTAGCAGCAATAGCAAGTGGTTACAACCCAGAACGAACACCATCAAACATCAGCCGTCATAAGCCAATCTGACGGAAAGAGAGACTACTTTTTTGCCGATACGGAAGAGAAAGCTTTTTCGGATTATTTTCATCCTTATCCTGTGTGTTCTGTGTGAGCTCATATATTGGACGACTCGAACTCGGTCCAATCGTGACACAATTCTGCTTTTATGCTTTTCGAGTTTTATGGCTCCTAAAGTGGTTTATTGATTGTTCTCGTTTCGTCGTTGATCTCGACCGGCTCATCTTCCTGCCGTGGTATGGTTTTATCTGTTTGCCAGATATTGCTTTTTCCTCCTTCGTGTGTAACGAAGTTTGATTGTTTTATGAGTCCATAGTCGGTGACGGAAATTTGAAGCTTCGCTGGGGAGTTGTAATTTTCTAAACCATTACTCATTAACCAGAGAATAAAATGGACGCGTTGAAAAGGACGAAGAGTATCGAAACTAAAAGTAATTCAAACGAAATTAGATGTGGATAGTCTTGAAATATAAAACGTCCTATCACGTTCGTCCAACGGCAAGAGTGATAGAGAGCCTTTCTGTGTCGGTTAATTTCCGAGGAAGATTAACGATGACCGCAAGGTGAACGGAATTGCGATTTAATTGAAACAAATGGATGCCTCGTGTAATTAAATAAAGCGGCCGAGACTTTAAGTTGATGTTGATGAACTTGTGGCAATGTATACAAGACTAATTTATTAAGCATAAATTACTTGGGCTAATAAGTGAAAATTATTGCGCTAGTTGGATGTTTGAGTAGGTGTGTGCAGAGAATTTAATCTGATTCTTTAAAGTTTAATATTTCACGAGAGTCTTTAAAGTTTAAAATTTACGAGATTAGGAATAAGTAGGAAATTAAATAACAGTGCTGTGTTGGTGTATGTTTAAAACACTTAACACTGAGATAAGATTTACGTGAAGGTAGTTTGACATCATGACGCAAAACATCCCCAAACCAATTTAAAAAAAAACTGAGTCTTCTTGACTAAATCTTTGATCATACATAATCCCCAAATAAATAATTGGAGTCTGAGGATTTTGATATTTAGAATGTGAAGGCTTTGTATTTGGGGATTTGTGTCTATGGTTTTGGATTTTGCTATTGAATTTCGGTGTTAATTGGAAAAACTATTTTTATTATTTTCTTCTAATTATTTATAATTATTTACTACTTTGAGACTAACACTCCAATTAATTATAATTTTCTATATTTCCAGATAAAGGTGTCCTTGCGGCGCCGGCCGACAATATTATCCAGAATGCCGGCGAAATGGGCAAACCTGTCATATTGCCATCCGACATGCCGCCGGAAATGAAGAAACGTGTTGATGACGGCTGGATGAATAATGCATTCAACCAATATGTATCCGACATGATTTCAGTGCATAGAATGTTGCCAGATCCGCGCGACGAATGGTGAGTATCCTGTATCCATGAGGCAATCAAAGCGCATAGTACCTATTTAAAAAACACAGTGAATGCACAAAGTTTAACCGAACAAATGGCAGCAAAAAAAGAAACTTCCACATGAAGAAGTGCGTCAGGAAAATGTATTTTCAATTAAACGTGCGTTACCTGGGGATAATGCATTATTTAATTTTCCATCTGCGAGTTTATTTTTCATTTCGTTTTCCTCTTTTTCATTTTGGGGTTGTTTTTATACTTTTTTCGGAATGTGTTTTTCCCATTCAATTTACGTAGGAAAACGAATTTTAACAGAAAGGCAATTTATTAGTATGCAAATTTGAGGCATAATTAATTTTTCATATCAAAGCGAATTTTTCGGTTGGACTAGACGGAAAGTTTAAAAAAAGAGGAGTACAAAAAATGCGCCCTGTCAAAAAGGGTTGCTGTAGCGGGGTAGAAGTTACTTTTTAAAAATTCTGCCGCTTTAGGAGCTATCTGCTTTTACAAAAAAACAGCAACATGATTTCCGATCTCTGTTAATCCCATTTTGGCAGAGAATCTGTTTGAAAGGTTTCAAATTGCCAATTGTACCATTCATTCATTAATTGCAGTCGTTGGGCGAATGTTTGGGAATTAGCAGTTTGGTTCGATCTTCGGCACAAGGTGTAGTTCAACGCTCCTGCGAAGTATTAAAAGGTTAAGCCTAGTGAAAAGAATTTCTGATGGCAAATAGTCTGTTATCAATCCCGAAAATTTCTGATTATAAAAGGAGTACCTACATAAATAAAGTTATAATTTAGAACGATTCCACTGTACTGTATTTTTTTTAAGAAGATTAAGACGATATATGATAGAGGATTCGAGATTTACTAAAGTATGCGTTGGCTTCGTCATTCCTACGTTATATTTAGCCATGATGTTGCAATGGATGGGTGAACATCGTGTGTTCACAATTCGAGCTAATTTCAATGCTCATGATTCGTGTGCAACTGGTCTGACGTTTACATGATGCCCCAAGTGAAGGTTTGATTCGTTTATAGATGCCAATGTTTCATAGCTCACTATTTCAGTGGCAAAGAGTCCACGGCCGGGGCCTAATCGGATTAAGGGTGAATTTCAGCTTCCGTAGCATCCCAACACATGAGGAATAATTTTCCGGTGCATTTATGCGGTAGTTTCCGGACACTTGAGTATATGCTACCTTTATACATGGAACAATTCCCGGAAAAACTTTTTTTTTTTAGTTTGATCCCACGTACCTCCAATTGGGGGGCAGGTACAAATTGGGTGTTTTGGCATTGTATTTGGATCAATGGAAGAAACACATTCATTGCACGTTACCGTTATTAAGATAATCACGAAATGAAGAAAATGCCACCGTTATTGTATGGTTTGAACCATCATAGCGTCCTCAGGACTTTACGTATTGCTCTGGAATTTTGCTTTTGATTAATGCGTTGTGCAAGCTACAAATTTGTCATATAACACTTTATAGTGAACATTACCGTTATACAGATATTCCCGAAAAACCGAAAATTTTAATGTTTGGCCTCTCATAACTTCCTTGGGTACCCATCCATCGATGGGAACTTTTGACATTTTGTTTGCAGCCAAAAAAATTTCATAGACAACTTTACAGCATACTCCCCTTTACAGAGACATTCACGAAAAACACCAAAATGCCCGTTCTCCAAAGGTTTGAGCCCCCGTAGCACCCTTATGGGTGTACGTATTGATGAGAAATTTTACCACTTTCTGCAGAATCGTATGGGCTACGAATTCGTCATACAAATTTTTTTTTAACCACAGTTACCGTTATAAAGATTTTCATGAAACCTTGTTAAAAATACTGTTTGACCTCCTGGCACCGTTAAGAGTACTCGAATCAATATCGACTTTTGACATTAGGGCTATAAATTTGCCATACTCCACTTTTTCGTACATATTACCGTTATCGAGATATTCAGAAAAACCTGTTTTTGAGGGTCTTCGACCATCTAGAGCACCGCTAGAGGCACTCGTACAGACGGAGACTTTCGGGGTCTTGTTAAGGACCTCGAAAGGAAGGCTCATGCAAAAATTTAGCTTGCCCTACTTTTTTCGCAGTGAAATGCTAAATTTCCTGGGGTAATAACCCATTTTCTCTTCAAAAATCTGTACCAAATTATTTATGACGGATCTTGGCCACAGGTGACCCAATTAAATAATTAATTTATTAATTAAAAAAAAAACCGGTTGGATTCTCCTTCCTTTATTAAAATCTCAACAAAAAACTGCGTTTTTTTCAAATTTTTAAATGTATTTATTGCGAATAAATGAAAATAGACAAGCCGAATCAAAACTTTGCACGCAAGAGCTCTCCTCCCGTTCCATATTTATCAAAACCTGAAAAAGTGTCTTATAGCCGATACTACAAACAAATCCTGAAGTAGGGTAACATTATTCCAGTCAAGTGTCGAGATCCTGGATACTAGATCGAAACGTATGTTATTAAATTCAAAATGCATAGTAATGGGTTATTCACTTTTACTTTGGGAAAGTGAAGTTAGAACGAGACCGAGGCTAATTTCGGGCGTGGCCGAAATCGGATACCCTTCGCTCCTCTCGGGCTAAAAGTGTTTTTCGGGCGTACCTACGACTTGTACCTAATCTCCCCCCTTCAAAAGTTCGTTGCGTCGACAAAACAATATTTATGTGAGGTTTGGTGCTCCCGCATCCCCATAGTACGATTCTATTTGTTTTAAACTTTTTAGTTGCTTTGATAAATTCAAGGTTTTTTTTTCCTTAAAAAAATCGCATTGAGAAAACAAAGTTCATTCATCAAACCTTACCTAAACTAAAGTGCAACAATTTCTCTATTCTTATTAACGGAAATCATCTGAAAAAAATCTGAGATGAAAAAATATCTCCAATAATTGAAATTTTTGGACAAAAATAAACTTTTTTTGTGGAAAAGTCCAAATTAGAATATATCGCATTTATTCGCATAAATGAGCAAAATTGTCGGCGAAATTCGCATCAATTTCGTAAAAACGAAATTACCGTAGGTACCTCTAATTATAATTGGTGAATTTTCAAATGTAGTCGGCAAATTTTACTTTTCACCCCTCCGACAAATAATGTTTGCTCGGTACGTCCCTGGTGGGCAACCCTAAGTTTAGCAAAATTGTCACACCAATACTTCTATAAAAGCGAGCTTAGCTACCAATACATACATAAGCAACTGATATCAAATTGGTTCCGTCCTATTCTGTTCAATGGAATTTTGCGTTTAATTTTTTTTTTAAATATGTGTGCGGCTGTGAATCATGCATTCTAAAAAAAATTGGACTGATTGCCACGCCCTTGGCTGTATACCATTTGTCACTAAAATCCCTTTCAGATGGAATGAAGTTAAATTGCACTACCTTCCCGGAGAGACCTTCATGTGACGGTTAAAATTGTGTGCTGCAGCTCAGAAGCCATGAAATGAAACGTATGAAAATATGGGATTCTCGAAAAAGAAAAAAAAGTCTCCTTAAGAAAGAGATTTGTCAATTATGTTATCAATTCATGATGCTCACACATAATGGACATATAAATGGCACAAAATGAAATTTCAAACGGATATTAACATTTTTCACACTGAACCAAATCGCCTGCTAAAGTTAAGAAAATAGGGCTCAAATCAAGAAAAAAAGACAACAAAAAACAGCCAAGAAATATTTCTCTTCATTTGAGAATTATTCACACTGTTCCAAGTGAAATACCAATAGCAGCGCTTTAAGGAAAAATAACCTTGAATCAAGTAAACTTTTCTCATGAAAAAGACAAGAGAATCTAAACAAAAGTGAAAAAAAAACTTGCATCCAACCAACATCGAACCCATAACCCCAGTCTTCCCAGTCAAACGCGCTACCCACTGCGCCAGAGACACTTCTGACTAATCTACTACAACGCTCCAATATAAGCTAAAGCTAAAATAAAGCTATTCCACGAGCTTTTCATGGAAAATGTCAAAAAAATCTATTCTCAAGCATTTGTTTGCTTGAATTGAGAATAATGGTTTAGGCTTGAATCTACTTCCTATTTCTCAAAAGAAGGTCTTGAAAATAGGATCGATTCGTTAAGAAATTTTCACATTTTGAGAAATTTTGTCTAAATTCAGGAATTCTGCAAATGAGAAAAGAGTTTCTTAATTTTAGATAGCCGAATTTTTTCAGTGCAACTAAAAACGTACTAACATGAAAGGCTTTTGAATGCAACTTGCAGCTGCACATAATGTCTTATCTGTACGGCAGACAAATATCCCGTTATTTTTTGCTTAATATTTACCGTATTGGTTTTTCGTAGCCAGTAGGTACTGAAATTAAAGTAGACAAATTATTTGCACAAGTTGTAAAAAAAAATTTAGTACTTGCGTAGCTCTTAGTAGGGATGTCAAAAACCGGACGGTTAGTCCGATAACCGATACTTTCAGAACGGTTAACCGGTTTTTATTCGGTTTTTCCTCATTCCGGTTTTAACCCGGACGGTTTTTTGTCCATCCGGTTAAAACCAAAAAAAAATACTCTCCAAATTCATACAATTTTTTATATTTTCTTGATTTTTAGTCTGCAATTCTATTACTTGTCCCTTATGAAAAATTTCGTTTTAAAATTTCGGTCCTTAAACATATTTTCGAACATTCTCCTTATCGCAATTATCACTGCCATCTTGATAGACTGGCCGGACTGTCGAAATTCGTTTTCGAAAATTTGGGTTCTTAGCGCCTGTGGTTGTTTCTATTGCTATTGTTGTAATACGTGTTACTTGGGGTTCTTAGCGACAATTTTATCAGCTGATAATCTGGCTTGTATATCTAGATGGCGTTGCAATTACTCATTGAACGCTTCGTTAAATACCTCTCTTAATATTTTCCAAGGCAGATATTGTTTAGGCTTACATTGCGTTTCACGTGTATCTTGGTTGTGCATCATGAATGTGATATTCATGTATAGTAGGTGTGTTTTTTTGGTTATCCCGTGCAGGTTTGGGTAACAAAACTCCATATAAAAAAATGCCAGCTGATCCACCTGTCATTTTTTATATGAAGTTTCGTTACCCAAACCTACACGGGATAACCAAAAAAAATACCTAGTGTATCCGCGTTTCATAGTGTCGCTGAAAAATGTGGTATTCCGCCCTGGCCTCTGTTGCAAATGTTTAGACATTTTTTCAAAAACTAATAATATATGTATTAAAATCACATCTGACAATTTTATTTATCTTTTTTGTTCAACATCTCTTTTAAATTAGCTGTCTTACTACATCATGTACATGAATTTTTTTTAAAGAGTAGGTGCTAACATCGTCTGTTCACGTCAAACCTATGGAAATACTGTCAAAATTTGATGATCTTGAAATCGAATTCGCTTGGTTGTACTCACTTCACATGAAAGTCTCCACACAATTTTTTGACATTTCGCCAGCGAAAACAATGCAGTTGCACTTTATTTCACAGTGAAAAGGTATAATTGACAATGAATTAGACAAGGAGTGTACATTTACCTTAAATTTAGGGTGTAAAAGGCACGTCTCCACGGCAAATTTTTCACGGGAGACATAAATGCAAGTTTTCCGCTCGGTGAACTCAGTACATACCTTAAAGTAAAATTCTAAGCAAATCAATGAAAAGACTCGGTTAACCGGAAAACCGGTACTTTGAGCCCGGTTAAAACCGGACGGTCTAACCGGCTTTGCAAAAGAACCGAAAAATCCGAAAACCGGGTTATGGACCGGTTTTTGACATCCCTAGCTCTTAGTAAAATAATAACTCATTTTGTGTAGTTTGTTAAAAGCACCGTAGTGTACAAATTATTTGGAAATGTGCTCTGGTAAACATACAACTATTGAGGAAAGACGATTAATGTTGACAATGCATATAAATGGGAAAAAAGTGAAGGAAATTGCTGAAATTTTGCATTGTTCCCGGAAAAAAGTTTAAAACGCAATTGATTCATGCAATGCAAATGCTAATGTGCTAAAAGAGGGTAAAATTCGGAAACCAAGGCCTCGGAAAACGAATGTAATTACGGATCGTACCATAAATATAAATATGGTCAAAAAAGATCCATTCATATGATCACGGAAGATTGCATCCGAAATTAAGGAGTCATTGAACTTAGAAATCTCCAGCAGGCTTGTCAGAAGACGATTGAATGAGGCAACATTGTTTGGACGCATTTCCAGAAAAAAACCCATTACTGTCAAAAAGAATATTTCCAATCGGCTAACTTTCGCTCGCACTCATCATGAAAAAAGCAATAATTTCTGGAAAAATGTTTTATGGAGTGATGAAACTAAAATAAATAGGTTTGGTCCAGATGGAAAAACATTTGTTTATCGTCCTAAATGCCAAGAGTTTAATCCCAGATTCACCCAGAAGACAGTAAAATTTGGCGGTGGAAATATTATGGTTTGGGGTGCATTTTCATGGCATGGCGTAGGCCCACTTGTAAAAATTAATGGCAAAATGGACAAATTTCAGTATTTAGATATTTTGAAAAACCATATAGTGTAGTTCCGAGGTGATTTCAGATTGCAAAGTGTGGTGGAGAAAATTTTTTTTTGTTTCTTATGTTTTTTGGGGTGCTGAGCTCGAATCCGGAGCTTCCCACCAAAATTTCGTTGCGGAACAGGATCAAAACCGCTAAAAAACCCAAAATTTTCGGAGTTTTCCCGTTTTTTTGTTTATAACTTCGAAAGTGTACATTTCTCCGAAAACCTGTCCATGAAAATATTAGAGAAAAGATAACTGCGGGTCCAACGCGCCATTAATCATTAAAATGTGTTAAGCGGTATTGCTACAATTGATAGTCATTTTTTTGGCGTTTTTTGCAATTTTGACCCTGTTTTGCAACGAAATTTTGGTGGGAACTTACAGATTCAGGTTCTGCATTCCAAAATACACAATGTACAAGATAAATGCAACTTTTACGACCAAAAATGAAAAACCGTTCAATCTCAAAAATTTTTTCATAAAATGGAACTATGTTAAAAATGGCAAATTTAAATTATCCACTGTAGTAATACCGCTCAACAGATTTTTAATATTTATGTCTCTTTAGACGCGCAATTATGTGCTCTCTAAAATATTCATGGAGAGTTTTTCGCAGAAATAAATAGTTGCAGAATTAGGGGGCGAATAACGGAAAAACAGCAATAATTGTAGGGTTTTTCACGATTTTGACCCTGTTCCGCAAATAAATTTTGGTGGGAAGCTCCGGATTCGTGCTCAGCACCCCAAAAAACATAAGAAACAAAAAAAAAATTTGTCTCCACCACATTTTGTAATCTGATGTACTAGGTTTATCACGTAGTAACTACACTAATATGGAACCATACGCTTTCAATTTCATGCCAATTACTTGGAAGTTTATGCAGGATAATGACCCCAAACACTCCTCCAAACTAGTGAAGAATTGGTTTTGCGCGGAAAATATTAACGTTTTGGATTGGCCACTGGCCAGCACTAAGTCCTGACTTGAATCCTATAGATAACCTGTGGAACGAAGTCAAGGCAGAAGTCACAAAAGAAAATTATAAAAATATGTATGATCTTTGGGGTGCCCTACAGAAAGCTTGGTATGCCATACCGAAGGCAAAATGCCAAAAACTGGTAGAGAGTATGGGTCGCGGGTGTGAAGCTGCGTCATCAAAAACAAAGGCTACAGTACAAAATATTAAGGATTAAAATGTTTGTATACGCCAAAAAAATACAATAAATTCGACTCTGACAATTGACAGATTGTGCCATTTATACGTCCAGCTCATTTCATCGGTGTTTTTAAATTTTTTCTCATTTTATTTTTTTATTATTGAAATATAACTTGAGTTTGTATTATTATTGAATATGAAGAACAAATCTTTGCAAAAAATAAAATCTTTGATGTTTTCTATTAATACATACGATAAGGGATCATACAAAAGTGGAAAGAAAATAATGTGCCATTTATACGTTCATAGCTGTATGTAGGTATACCCGTTCCGGAAATCAAGGGCCGGAAAACTACAAGTATTTTAGTTTTCCAGACAACAGTCTCAGCAGTGGAAAATTCTGCGTAGTGCCTGGAATCAAACTCGCATTTTTACACCTTATTCAAGCATTGTAAGGTGCAGCGCCCCTCCCTGCCCTTCTCTGGCTACGCCCATGAAGCCAACCAATTTTTATTAACTGCATTTTGGGACAGAACAGTTTCATGAAAAAGCTTAGTACTCATATTTTCCTGTACAAAACCGATGAGCTGCCTTACAAAACCAAATAACCAGCAGCAAATGGTTTGTAGTGTTTGGAGAAAAATTCTTAAAATACATAGTATAAGCTTGCATAAACCACTGACGAATTTTAGTATTTTTTAGACTTAAGTTCAACGGATGAATCTTTTCACCTTTCCAATTTCATCATTTTTGGGTTGATATACATTGTGCTGCTGCGCATAGTCGCGGGTCGCACAGAACTGCGAGGTGGGCCGCATGCGGCGCGGGCCGCGAGTTTGACATGCCTGGCCTAGATGGTAGCTCTAGGCGACCGCCAAACTAGCCCACCTTTATAGGTCCGCTTTCCTGATCGCCCATCTGCTTTCGTGCTAGATAACGAAATGTTTTTTTTCGTTGTGGGACATATGCATCCAACAAGGCAGTGCCACATGCCATACAGCCATTGGAATACTACTATCTATGAGATATTTCTTGGCTATTCTTTCGCTGATACACCTTTTATACATAGTTTCCCAAATTATTTATTTTTACCTAACTGGTATTTCGTTTTCGTCCTTTTTCCAGGTGCAAGAAGCCCGGTCGCTATTTAGAAGATTTGCCGCAGACTGATGTAATTATATGCTTTCACAACGAGGCATGGTCCGTACTTTTAAGAACAGTCCACTCGGTCTTGGATCGATCTCCTGAGCGTTTAATTAATAGTGTTATTCTAGTCGACGATTTTTCAGATATGCGTAAGTACACAAGGATTTACTCCTGTTGCCATAAATAAAAACTAATTCACGTTCTTTCTTATTTTTTTATAGCGCATCTGAAAGAACAATTAGAAGATTATTTCAAGGATTATCCTAAAGTAAAAATAGTTAGAGCACAAAAACGTGAAGGTCTAATTAGAGCGCGTTTATTGGGTGCTAGATATGCAACAGCACAAGTACTAACATATTTGGATTCACATTGTGAATGTACAACAGGTAAGAGATTTTGTTGAGATTGAGTCATTGAGCACTGATTTTTTCAATTTTTTGTTCTTACCGCAGAAAATTTTCCTTTGCAGAATCTCAGGATTGGTTCTTAGTCCAATCAAAATATTCAATATTAAATTTCAAGTTCTTTTTTTTCACCTCTGGAGTGGAACAAGTAGAACTCGTACCACTTACGTGCCATTATTTCATTGAGAAATTATAAATAAAATTATCTGCGTGTACACTTAAAATATCTTAAATTATTCATATACCACTTGTCATTTGTAAATTACTTCAAAATTTCCTCTTAGGAAAAAATATTTTTTCATCATTATCATTACCATGTACACTCAATATTTCAGGTTGGTTGGAGCCACTTGTCGATCGTATCGGTCGCAATTCAACGACCGTTGTGTGTCCAGTTATCGATGTAATTGATGACACCACACTTGAATATCATTGGAAAAATTCCGAAGGTGTAAATGTGGGAGGATTCGATTGGAATTTACAATTCAATTGGCATGCCGTACCCGATCGAGAGAAGAAACGTCATCAGGTATGAATTTTTTACATTTTTTCATCAACTTCAATTAATTCAGTAGTGTAATGTCCCCTTCATGCGAAATGAGGAAGTATTGTTCCCATTTTCATGAAGTGCCATTGAGAATGATTGTCTCTTGAAGGAGTGTAGGATTTCGAAACAAAATCTATGAAATTAAATCTCGAAAAGGAATTTCTGTCAGAAATTAATAAAAATTAAATTATTTAACTCGGGCGAATTATATTTATTTGAAACAGTTTTAATCAATTTGGAATATAGTGGATGGATGGATACAGCGCTATGATGGGTTGGGTTGGTTACGCCCAATACTGCAGCCTGTTGACTTATTGTAATTTTCCGTTTAAGCGAACAAGTCTCAGGTTATTAGCTCTGTCCTTCGTAAAAGGCTTAGAAGAAACTTAACAAGGTTTACTTTGGGTGCACCCATTCTGATAGTTTGAGCCCCAAAGAAAGTTTTTCCCCAGCTCATAAGAGCGGGGCATTCGAAAATAACGTGCGAGGCTGATTCCTCATCTTCGTTGCAGAGGCGGGATAGTGGGTCGGGTCTTGTATGTAGATCCCTATTGTATGCAGGTGTTTCTATAGGGTACAATAACCGGTTAGAAGGCCTGTCACTGCCCTGAGGTTCATTTTGCTGAGACTGAGGACTTCGGTGCAGCTGGTATGCCAGTTGGATCTTGCTGCTGTTTTTTTACTTGATTTTAGTCCACCAGACTATCGAGCCATAGGTCAGACGGGGTTTGACGACGGCTTTGTAGATCCAGTGTATCATTCGTGGTTTTAACCCCCGCGTTTTACCTATTGCTCTTTTAGTTGCATATGGGGTCTGTTTGCCTTTTGTAATTGTGTTTTGCAGCTGCTTGTTCCACGTGAGTTTGTAATCAAGAGTGACTCCCAGATATTTTACCTTCGTGGTAAACTGAAATTGTTGGTTGAATAAGGTTGGAGGATTGAACCCTTCCAAATTGTGTTTGTGACTGAACGTTATTAGTGCGGGATTAACCGATAGGCCTACCATCTTGCACCAATCCTCCACTTAGGTTAGAGCTTGTTGCATGAGTTCAGAAAGAACCCCTAGATACTTTCCCCTTATCAGGATGCCAGTATTATTAAGCTGCATCAGCAGGCTGTCGACTACAAGGTTCAACGGGAGGAGTGAAAGGATATCCCCCTGTGGGCATCCTTTGAGGACAGCTGTATACATGGTTTCGCCGAATAAATTTGCATGTACTTGTCGTCTTTGAAGCATTGATTTTATCCACCGACAGATTTCATGACTCGAGGCGCTGTGTACAAAAGATTCAAAAGAAGTGTTGTCGAAGGCCCCTCTATATCTCGGAAGGCTGCCCTATTTCTTTGCTTTCTAGTGTGATCTCAATCTTCCCAACTAAATGGTGTAGTACTGATTCACACGATTTCCCTGTCTGATAAGCATGTTGGTTTGGATTCAAAGGGAAAAGCGACAGGCACCTGTATGTATATGTATGTATGTTTATCGACGAGCTTTTCCGATGACTTGAGTAGGAAGGAGGTAAGACTTATTGGTCTACATCCCAGCAAAAAATTGAAGGCTTATTTAAGGCTTGTATCCATACGCTGTATACCTTTGAAGTAAGGGAAACCTTCGGTAAGGAATTACGCGTTGCAAAGGCATTAACCTGTCAGATGCCTTACCGAAGCACAGGCCATGTCATTGGCGATAAGGTTTAAGCTCAGATACGTAACTTTTACATTATAATAAAACTATTTAAGCCTTTAAAAAAGATTTAGCAGTAGCTTTAAATAAGTTATACGGATGCCTGAAAAAAAGATTATAATACCTTTTCATATCCTTATGTAAATGGTTTGATAATGTTTAGAGAATTATAAAAAATTGTGATTTTTCTGAACTATTATGGCATTATTCTTCACCCCCCCCCCCCCTTGTGGGACATAGTGCATATCCGCACATGCCCGGAAATGTTTGACCACGCCGAGATTCGATCTCCGCACCTCTAGATTACTAACATCGTGACTCAACCAACTGAGCCACAGAGCCTGTCATAGCAATCTCCTCGCAAAATGATACTTAATTTCAATTTGGAAAGAAACTTAAAATAAGACTTACTTAAGAACTAAATATATTTTTAATAAGGGAATGGAAAGGTTTTCAGAAAAAAACATTTTAGATACCTTATACAAAGGCTTACAAAAACTTTAAATTACTGAAATGTAATTTTGTCTTATTTCTGGTATGAATTAAAGTTTGAACTAAATTATAAAGAGCCTTACGTAACCATTATTATAATTACTATTTATACTGTCTGGAAGTAAAGCTGGCAATAAACTAAAGTAAGTCTGAATTGTGCCTTAGTTTAATATTAAACAAAGCGAACGCGAATTATCCATGACAGAAAGAAGCAATAAAGCTTTCGTAAGAATTATTATAAGGCCAAAGCTAAAATCGTTTCCCTTACCTATTCCTTAAAACTGACAAACCTGATCAGATTTTTTGCTGGGATGATTTCGCTAGGGTTTGGTCGCGCCCCGGCTTTGCCAAAAATGTTACTTTTACCTGCTTCCAAGTGACTGGAATATATCCCAAGGCTATGCTGGCTCTAAATAGTCTTAGTAAAAGCGGTGTCAGAGTCGTAAGACCCTGCTGAAGCAAGGTTGGGTAGACACCGTCTAGCCCTGGAGATTTATAAGTTTCGAAGGAGTTGACCGCACATTCCACCCTATTGTAGGCTATTATTTGGTTTGCAAGCAGCCAGTCGTTTTTGTTTGCCCTGAAAAGCAGGGAGTTGTCATCCAACTGGTCTGTGCGTACCGTTGTTATGGTGGATCCCTAGAAGGACTTCCAGGGTCTCCTTATCTGTTTTTGTTTGGTTTCCATCGGAGTTTTTAAGTGTCCCCATGGGATTTGTTGGATCCTTGGCTAGAATCTTCTGGAGTCTCGCTCCTTCATGCAGTTTTTCGATATTTTCGCAGTACTTTCTCCAGGATTCCCTTTTGACTTTCCTAATTTCTTTGCTATACTAGGTTAGGGTGCAGCGGTATGTGTCCCAACCCTCAGTTTTTTTTTCGCTTTGTTGAAAAGCTTCCGTGTCTTTTTACGCAGGATGCCATTTGCACTTCGCATTGGTATGTCGCCTCGTTAATCTGCAACTCTATTTGAAGGAGGTCTTTATTGCGACTTGCAGTTTATCCGCTACAGCCTCCACACAGAGTGTAGTTTTAATGTGTCGGGGAACTTCAGTCAGATTGATAGACAGGCGCTCTCTGTAGAGGTCCCAGTCCGTTTTTCTCAAGTTCCGATACAATTCAGTTGGCTTATCGACTTTGTCGATTTCCATGCTTATGTATCTATGATCCGATAGCGATGGTTCGGCTAAGACACGCCACCGCCAATGGCGGACGTTAGGGGATACGGTGAAGGTGGCCAAAGTTATATGAATGACCTCTCTTCGTCAAAAGTAGGTTCAATACCCTTATTTAGAATTCCCAAGTTTTCTTTAATTATAAAATCGTAAAGATACTCACTCGTTTTGCTCGTATCAGAGCTCCCCCAATCTGTGTGGTGAGCGTTTGCATCCGCTCCGATAGTGAGCTGCAGCGTGTGTGTTCCGCTTCTAATAATCAGTTCCTCCAGCTCTTGAGGTGGTGGAGGCGTCTGTGAGTCGTATGGGAAGTATGCGGCAGCGAAGATGAGCTCCCGATTACTACTCCCATTTTGTGGTATTTTCACTGCATCTAGGCCCCTGGAAATATGGTTGTATAGTGGCAGTATATTAACGTTTGGCTTGGTAAAAATGCAGGTCCTGGCATTGCCAGAAGCGACATCTTATATTATCTTATCTCCGGTGGTTCCTAAGCCGGCTACTTTGCTCTTATACAGCCAAGGTTCTTGGATGAGGACTATATCCAAACTCTCGGCTGCGATGAGACGGCTTGGTGCTGCAGTTTCGGCTTTACTGTGGTGAAAGTTGATCTGAATCACCTTCAGCATCATGAGGCCGCTTAGATATCGTCTTGAAAGTTATCTGGCTTAGACCAAAGTCCCTGACCTCGTCGATCCAGGTGACCAAATTTAAACCGGTTTTGTCTTTTGTGGATGCAACGACGTTCCACTCGTCGGGTTTTACCCCCTGTTTCTGGGAGTTCTTTAGGAGTGTTAAAATCTGCTTCGGATCCTCCGTACCAACTATGTTCGTATTCGGAATCCGAACCATAATTTTACTGGTCTTGACCACTTCCCTCGCATCGCCCACGCGAATGATTGCTCCCTCCCTTGGGTTAATAAAAGGTATTGTGACTCTCAACAGTGCTTGAGTTCCTGATTTGCGCAGGTTACGTCAAGGACGCCTTTCTCCGGGTAGCTATTTGTGAAGAGAGGGTGGTTCACACTTGAATACCTCTGACACGATAGGCCGCTGGATGTCCGTAGCCTGCTCAATGGTTAGTTTTGGATGGGTACTTATCCAGAACCACAGCCATTTTGAGGGAGCACAGAACTTCCGGGAACGTGCCCCCTGATACTACTCCTGATGGTCCGGGTTTTGTCGATCGAGTTTCTTTGTTCCCGGTGTTCGGCTGTTTTTTTCTGTACTCCTTCTGCGGGAGATTGAGATTCTGACCTGTTTTTTTTGGGGGGGGGGGGGGGGGGGGGTTTGGTTTTAGGCTCCGCGTGCAGGTCTTGGGATTTACCATCGATCCGCTTATGTCGTGGCCTGATGGGTTCACCCCTTTCCGCCTTTTCTTCGATCGGTTCGATCTTATCGTCGTTGAGCTCCGGAAAGCGTCGGTTTTTTGTTTTTAAGGGTTAGTAAACCCATTTTTCTTGTTGTGTTAGTCACGTCGGACCTCTCTGGTCTTGTGCAAAAAGCACTTCCCTGAGAGGGTGCCGTCGAGGGTTGGGACATACTTCTCTCACCTTTCGCTGCTTGGCCTATGGATGAACTTTTTCCTTCAGCTTGGGCGGGTTGGTTTTGTTCTACCCCTTTTGTGTGTTCTATTCTTTGTGTGTTTGTTTTTGTGTTGTTAGTTTCCATTTTTGGTCCCACGAGTATGGCGTCAATGAAAGGTACACGTGCCCAGTGACCCCTTAAACACGCAATGCTAGTTATCCTAAGGGGGCGCCCGGTACCTCAGAAGCTCCGTTTGTGACACTATTTGTCCCTGGTGCCTTTCACCCATCGGCACGGGTCGCATTACACCTTAGATTTAGGATTTGGAAGATGTTAGTCCGCTGCTTATTGAGTCCTGTTCTGTCGTTTGTAAGTACATATTTTGTCTTGGTGTTGTCCTGTGTTCCATCAGTATGCAGCGTTAAGCCCCCCGAATATAGTACTCAACATTAATATATAGCTCAAACTAGAAAAATATTTCAAGCCAAGTACACTATATTTGTATCCTCATTTAGATTGACTCACAGCAACCATCAACTTCACAATGACGCCGTATAAAAAAACTCAGCTAAACTTCAAACACAATAAATAAATCCTTAAATCCGTTTTTAACTTCTTTGAAATTCGCATTTTTTCACCCCCGTCCATCCCTGTGATTATTGTTCGGACAGGACCTTTTTGAAATTGTTATTATCATTTCATCATCATTTGCTATGATTCTGAACTTTATCTCTAAGTAGGATAAAAATAAATTCAAAGGAATTGTTTACAAAAGAATGAACACGTATACCGACAATGTTGAATGAGATTTACTGTACATACTTTTTTGTTGTCCGGTTGGTATCAGAAATCACGAACCATGCAGAATCCGATGAGAAAACACAAAACATTAAACGCCCGGTGCCGAGTCCCATCCATAAAATATGAATTTTAAAAACTTGTTGAGGATCTTTCTGTAAGAGTTTTGTTAGTATCTTGCTGCTTTTTTTGTCTTTATGACAGAGGCAGATAAGACTTTGACAAAAGAATTAATGAAAATGCTGAGAATGTTTGCAGAAGAAAAACATTGATGAGCATAAAAAAACATTTTTAATTCACTTGATTTCACAACTCAAACTTTTATTAATTTTTTGTTTCTTCAATAAGCTCACTGAATATAGTCCAATGCACCATAAGCATTAATTTTTTATACGACCCTTTGAATCGATTCCTTTGACAGAACCCTACCATATAAGTCCACTGTGTAATAGATGCATCATTTCTTCCCAACTTAAGTGCCAATGTGCTGGGCACGGACTGATAGTACTACGAAGATAGTAAAAATTTTTTGAAATCCTTTTCTTTGTCTATGTTCATGTGATCCTTCTCAACGGGATGACGTTATCTCAACATAGAGACGACCAACGACGCGCCCGGTCGGTCGTGTACTATAATACTTTACGACCCAACCAGCTAACGACTCAAAAAATTCTAAAAGAATTTATCCTTTTTTATACGTTTCGTTTTTCATTTTAAAAGCATTCGGGAAAGTTACACAATGAATTACAACATAAGATACGGAATACTATGCTAACCCTTTGTGCTACTATACTACGACGAGTTTAATAGAAGTCGCGTTGTCCGATGACAGATTTAAGGGATAAAACGTGACAAGGGAATATGTTGAGTGCAGAATAACCGAAATGAGGATAGTCGTTTGTATGGGCGAAAATATGGTGCTGTAGTATGGTTTTCTGTTCGCGAGTTTCGAACTGATTAAGCCGGAGCGCATATACGTTTGCATTGAAGATGGTGGGAAATGGGATTATCATGAAGGATTGCCCGGTTTTTACAGGATTTTGAGTTTTCACATAGTTTCTTTGGCTGAATAAATTAGTTAAACAAATATTCCGACTAATTACTCGGAAAGTATTCAATCAAAGGTAAATTGGATATTTGCTCATTAGATCTGGCCTGAAAGACTATTCCTTACAGTAACTCTGCCTTAATGGTGCTGGATACCTTTACTCCAATTTTAGCTGTGGGCTCTCTATAGGCCTAGCTTAGTCTTCGCTTTGTTTGCTGAGACCTCGGTGTGAATTAGTCCAGTAGTGTCCTCAGGTAAGGAAAGACAGCCATCTCAGCCACAGGAAATTTTAAATGCACCAAAGTTATGCTAGAGTGTCCGTCTATTTTGTCAAAAAGTTAAAGAGCTTTGTCTTTTATATATTTTTTCGACTGCGTCGACTCGAAAATCTTTTCGTATGTCATTTCTAACATAACTAGCAGCATTGGAAAGCGTAAGGTTTTGGCAAATTTATAGCTGTTTTAGTATCGTCCGGCAAGCATGACTGAATGCCGTACTTGTATTGTCGGTAATATCGTCTGTTTGTAAATGAGTAGCCCATTTTTCGTACTTACTCTTTTGGAGTGGATTACGGGTGTTAGTTTTTAGACTATTGCAGCAGCATTTCGACGACAGAATTTCACTTGACGTGACTAAGTCAACGATGTGTCGAAAATGAGACTCAGATAAGTGGCCGAGTCTTTCCATGGCACCTCTTCACCTTCAACCTTTAGGTTTTCTATGGGCTTTGACGTTTGTGTACGTCCGGTAACGAAAATCGCCTGGGCCTTTTCGGCATTCACCTGAATCTCCTAAATCATTTCCGTAAGTAGTCCAGAAGTCGTTCTATTGAGATCTGGAGTATCGAAGCTACTCTATCAGCATCTTTTGCAGTGTAGTAAATGCAAGTATCATCAGCGAACAGGGATATGTGTAAATTTGGAGGCATTCGAGGTATATCTGAAGTGTATAGTGAATACAAAATTAGGGAAAGTGGTGATCCTTGTGGGACTCCAGCTTCTATGGATCTTTCCGGAGAAAAGGTTGGGTTAACTGTAACCTGAAAACGTTCTGCCTTCCAAAAAAGATACTATTAGTTGAATAATAGGTAGTGGCATGTGGAAGTCGTGCATTTTGACAATCAGTCCTGCATGCCAGCCTTTGTCAAAGGCCTACGCTACGTTAAACATAACGAGGCCTGTTGACTTGACATCATTAAATCCTGTTCTGATGTGTTGGACCACTCTTGCTAGCTGGAGCTCGCAGGAGTGTTCGGACCTAAATCTGTGTTGCTCATTTGGTGTAACGTTCCTCTCGTTAACATTATACAGCAGCTGAGAAAGGAGAAGACGTTTTGCCAATCCTGCGATCGATGATAAGAGACTTATTGGTCTCCAATTTTGAGGAAATAAAAGATCCTTTCCAGGTTTACGGATCATCATGATAACCACTTTTTCCAGGCTTCCGGATACCAGCGTAGATAAAAGATTGCGTTTATAATTTCGGCGGTGACTTGAATTTTGTTATCTGGGACATTTTTAGCCAAGAATTGGCTATTGTGTCTAGTTCGGGCCATTTCAGTTTCTTCATGAAACTGACGAGGCTTCTGACTTCTTCTAGGTCAATATTTTCCGAACGCGTGTCGACTCTGCAGTAGATCTCTTCAGCTCTGTTTTTAATTAGTTCCTCCTCGCCGCGGTCAAGGTCAGGGTGTTCGTTTTCTTGAAACTGTAGTTCCAAAGTATTCGCGAAGGCCTCCGCCTTCATTTCAGGCCGTGAGGGCCATGTATTGGAGGATTAATTCTTTGACGATTATTTCTGAAATATTTGTTAATCCTCCAGAAGTTCTCGTCCCCTGGATGCATGCTTTGTAGGAATTCTTCCCATTTATTATTTCTGTGTTCATCGATTCCCACCTTTATCAGATTGGTATGGTAGCCTGCATATTATTTGACGCTGTCTAGAGTCACCGATTCGCCTAGTTGGTTTTCGTATACGATTCCTTCTCCTTATTAATTCCTTAATATTCAGTGGGATAATTTACAAATATTCATTCAGTGGGAGTTCCTAGGGATTTTCCACCCTTAACGGTGTTTGAGTTGTATTAGACTCTTTCGCCAAACATATCGTGTTTATCAGGCTGTCGATCGCAACTTCTTGGTCCCTGGTGGTTTCTAAATTTGTTGGCGGGTCTATGGTACTCAGGGTTTCATAAAAACCTTTCCAATCGTTTTTTTTTTCTTGTATGGGATCCGGGATATCGATGAACAGGGGTTTTATTACGAATTGAACAGGCTTGCGGTCCGACGATAATGAATCCAGGACTATTATCCGCACATGGAAATCCAGTGCTTTGGATAGCCCTATGTCGAGAGTGTGACCGTGTACCGGTCCGAAATGCGTCGGCTCTCCAGGAATATAAGTGCATATTTCTATGTTATCTGTCAGATCTGTTAGTACCACATTGACATTTCAAGTGAAATCTAGGTAAACAAAAACTATCAATATTTTGATGATCTCACAAAAATCTCCACACCAGTTTTTAACATTTGGTACGTCAAAACAATGCGTGTCATAGACGATTAATGTAAAAGCTTTTTGAAAATTGTGTGCGTCTTCTATATACGATAAGACTCACTATTAGGTAGATAAGATGTATGAGAAACTGGCCCTTAGTGTAGTAACCACGTGATAAATCTAGTACATGAGATTGCAAAATGTGGTAGAGAATTTTTTTGTTTCTTATGTTTTTTTGTGATGCTGAGCACGAATCCCACCAAAATTTCGTTGCGAAACGGTCAAAATCGCAAAAAAATGTCAAATGTCGCGTTGGACCCGCAATCATGTTTTCTCTAACGTGTTCATGGACAGGTTTTTGCAGAAATGTACAGTTTGGGAGTTATAAGTCAAAAAACGGAAAAACTTCGAAAATTTTGGGTTTTTTGCGGTTTTGTCCCTGCTTTGCAACGAAAATTTGACGGGAAGTTCCGGATTCGAGCTCAGCACCCCAAAAAGCATAAGAAACAAACATATTTTTTTCTCCACCACATTTTGAAATCTCAAATCACGTAATGACTACACTATATGTTCACCAGCGAAAAATGTCCCATGGAGACTTGCTTTTTATTCAATAAATTTAAGATTAATATGCATTTGCGGTCTGATTGATTGTCAATGACGCCTTTGCTCCGTGAAATAAAATGCAATTGAATTGTTTTCAATGGCGAAACATCAAAAACTGGTGTGCATACTTTTGCGCGAAGTGAGTGACACTAAGCGAAATCGATTTCACGATCACCAAAAGTTTGACAGTATTTGTATGGATCTCAAATGAAACTACGATGTTTGTACGTACTTTTACATAAAATTAAAATAAATAAAAGAAAAGTTTCCACATTTTTCGCGGGAGAAATATGCAAATGCAAGTTTTTCGCTTGGAGAACATATGTACCTTAAGTTTCAAAATTAAAGAGGACCAAAAAGTAGACAGGGGGACACCAAATGAAAAAGCAGGACATTTAAAGGGAAGTCTGATCACCCTAGCTAACAGAAGAGCCACTTTACTCTGTGCCATCGATAGATACGAATATTGAAAACCCGTCACCGGATAGTCCCAACTACTGCGCGACTCCTATACCAACTCTCATGGACAGTATCCGATCCAGTTGGACAACAAGAGCTTTTCAATAGAGATCACTCTCTTTTGAAATGGCGAAATAACGTTGTTAATCGGTTTACTATACCCAACGGCAATGTCTATCGAAGTTTTATAGGAAAAATACGCCCCAGACTTTGCTCAGCAAAATCAAAATCAAATTCGAAGCTATAAGGGTGTGAACAGAATATACAGAAAAGCAGCAAACAATCATCTAGGCTTAAGATCTTAGTTAAGCCAGCGAATTATATGAGTATCGTCGACGCAAGCAGGCCGAAAAAGTGTCACGCTAGATCTCTGAAAGTGTGTAGTGTTTGACTGAAAAAACTGTGGTCAAATTAGGAGAAATTGCGAAAAACCGTATACGTTATGGAACATGCTCTATTTTCGCTCTAAGTGGTTAAGGTACCTATAGTAGAAATGAACATTTTTTCACATTTTGCATTGCAACTTATTTAAAATAGAAAAAATAAGCAATTTTCCAGACATTTAATGGTCATGTTTAAGGGCTTTCAAGACTAGGTCACGTTCCAGTCAGTAGTCGGGGCTCACATAAAATTGTTCACCTTCACGTTTACGCGAGTGTACTGTATAGACATTAAAAAGAGGCATCCATAGCCCTGAGGATTACTGTAAATTTGGACTAAATACAATAGAATTAGGTATGTCCATATTAGTCTAAGAAAAATGGCATATTTGGTCGGCACAAATCCTACATCGGAAATTTTTTTGGATTATGGTTGGGAATGGCCCCTGGATTATGGCATTAAAGGTCCCAACCGATCGGGGGTCCGCAACCTTTAAAAAAGGGGGGAAAAGGGGGGATTTTTTTTCGGTTTTTTGCGATTATTTCAAAAACAGTAAGAGATACAGAAAAATGGTCTGAGGACTACATACTACTACATAGAATTATCTTTGCAATGATATGTAACACATCAGAGTTTAATTGAATATTTCGGCGTTTGACTAGAACATAAATTAGAATATTTTCATTTTAGACCTTCTTTAAAAGCTCCATAACTTTTGAAAGAATGTTAGTTCAGCCGTACAATTTTGTATAAGTATTCACAACAAGTTTAAGATAAATTTAACGTAAACATTGAGTCGCTCCGGTCAAGGACCTCCATTATCCCCCCATTTAAATTTTCCAAAACGCCATATCCATAACTCCTCCCAAAATTGGAGCAGAGTGCTAAATTTTAATTTGTTGCGATTGGAGGTCATAGTCACCCCACCCACCAAAAATCAGCTCATTCGGATAAAAACTAAGGGTATCTCCCATACAAAGTGACCCATCAGGAGTTTGTTCTACGTACTACTCATTTTATAAACTGTACGGCTGAACTGACATTCTTTCAAAAGTTATGGAACTTTTAAAAAAGGTCTAAAATGAAAATATTCTAATTTATGTTCTATTCTAACGCCGAAATATTCAATTGAACTCTAATGTGTTATATATCATTGCAAAGATAATTTTATGTAGTTTTTTTTCGTCCTCACACCATTTTTCTGTATCTCTTACCGTTTTCGAAATAATCGCATAAAACCGAAAAAGGCCTCCCTTTCCCCCTTTTTTTAAGGTTGTGGACCCCCGATCTGTTAAGACTTTCTATGCCATCATCTCGGGACCATCCCCAACCATAATCAAAAAAAATTTCCCATGTAGGATTTTTGCCGTTCGATGGCCATATTTTGGTCCAATTTTCTTAGACTATATGCATCTATGCTGATTTCTTTGTAAGGTAGAAGAACGGCTTGTAATAAATTGGTATGAAAATGTCACTGTATGGTTTTTAGAACAATACAATGCTGCAATGTGAATTGCAAACAAAAATGCAAAAAAGGGAATCGGAAAAAAAATTATCTATGATATACATTTTTTTCTTTCAGTGATAATCTATTCAATACAAAAAAAATTCACCGGCCAGGGAGGGGGCGGTCGCACCTCCCTGCCCCCCCCCCCCCCCTTCCTGGCTACGCCCATGTTAGTACATTTTGTTGTGCTTGCGAGTCTTGTCGTTCGAATGAAGCCTACGGCTTCATGCACACGTCGCGAAAACGGCTCGCAAGCTCCAACCCAATAGTAATTGTAATGCGTTAAAAGTAAGTTTTCAATTCCTAGTTTTTTGGTCATGAAAACGCAACAATCCTTAGAGGGCACATGAAAACTATGAACGGTTTTTCAAACTTCGGAAGTTCCCGCTAGAATGATTTTTTTGTCATACCCTAGTTACCCTACGTTTAAACACACATGTGTTTGTTGGACTACTATGAAAGCATCAGATGCATCAGGATCAGGTGGGCGCTTAATACGGGAACAGATGTATGAAGTTGCATGGAAACCAATTCTGTTCCCGAAAAAATCGGTCGTTATGAAAGGTGGTCGCTTAATGCAGGTGGTCTTTTAGACAGGTTTCAGTGTAACTTCTCGGATTTCTCAATCTCAGCGGATTTCAACAATCTCTGAGGTTTGAATAACCAAATCGGCAGACCTCATCACATGTTTGATCACCCATGACCGAACAACCCTGGTTTATACAAAAGTGCAAAATTGTCCCATTTAACCAGTTGAATATAAAACACTACAGTTAAAGTTAGACTCATGGGCATACTTAGGTCTACGAATTTTTAGCTGAACTGTTGTATTTTTATTATCTTAGATATTTCCAAAGACAGACTAGACACCTAAACTTCGAGCACATTTGCTTGCATCTCGGTTTACGTTTTATACCATAATAAGTGTGTATACCTACTACTCAGTCATTCTGGATAAATCCCTATAAACCTAACCTATAAATCGCTTCTAATTTATTCTAGCCAATTTAATCAGAAACCTTATACCTATACATACGAAAACATTGGCTGAAAATGTGTGGTAATGCTGCAACTGCCAGACGAGGACGAAGCAACTTACTAGACGTAATACGGCAACTGAACGAAACAAAAGTTTTATTGTGCAAACCAACGACGATGCTAAATGTTTGGAATACACCTCAGACCTTGGGGTTTAAGGCACACAGCACTCTTGTGTGAAAAAGCACTAATATCGCACATAGGATGCAAATAATACGTTGTGTGTAAATCAACAGTGATGAAGATGAATCTAAAGGATAATCCTAAAAGAGTTGGTCGTTATGGTTCCTGCTGGATGTATAAAACTGAACTGAAATTGATTCGGTCTGACGTTTATATTTTGCATTTCGGAGCCAGTATTTAGGCTATAGCAGGCAATTTGGAAAGTGAAAATGAAACAATACTTCCGAAAGGATAAAAATACAGTTTTTGTTAGGTCAATATTTTATAAGCTTCGTATAGAATTTCATTTCCCTGTTGGTATCATTCTTCTTCTACTGAAATCGACAAAAAAAAAATGAATACACAAAAGAGATAAAATGAAAACAGTTTTCTGTTTTATGCAACTTTTTTTCTTTCCGCAATAGGTACTGTAAAATGATGTCGAAGGGCGTTGTGGTGTTTTGTACTGGCTCGTGTAAATGGTCGACTGATTTTTATTGTGTGGTCCTAAGAAAGACTGTTTTTGTGTACTTTAAATTGACTTGTGTGTTCGATTTGACTGGCAGGTTCAGTCCTGGGCACAAATAGGACAGTAATCTGGATGATTACCATTGGCTGTCTTTTTCGAATGCCGATTACAGGACGGTAATCACACTTACCATTGCTAACGTCTATTTCGGAGACCGATTACAGTTGCCGAAGTTTTTTGTTTGCAAAGGCCATCATATAGTCTGATATACTAGTTTTCTAACCGCCATTTATAAGCTGTAAGCGGTCAAAGTCCTTCGGAGCTTATGATCCGCAAAAATACCATCGTCAAATTTAACCTCTGAAAGATGATGATTTGGTGATAAAAATGAATGATAAAATGCACCCAATTCACATGACGGAACATACAACAGTTTCAAAATATTTTCTTTTATAAACGCAACCGTTGAAAATCAACTATGCATATGCGCCCACACGACGGTTTGTATTCCATTCTACTTCATTTGATTGACGAAATCCCTTTTGATTGTTCATATTTTTGTTCTCCTGCCCGCATTTTCAATTTTATCATGAAAAACGAATGCAAACATGGCAACAAACAGAGGAACTGTCGGGAGAATTTATTTCATGCTTTCTTTTATACGAGTATTTCCTTCATCCCACACCCACATGGGACAGGGGGTGGCATGCAGCATGTTCAACGACTTGTCCGATAACATTGCTTTGACAACTATGAAAATGTCTGGTGCGGTATTCATTCATAAAAATAAAGGAAATGTTAAATACCCTGGGAAAACTACAAAATATTTAGCAATAAATAAAAGAAAATCGAGAAAAAAATATCCAAAGGAATGTGATAGTAGTGGCACACGAAAAATGTTGTATAGGACGGTCATGGTATACAGTGAATTCCATCATGCGAATGATATCCTTGTTCAGGTTGTCGTTCTTGTTGTTGGAGCGACTGACTAACGTGAGTATTTTAAATAGAAATGTGAAATGTCCCCGGACGGATTTTATTTGCTCCGTTAGACAGACATCACGAACATGACAGTGTCATGTTATTTCGTCCTCGTACACACGAAGGATGTTTTTAACGAAATATGTTGCTGAATTGTTGTATACAATGATTGTGAAGAACAAGCGTATTTTTAAATTTAGTTTTAAGTTTGATTTTGTAACGATAACTTTAGGTTGAAACACCTTCGACGATGCGTTTTGAGAAAGGATTCAATTGCCAAAGTAAATTTACAAAATTAGAAATATATTTCTTTACCCCATGTCTTCCAAGAAGCTCTAGGCTGTTGCCCATACCTCCGTCCTTTTGTTTCGAATATCTCACTGATTTCTTCAACACGAAGACGAACGGGGACTTGGGTCATCCGGATAGAATGCACTCTCCTTCAGAATGGTCGTAGACAAGGGTGGTCATCCAGTAGAGTAACTCAACCTGAGGCAAGACGACCGGTTAGCAATTACGCCTCTTTCAGCTCTCCACCTTATTCCACAGAAGGTCTCAGGACCGAAGAATAGAGAGGATAAGCCACTCTTGCTAGTTCTCAACACCTCTGTGACCATAGGTACCCAGTATTGTACCTAACCTAGTATACAGAGTTACGAAAAGAGAGGTTCTGAACGAAGTCAAAGCTCTCGCTGACAAATTTCGATGCAAACTTGTTCAAATATAGCACCTTGATTGCAGCCTGACTGTCAGTGCGAATGGTGATAGGGGCACCACGGAGACCCCGTCCCAGAAACATATTCCAATCACATTAACCTCGGCTTGGAAGACAATAAGCCCATATTTCCATTGCAGCCGAGATCCTGGTATTAGGTCCAATTACACCATCACGTAGTGATTGGTCTTAGGGACCTGAACCAAATGATGTTTTTAGAGTCAATGCACGGGTTGCCATTAGCCCGCTTGATCCGGGATGTGATCCTGCCGAAGCGTTCAGTTCCGTGATCTTATAATTTGATACCTAGTAGATTGATAGGCCAAAAACCTTTTGCTGGACATATGTCTCTGATCACTAATACGAGTATCAGACGCTAAAGGGACTTTGAGAGCGGCTAGGGCTGCAGTTTCCCGTATGAAAATGTAAAGTGGCATAGTTCTCCGTATAGCATCCATAGCTAGGATGGAGGCGGTACTAAAATTACCTGTAACGCCCAGGCGGGCAGGAGTTTATTACAATTTTGGAATTTTATTGCAGTTCTTAGCCTTATCACAATAGTGAAGCATATGTAACTACAGGGCGTACTAGCATCAGTATGGGCGAAAAACCAAAAGTCTTCCCATTGAAATTGCATGACATTACCTAGAACATTTTCCAAATGGGTTTTCCAGTTTATTCCACCGTCTAGTGTGCAGCCAAAACATTAAACCTCTTTGGCGTAGGAAATAAGAACACCTCTTAAGCAGAATGGTTCAAGCGTAGGTTGATTTTTCTTGTGAATAACTCCAGTGTTACACTTTTAGTGTAAGTTAATACTAAATTTTGTTACCATGCACCTTTTATATCCTACGGATAGGGCCGAGGTCATGAAATCTGTAATGACGGCCTCAAATTTGCCCCTGATCGCAATAGTGATGTCGTCAGCGTAGCCTATGTCGAAGAAACCCTGCGCTTCAAGTAACGAGAGGAACCCCAGCAAAGGTGAGAGTACGCTGCCTTGAAGGCATTCCTTGGTGGCGTTCCCTAGCGAAGGAGTGAATCTTCCCGCCTTTTAGCCTGGTATCGATTCACCTAATGGTCGACAAGCGTACCCACCTCCAATCGAGGTCTCAAGCTATTGCGTCGTAGCCAGTGTTGTCAAACGCGCCTTCGATGTCTAAAGGAAAGTGCATAAAGCGATCTCCTTTTCATTCAAGGATTTCTCAATATTGTTGAGGAGTCTGCGAAGCGATGTCGCCGTATCGACTTTCCAGTCGTCCTACTGGCGACCATTCCCGATGGCAGCCCCGCCTCCACACGGGAGTTACAAGCCTCTCCGGGGCGGACTACACTCGTTTCGTCCAAGAAACGGCCATGAGTTGCCAAAACCCCTCCCTGGCAAGAGCCACGAAGGTTCAATGCAGAAGGGTTGTGTGTGTCTGCTCTATGTGTTTTTTCGTCAAATTGGGAACATTTCATCTCAGCGCGGTTGCTCTCCATTCTCTTATTCCGCGCCGGCATCAAAACTAATCCAGGTCCCGAAATTAACATTTGCTGTATATGCAACCGATGCGACGCATCTTCAGGAATGCCAGGTCATGCTGCAGAGCATTGAGTCATTTTTACTGCTCAGGCCTGAAAAAATGGGGCAGTATGACGAGTTGTCTTTTGTTGCTTCAGGGTGTCTGAACGCGGTTCGGTCTGCAGCCACGCGAGCATCCGTCAGAAGATCGGTGAGATTTTATGAATACAGGCAGAATTCTGATAGCGGCAATTCAGGAGACGAAGCTCCAGCCAACAACACCCATCGATATCCGCGGTAATTTTATACTTTTGAGACGCGATAGAGTCGGTAGGCAGATTTCTAATCCTGGACCCGTTAAATCGGGCAATACCAATATCGAACTTTTAAACATCTATATTCCAGCAGCACCCAGCCGTGGTTCTGGTTATTATAGGTAGTTCGATATTGGTCCTTCCTCACACTACAACATAGGATCCTACTTAGTTACTTTAACGTACATCACAAACTCTGTCACTCTCACCTCGGCAACAATGCCAGAGGTATAGAGATCGCGTCCAAACTAGAGCCATATTTCCCAACTGCTGCCGCAAAGTTTACCGACGAGCGGGACGACTTAAGACGCGCAAATCCGGCAAACCCCAGAATTCAGGAGCATAACTCCAAAATTAATCGACGAGTCAACACCTACAAAAAAGAGAAATGGAACGAGCATCTCGAAAGCTGCGACCTCTCAATAGATGTCGGCAATCTCTGGGCTACGGTCCGCGCCCTGTCTCAGCCAACCAACGACAGTAAGAAAACCACCGCAAATTCGAAACTTTGCGCGAGCTTGTTAAATACGCCACTTAATGAACACCCCAAATCCATGATGCTCAACAGGAAAATAAAAACAAGGGTTCTTAACCGAACCACCTCCCACAACGCATTTCGCCTGGGGAGACTAGGCTCCCGAGAGCCACAAGAGCGACACTAGCCCAGCTTAGGTCAGGCTGGTGTTCGCGCCTCAGTTCCTATCTACCACCCGGACATCCAGAACATTTGTCCGAGCTGCTGTGGTGCGCTCATGATGTGGACCACCTGCTCCAATGCCACGCTGCACCCACTGACCTATATCCGAGGGCGTTATGGGACAACCCTATTGCAACTGCCAAGTTCTGGTCGCTAAGACAATAGTCGAGAACGACGACGAAACTTAGAGTACAGATCTACACAGTGGCTCACGCCTTTCTGCACCACTACAACAACAACAACAACTGGCCTTTAACATAGGCAAATTAACTGTAATATAAAGTTTGTTTCTTACCAGGAACCCTCTGATGTGTAGGTTAACTAAACGCTCCATACTTTCGAGTAGAAAGGATGCTAAATTGATGGGCCTGTACGACATTGGTAAGTCGAATTGTTATCTTGCTTGGATAACATGTCAGGTTAGCTCACCTCCAAACCATTGGGATATAGCAGAAATAATAGCTAACTCTAAGCAGAGCAATAAAATGTGACATGATGATATCTAAGCAGTTTTGAAAGAGAAAAGGAAATACTCCATCATTCCCCGCGGCCTTAAATACTTGACTTGACTTTTTCTCTGTCGAAAATAATCCCGGAGAGACGCACTTGCCGTCGAACAGGCTCTTGTGTATAACCTGATTTGGCACAAAGCACCAAGCACATACTGGACCAATCCTGCGTTCCGGAGAAGTTGGAGGGTCTCTTTGAGACCAAGTGTGAATGAAACGTACAGGTATTTATTTGAGCAACTCAACTCCGTTTGAATTACTTATGGAGAGGGCTTTGTGATGGCGAGCGGCCTCAGACAATAATTGAATTGTTTGACACTGTTTCCTCCAGCAATTCTTTGTACATTGCGTTATCAGGGTAATAAATTCCGTAAGAGCCCGCCGGTAGGTCTCCAACTGGCCACACCGCTTGGCTGAATTCAATAATCTCCTGAACTAGGTTTGTTTTTGCTCGAGTTCACCTCCTTCTGAAATCCACTGGGTGGCGGCTTCTACTGGTTGTCTTATGTAACAACCTACTGTTACTGTTCGTTTGGCATACCCATATCTGGGGTTACCGTTGACTTCTTAGTAGCCGGCGTTATCCTCTTTTAGTATTTAGACGTGCATACTGCTACCTTTGACATCCGGATAACTCCTTCAGTTTACTAGTCAGCAATACAACCAGGGTCGTGTGTGTAACACATTCTCGCCAACTATCCCCTTAAAAGTTTGGGTAATTTGGAGTTCGCTAACCGCAGCTTCCTCGCCGCCGTGAAACCACCTAATAAGCGTGGTAAGTCTTCCAGATTATTATCTTTATAGTCTTTTTGAAGATCTCGAATAAAATAAGAAACACATTCCTGTTTAAAAAAAACTTTAAATTATTTTCAACGAGCTTAATGTTCAAACAATACCGTTTTAAAACTATTTCAACTGTCTGTGTGCCAGAAAAACACCAACACAATTTCGAAAATCAAGATACAAACCAATTAGGTTAACACTTACGACTCCACCGTAATTCTTCCAAAGTTGCAGGATTATGCTAAACACAATTGCGCTCTGTTGCAGACCCAGGCCTCCATTAAAACAACGCGCGCGGGCATAGACAAAAAACTCACTTTCCGCCATTTCCCTAGGTACTTTTTGCAATACGTTCGGTAGTTGAAGTACGTTCTACCCTATACTTGGCCGGAAGTGCTTTTGGGTTGCATTTAGTTTTGCTTCACGAACCGCGTATCTATGAAAGCATTTATGAAACAAAAAGCAAGAAGAAACGACCTTCTACCGCTGGAGCGCTCGGTGTACATTAAATTTAAGAACGGAAAAGGACAAAAGAAATCCAACCAAAAACAGTGCATTGTTTTCATGCGATAGGGTAATCGCGAAAACTAACCAAGTCGACACATAATCGCCTACGACGAACGACTATACTCCGAAACGAGTCCTTGCACACTGCACTGCGACAGATTTCGCTAGAGTCGTAAAAAAAATCCGCTACAACATATGTATGTATATAAAGAACGAACGGATCCTGGCTGAATTTTAATTAAATGTCTTTTGCGTTCGACCGTGGATAAGGATATATACGTACTATACACACACAGGACAACGGCAATGAGGATACAACATTGTTAAACCGGACGAAAAAGGAAGCAAAAGGATCGATGTCAAGGACAACACTATAGCGGCCGCCATAAGAGAGATGTTGGTCTATGGCGGTCTATCCTGAAAAAGACAAGAACGTCGGCCGCCACCACACTAAACACCGACCGAGCATTCAAAGCAAAAGAAAACAAAGTGAGTGCTCAGCACACTCACTAAGGCTAAGTGAAAAGTGCTGTATTTCGGCAAGGATAATAGATGAACTTGTTACCGTTGAAATTAAGTTGAACCAAAGAAATCAGCCAACTTGCAATTTTCGACGAAACGAAAATGTTCGCTCCTTTGTACGGTAAAGGAAGCTGCAAAGTTGCAGTTTAGTTTCATAGGTTTGGTGTTTGCTATAAAGACACTCACAGGCCAGAATAAGTTTGGAGCTTGGCTGGCGAAAACATTGTCTGAAAGAGTTTGAAAGTTTTTGTGCGGCTGGCTCCGGGTGGGTCAATGAACGCGAAACGTGCCACGAATGACTGAAAGTTGTTAAACTTTCTTTTGGTGAATTTTGTGAAATGCAGAGGATTTAAGGTAATTAAAGTAATATAATTGTACCGCAAAAAGTAATCGAAATAATTACTAATTTTTTTTTTAATTCAAAAGTGTTGTCATATAAAAATGTCCTCGAAACATACTCTTTAAAAAAATATCCATACGTTCTTCTGTCTGCCAAAATATGTCACCGTACAAATAATATAAAATTTGTGCAACTGCATAGTTGACATCTTTTTATGGTAATCACGTTCACGTTCGCTATTTCATATCCTGGTAAAATCGTACCATAAAGTAAACGCCGCACCGTCTTTTACGACAGGGCACATTAGAAAATCCCTTGACTCTGGGCTCTGGCACAAGCACAGGAAACGAGTAGGTATGCCAAAGAAACTTGCCATAAAAATAGGAAAAATTCGTACGAGCCAATAAACGTCATCCTAGAGTGAACCGTTTGTCTTGTCTCTGTCTCTCTCGTAAACGGACACAATTCGTCGAGCAAACATAAAAGATGAGTGTGCACGTCCTTATCGAAGACAAATGAGTCAAGTCGCCGACTAAACGTCTTATTGCCGTACGAGTATATTTTCTCTCTTTCTATAGTTTCTGTTGTCAACAATTTGCCGAGATCCTTGAATGTCGTATATGTCCGGAACGTGACATGAGTTGACGAAATAGCATTTACTTGATGGATATGTGCATGAATCAGACAATTGGCTGATGAGAATGAGGCTAATATTTGCCGTGGAATTAAGGCAGGTATTTGACGAATGTGAATACGTTTTATAGGTATGAAGGATGGACGGCAAAAAAGCGAATTGTAGGACAATGAATGTGCTTTCTGGAATTGGGTCATTAACGGAGTGGTTAGCTTACGTGTATCAACAGAGAATGTTTATTTTTTTTAGTTGTTTTCTAGAAGTTTCGGTGGTACTAAACCAAAAGGGCGCCCCAAAAGTTACAAATCTACAAATTCTTAGAAAATGTTTCAAAAAACCCGCACTAAATACTTTAGTTGGGTTGTTATAATTTTTGTTAAAAAAAGGATTCTATTGACCCGGGAACACTACCCTTAATTTTAGGCACTTATTACTAACCATGAGTAGTCTGTCTAATTGCAGGATAAGGTGCTTTGGGTTGCTTCGCTATACATATATGCCGTATGACGGCACTCTGCCTTTCCCTAACCTGAAGGAAGCCGTTCTCGTCTTCTGATACTAGTCTAATCCTGGGCTGCGATTCGAATGCGCTAAATGTTGTCTGGTGCAGCTCGACCACCAACGACCGAGGTGAATTACTTCTTGAATATCTTTTGGGAACAAATATTCTCATTTGCAATGTAGGGCGCGAGCGTACTTTCGCTAAAAAAAAACAGGCAGGAGGTGTTGGAGATGACCCTGGCATCGGAGGATGTTCGCAGGGTTACCTTCTCTTCCAAATATTCCAAACAATGGACAAGATTTGGACAATATGGTAAACCTCTTCACTGATGTTATAGAAACTGCGACAACTCCTTCGTGCCCAGCCGTTTCACATGCAGGCAAGAAAAAATCTGCTTGGTGGAGCTCTAAGAGCTTCGAGCAAAAAGCTGCGTGTAGAAGACGTTTCAATAGAGCTAAGGCTTCAAGGCTTGAATCGGATTGGAACACATATAAAAGGCAACTCAGCTCTTTCAAAAAGGAGTTAAGAGAAGCTAAGTGCAGTGCCTGGAGAAATTTTTGCGAAAACATCTAACGAAACAACTAGATTCAGGAAAGGTTTGGCGTTTAACCCATCTATTCCAAGCTTTCTTCAAAAATAAGACGGCTGTTGGACGTCGTCGAGTCTTGAAACCATATCGAATGTCTGTTTGACACTCACTGGTAGTTCAACTGCTGCTTTACCTGGTCTACAGACAATTCACATAGAGCCATGCGACACGGCATCCATACTAAGTCATGTGAAGGTTATGTGGACCATAAACAACTTTGAGCCCTTTAAATCGCCTGGGCCTGATGGCATGAATCCTGCGGACCTGCGCCAATGCGCAGACATGACCAATCCTTGGATAGAGCGCTTACTTGGAGCGTGCCTAAAGTTGGTACCACATTCCTCACATTTGGAGAGAGGTGAGAGTCACTTTTATTCATAAAACGGGTAGAAGTTCGCATGCTAGTCCAAAGGACCTCCGGCCTATTAGCCTTTCATGGACTATGCTAAAATTATTCGAACCACTAATTGACATATATACGAACGGTCGTCCCAGCTAATCAAATTGGTGTATAAATAACAAACAATTTCTTAGAAGAACTTAATTTGGGGAGCTAGGTTTGTATGACAGCCCCATGACCCCATCGTCTGATTTGGTCAATTTTTACATATGTTTTGTGATATAACTTGAAACACATTTGTGCGAAATTTGATTGAAATCGATGAGAAAATAAAAAAGTTTTTCTTAGGAGAACCGAATTTGGGGGTCTAGGTTTGTATGGCAGCCCCACGACCCCAATGTCCGATTTGGTTGATTTTTACATATATTGTGTGTCAGCAATGAAAACACATTTGTGTGAAATTTTATTGAAATTGATGCATAAATAAAAAAAATTTTCTAAGAAGAACCTAATTTTGGGGGGTAGGTTTGTATGGCAGCCCCACGACCCCCTTGTCGGATTTCAGCGATTCAAACATACAAACTGCCTGCAACAAAAAGAAGCATGTGTGCAAAGTTTCAGCTCCATAGCTTATAAACTGGCCGAGCAAAACGCGTCGCAACAGACAGACAGACGGACAGACGGACAGACGGACATCGTCCAATCGACTCAGCTCGTCACGCTGATCATATACAATACATATTTTATATGATCGGAGATGCTTCCTTCAATGCGTTACAAACTTCATGACAAAGTTAATATACCCTTTCACTCTATGAGCGAAGGGTATAAAAATCATTATCGATTTGCCCCGTGAAAGTAGACGAGCTCGCATAGGGTTTTGCTTCGAGTACATTTTACGTCAAAAGCAGCCAAAAACCCTTGTTCCGCTAGTCACCACACAAGGTGATGAAATCGATCAGCTTTTCTTGTGCTTAAACCGTCCAAAACCCTTACCTTACTCGTCTCTTTTTCTGGGGACGAACTCGCATAGGGTTTCTACTAGATTTTTCGTATAAAAAAGCAATTTGCCGAAAATATTGTTAAAAACCCCAACAATTTAAACTTCGACAATATAATACTTGTATGTATACAGAAACAAAATCTTAGCTACGTTCCTGGAAGACTCACTTCCGGCTGAGAGCTGCTCAAGTCCCAATACTGTGGAGAACGTACAAATGCTGTGCATTTCGCTGCTCACTTTTCAACGCTATATGACAGGTCGAAATGCTGTGCAGTACAGCGAAATGCTGTACCTACGTTTGGTCACCTTATTTTTACCACAATGAAGTCTACCTAAAGGCATACTAAAGCATGGAGCTTATCTAAGAGACTTTTAGTGATGTTATACGCCGGAATCTACTAAGGATCGTATTTTTCTCTGGCAATAATCACTGAAATGCGGGGAAAGCCATAAACACACATTAACTGGTAGAGTGACGGTGTTCACATGGAGGACTTCACGGTGAGGTTAATTTTCATACCATTACCACAGTAATACAATTTCTTTTAGAAAAGTGCTTGTCCATTTAATAATTTCTATTCTGATTGATTACCTTCGTTCAGCTCAGAGTTATCAGCCAGACACATCCTCAGATTTTAATTGTTTCACTAAATCTCTCTTGATTGCAAGAATCTAGGCGTCAGCATAAAAGCCAAAACCGAACCTCATCAAACCACAATTTTCGAATTTTGTGCACATATAGCAACTTCCAGGCACGATTTATCTTTCTCCTTTGCTGAAGTCCCATACACACATATCTTCTTTGTACCCTCATCTGCACATTCACTAGCCGCATAAACATCAAGCAATCTTTTCCTTCCGACTAAATCTCCAACAAACAAAAAGCTTGCTTAAAGCAGTCATATATATAGCTCAAGCAAAGCTGGTCAGCAGCTCATTCGAGCCTATCATTTCAAACTTCCCATATATAGGAAATCGATATAAAATGTAATTCCCGTATACAATATTTTTTGTTCCATTCACCGGCAGGATAGCATATTCCCGGTAATGGTCACTTAAGGCTTTTCTAGGCAATTAAATAGAATCAGTGATGCGTACATACCATTTCGGGATAATGTAATTCGTGACCGAAATCTATACAAAAAATAAACCGAGACCAAGAGACGAGATTCAGCCAGGAGTCGATTCACGTTGTCTGACAATCACTTTTCATCGCCGACTCTCATCGTTCTCGTGCGCTTACGGGATATTGAAAGGGTCCTTTCTGAGAATGAGAGAATCCAAGAGCTCATCGATGCGGTTCTGGACAACGCGCTATTTTGGCACTTATAAGGATGTAGAATATTTTGTTGAGGCGATCATGTTTAATGGCTATGGAAAATCCGTTTCGTTTATTATGATTTGAATGGATGATATGGCTATGAAATTTGAATATGAAATTTCGAAAAATATCATTCGGGTTATAGTAGTGTAATGGAAGACGATGAGCTGGGGTTACTTAGAACTCTAATGTGACACATGCAATCATAAATAATGATCCCATTGATCAGAAATTCGGTTAAGATTCGTATGTGTCGAGTACAAGCCATGCTATCCTAAATGACAATCGGTTTCGGTTTAAGGATCAGGGTATCCTTTTGTATTGCAAAGCCTCACTTAGGCCTAAAGCAGCCTACAGTTAAACAACTACCCCCGGAAAACCTAATTTATACTTCAACCAAACGGTATCTTAACATCGAGTTTAAATCCCAAATTTCCACTCACTCATAAAAAAAAGACCCATGACGATAATATTCATGCCAAAACCATTCATCCTCGGAAGCAATATTGATAAAGAACAGTAACAAATTACGGCCCTAATTCGGTTACAAAACTCCCATTTTCCTATACAACGATGTGCCGCCACCAACCTGCCAACTTGCCCTTACTGCAAATTGAACTAGTGAAATATATTTAAAGTATACCATCGAAAACATGTTCATTAGTGCAACATTACATGCTAGTCGTAAAAATAGTTCCCACATGATTCCTCTACACTCCACACTTTCTATTCAATGGGCTCTATGGCAGGAGCAGCCCATCCAGGACACAGGAACACACAGGATGTATGATATATAGCTCCATTCATGGTATAATAATTTCAACCAAAGTTTTTGGTGTTCCGATTTCCTTTCCACCACGCCGTTAACCATTCACCACAACCACCGGGCGCAAGCATCGACCGATCCGGCACAAGCAACACTATCCGTGGTTGTCTGAAGAGAGCAGGAAGAACTTCTCTTTCGTCGGTGCTTCGTGCCGTTCTCTCAAGACGTTTATTATCCTTGCGATCGTTATTGGGAGCACTCTGGGAGCATGATATCGTGGAAGGATAGAGCCGACAACGGCAAGACAGGGAACATTGGCAGAAACACTCTTAAGTACAACGGAACTCTATGGCTTTATTTCTTTTATATGAACGAAAGCATCGCGTTTTTACCGATAAAAAAGTGATAAATGAACGTAAGGAGAGAGAGAGCGCAGACACGGTGAACGATTAGGTACCATACTTTTACAGCTATATATCCTCTCATATATATTTATACAGACATTCTCTACCGCGACTTGAAGATTTATAATTGAAATATACGAGCAGTTGGGACGAAGTTTTACACACAATCCAATGTAATTTTTATCCGCAAGAATATTTTTTTCAAAACGACTTTTGAAATATTCGCTGTGATTAATATGATTTGAGATGCAAGCGCAGGGAGGAAAATGAAAATATTTTTCAAATAAGATTTCATTTCATTTTTATTTATTTTCCTCTTCTTCTTGGTTGTGTTTTTTTTTAATTTGATGTTGAATGTAATTTAGCCACCCCTCTAAGAGAGTTAAAACGCACTTTTGTTGGAATTTTTTGGGAGAAATGATTGGAATTCTCAGAATGAATTGGGAAGTTAGTCAAGGGGTTTAGATATACTTAAGGTAGAATTTATGGGCAAATATCAATTATGATGAATTGCCAGGGGTGAAATTAGATCGATAAGTTCGTAAAAGGTATAGTTAAAAGGAGATTAATTTTGTTTGTATTACAAGATGACATTCTGATAAACTAGCAAACAATTTTTCGGGTTACGCTGAGTTTTAAGCAGAACTGTGACAAATCGAAAATCGAAGTATCAGAAATTTGCGCTCATTAGATTTGCAAAAAGTATTTGTTCCGATTTTATGCAATTTGATGGTTGAAGAACGTTTGCATTTCTAAGGGTATCTGTTGTTTCTCTCTCTCTCTCTCTGTCTCTGGTTCCTTTTTCCAGCTCTGCCTATTAGCAGCCATTGCCTTTAGCTGGTCCCACGATTTCCCTATAGATTTTCGCTCTGCCTCAACAGATCTTCTCCATATATTTTAAGGTCTTCCCACACGACGCCTTGCATCGGTTCCCTGAGGATTTCAATCTAGAGCCTGTCTTGCAATGTTTTTTGGCTCTTTTCGAAGTGTGTGACCTATCCACTGCCACTTCCGCCTTTTGATGTCAATGCCTATCCTATTTTGGCCAGTAATCTGGAGGAGGTCGTCGTTAGAGATTACCTCAGGCGATTTTTAGGATGCGTTGAATGCACTGATTCACGAAAGTTTGTATTTTGGTTGTAATATCGCTGGTCACCTTCTAAGTGGAACACCCATATAAAAACACGGATTTTACATTGCTTTCGAAGATCCGGAGTTTGGTATTTCTGGAGATGTTTTTGTTTTGCCAGAGACGAGTCAAACTGAAAAATACAGCTCGGGCTTTATTTATGCGCGACTCTACATCAGCATCAGCCCCACCATCCGCTGCTACTACGCTCCCAAGGTAAGTAAAGTTCTCGACTTTTTCTATCGGCTGTCCGGAGATAGAAATGTTTCTTTGCCTTTCTGATGTCAAGCTGAGGTATTTCGTCTTAGCGGCATTAATTTTTTAAGCAGCACTTCGACTTTCACGATGCAAAGCATCCGTCATTTGGGACAGCAGATGATCTGCTGTGTTTGAAAGAAGGCAAATGTCGTCGGCATAGTTCAGGTGCTGAAGGTAATCAAATAATTTCCACCTGATATGCTTAGTTTTATGGTCACCTAGAGCGTCACAGATTACGTCGTTGATGGTAATAAAGAACAGTATTGGTGATAAAATACAGCCTTATCTAACTCCATTATCCACCTCAAAAGGACTAGACAATTCGCCCTTGTGCAAGACGTGACATTGGGCTCGGTTATAGGACTCCTTTATGATGGCAATAAGTGTCTCTGGTATGCCTCTCCTACGTAAGGCTGTCCAGATACAAGCCCGGTCAACGCTGTCAAACGCCTTCCCGGAATCAATGAACCATAGATGTAACGGGGATCTCCATGTAGCGGATTGCTCAATTATAATTCGGAGGGTGTTGACATGATCGCTACATGAAAAACCCTCACAAAAACCAGCTTGTTCATTGTTCAAAGTGCGGTCGATCCTTCATCCGGTCCAAGATTATTTTGGCCATCAGTTTAGAGACTGCAGGGAGGAGACAGATTCCACGCCAATTAGTGAAATCCTTGAGACTTCCTTTTTTGGGATTTTAATAATGACGCCCTTCTTCCATTCTTGAGGGAGAGTCTCGGTTGTCCAACACTCTTGCATCAGGGGAAGAAGAATATCCGCTGTAGCGTTGATGTCCGCGTTCAAAAATTCCATCGCGATACCGTCTGCCCCCGGGCCTTACCAGCTTCCAATGATTGAAGGGCCTTAGTTCTTCCAGCTTGGATGGTACGTTGGTGTCAATTCTGGCCATTTGCGGAAGAAGGTCATTTGCGAAGGCAATAATTCGGTGGAGATGGGCTTAAAGGTTTGAAGTTGTTATTAAGAACCTCCATGAAATGCTCTCTCTATCGGCGCAGTTGTTGTTCACCTGTAGCTAGCAGAGACCCGTCCTTATCTTTTACAGGATGCGCATTGGTAAAAGATTTGCCAGTCAGTGGCTTTATGAGCTTGTAAAGGGTTCCACTGTCACCACGGTAAGCCGCTTCTTCCGCCTCCAAAGCTAACGCGTTGATGTTGTTGCGTTTATCACGTCTGACGCTCCTCTGCGCTCTTTTGTTTAAGAGAACTGTACTCGATCCGCAGTTGTTGCTTAACTGAATTGTCAGTAGCCAAGTTTATTTGCTCTTTAATTCTCTTCCGTACAGTTATCAGAGACAATGTATCATCACCGATAAATGGTCTTCTACCTCAACAATGTTTCGCCGCACGATAGAAAACCTTCCTTCACATTGTTCCATCTATCATCAATAGAAGAAGCATCTGGTGTTTGTGCATTAACTACCTCGCACAATGCGCTAGAAACTGCGCGTATTTTTGACGGTTCTTTAAGCTTTTGCACATTGAATCGTGGCAATACACACCCGTTTTGTGTGCGACGAATAGCAGTGGTCCCCAAGCGAAGTTTTGCGATGAAAAGTTGGTGATCGCTACCTACACCAGCACCACGCTTAGCCCTAACGTCCATGACGCAATTCCTCCATGTTTTGGAAATGGCTATATGGTCAATCTGGTTCTCTGTTCGGCCATCTGGAGATACCCAGGTTGCTAAATGGCAAGGTTTGTCTTTGAACAGGGTGCCGCCAATGACAAGCTGACGAGAGTTACAGAACTCTACTAACAACTAACCATTGTCGTTCCTAACACCCAGACCATGATTGCCCATTAGATGTTCCAATCCAACATTTTCAGACCCAATTTTAGCATTGAGATCCTCCATAATAATTTTTATGTCACCTCTGGGAGCCTTCTCAAAGGTGTTGCATGCTGGTCGGCTGACTCAGTCGAGGCGTAGCACTGAATTATAGTAATTTGTCTTACTCTGGACTCGAATCTGGCAGTTATTATTCGGTCGGAAATAGGCCTCCAATCTATAAGAGATTGGCGAGCTTCCTTGTTCAAAAGGATGCCGACTCCACCCATTCTGGGTGAGGCTTCAAGTTCACTAGCAGAGTAAAACAGCACAGTTTGCGAACTAGGTGATAAGGTCGTTCCCGATCCGGTCCATCTTGTTTCGCTTAGTCCTAATATCGATATTCTATATGCGGTCATTTCCCGTTCCACTTCCGTGAGTCTTGTACTACTGCACTCGCCCCACATCGTTCGAACGTTCCAAAAACCAATCGTAGTCCGTTGTTTGTAGCCAAAGGTCGTTGCCGGTAAATCAGTTCGTGGTATCCGAGGCTCATTCAATGTTTCGAATGTAATTTAGCTTCAGGTATGCAAGTCGTAGGCTTGTGCCTACAAACTCTTTCCCTCAAGTCGCCTTCTACGACAAGCCGGGAACGATGTGGCATAATTCTAACCGCAACACCAGAGGGGTCAATTTATATTAAGCTTCGTACATATCCACACAATTTAGCACAATCAACATCGCGCGCAATTGTGGTGATTTGTACGAAACCCGGGAGAGTTTTATTCTCCCCTGCCCCATTAGTCGCCTTCTACGACACGCCGCCCGAAAAAAGCGGAGGCATTATTCTTGACCCGTGCCACAGGTCTGTTGTTTGGGTGTCGTGAACTATTTTGGATACGTTGCTAGCACTTCTGGAATAACGTAAACCATTAAAGAATTTATCGATATGTCGTAACATTAAAAAAAAAGTAATATCACACAAATTTTAAACAAAAACTTGAAAACTAATGAGCGGATGAACAAAACCATTTAATTACTGGCTCTTTTAATCCGATAAACTTGAGCCCTAATCTCACCTAATGGAGGGATAATTTCGGTTCGCGATAAGCTCAATAATAGCTGCTCCGTCAGCAATTCTAACATAAACTTGTTGATGCAGCAACTGTCTCTTTCTGGTCTCGCTATCATCTCAGCTAGATACGCTTATCAAAGGATAACCCCGCCTTTCAGACTTGCCAGATATGTTAGACATATATGTTAGACCACCGCAACATTGCAAAAGTTTGTATTATTTGTATATGCTGTTTGATCTCGAGATAAAAAGCTTCCGATAATTACTCTTTTGAAAACTCTTTTGTTTTTCAATTATCCGTAAAATGCTGGAAATAAAACTCTCTGTTTTAGCAAGTCGTTGGAAATAATACGACATAATTTAACATTCTATATAAAAATTCGCTTGCTTACCGTATACGAAACAGTATAACAGAATTTAGCATGTCCTAAGGAGGCATGGACATATTTCCGTGTATTTAACGTCTTTAACTAGTCAAAATCATCGGGTCGCGATTTTTAGCTGTTGCAAAATTAGTTGAAAACTCTCGTAAGAGTTTTACATACGATTCGCGCGGGAATTTTGTCTTGGAAATCGGGAATTACGTACAGTGAACCCCCGTTATTCGCGGTCCCAACATTCGCGAATTCGCGATTCATATTTTGCGACACTTCTTCAACATTCACTATGCTTATCTGCGATTCCGTTCTAGTTCGAATGCAAGATTTGATAAAATAGAACTAAATTTTCGTGTTTGTTTTAACCATAGCGATTTCTTTGAACGCAATACAATTAATTTACCGCTACGGCACGCATATTTTCTATCCTACCGGAACGAAAAACTGCACTCTGGGGCTAAAAATGCAGCAAAAGATCAATTGACACTATTACCTCGCGCGTATGCAAAGCACTTTTAATAGAATTTTCTCTGGTCGTCCGAAAATTAAAATTAAAGGATCTGAAAATCACTGCAAAACAAGAGACGTTAACCGCTTTTCTTGATCTGAAAGTCATGTTTGGGAGCCAGAAAAGCGACACGGCACTGGTTTATTAGAGTACGATGCGTTGTCGTTATGAGAGAGCAGCTTTTTCGCTCTAGACGAGATATAGCCAATAAAATACTGCTGCATTTCTTTGTAAACGTTCTTCTATCCTAGATAAAAATTTGTGTGGATCACCCCTTCCGAGTCCCCAAAATTGAAACAAAGGCTTTTCGGCCCATATGATCGTCCTGAGCAGTACCCGATGTTTCCCACATGTTCATATAATCTCATGATATGCCGTTCACCACTCCTATCTGCCTTGATTCCAATCATTGATCGGCTACCACGAGGTCATGGACAGCGTCGATCATTTCCTCATTTGAGGGGATCTTGGAACTCGCTCATCCAGAATCTGATCATGGAAAACGAATGATTGAGTGCCCTAAAAGTTACAAAGGTTTGTTGGTCAAAATTGGAAGGAGCGTTGGCGGCGAAAGCTTCGAAAACCTAACTGGAAATGATAGTGGCTGCAAGTTGTCGGATTTCCATGCTGCCAATTGAACTGAAGGAAGAAATTCGCGAAGAAAACCAATGGACGTTAAGCTGCTGCTAAAAGTGCAAGGAATCAAAAACCACCCAAAGTTTTGTGATAGAAACGAGCATCGTTTGTTCACGTGCAGTTTTTTACAGGAGAGTTTTAAATTCTCAATTGCTTTTCATATTTTATGAATATTTGTAACATATTTCCCACTATCCAAGGAAACTGAACCCCCACATTCGCGAATTCAACACTCGCGACGATTTCGTGGAACGCATCCCTCGCGAATGTCGGGGGTTCACTATACGGTTTTTTATACGTCAGTGTAAAACTCTTTAAGACTTTGTCTTTAGCAAGTTTTTTGCAAGGAAATTCGGAATTTTCTACTATTCTGTACTTCTGAACTGTTTCTGAGAGCGATCAATGAACATATTCGCATGGTATCCTGAATTTTATTCTTTCACTTAAAATGATTAAAAATAAATGGAAAATTATCGCAGGCTGAAAATGAACCTGAAAATATTACAGCACAGTTATGTACTTCACAACTCCTCCTGACGTTTTTGTCGCATTTACCTATTGATAATAATTCAGTGATCTCGATGTTGCCCTCCTCCCCTCCCTGAGTGAGATCCTAGCTACCTGTACACAGAGAAAAATCGACCACATAAAATAGAAGAAAAACAAAAAGATATCTCTATGGTTTTCATCCAAGAAGACTATCTTATTGAAATCATAGAGAAAATCTTATTAAAGTCTTGCCAGTCAAATTATAAGAAAACCTTATAAAAATAATGAGAATCTTCTTGAAATAATAAGTAAAACTGATAGAAAGCAGCTGAACGCCTTATTGATTCAATGAGTGAAGCTATTTAAAACAATCGGAATACTGTCTCATTTAGGAAGATTTCATATGAAATATCCTGGAATTGAGTATAACATTTTCAGTCATATTTATAGCTTTGAATCATCAAATTTAACATTCGTATTCGATTTTCTGAAGTTATATCTAGGGACGCGGGAGCGGCCCGCACGCTAAAGAAAAACGAAGAAATTTGAACAAATCAAAAGTGAGAAGCGACTAAGACTATGTTTACACGACGGAACAAGTACGGGTTTTCGGACCTCTGTAGCTCGGACCCTGGTTGGTCCTGAGTGTTCAAATTTTTTCCTGGGCTGCAACTATGCTCAGCTTGTATTGTTCTATCTGATCCAGGAGGGCCCTTAAGGCCTCCGGTCTATTCAGGGAGCGTACATTCCAGGATCCGAAAGAGTAATCAGTTGTTCGTTTGCGGGGTCGTCGTTGTTTTATATCCGTCCAATCCGAGGCTTTTGTTTCAGGTTTCTTGACTTGAAGTTTTTCTTAGGATGAGTTGTCGGCACATCGCTAAACCATGATAGGGTTTAATCGTTGAGTAAAGGCCATCATGGGCATGCCTTGAAAATGCTGCTTTAGTGGTTGAATTAACTGTTTTCTGTCACCTATCACGTTAAGTGACCTGAGACGCTGCAGATGTTAATACAGCACTCAGGCGCAGCGGTTACTCGGATAATGCGGGAAAGTAACGCCCCGTAGAGAGACATAGGAATTGGCCGAAGTCGTTCACCCTATGAAACTCCTCCTGTATAGCTAAGGGTCCGCAGTTATGCCAAAACTGAAGAAGATATAGGAATTAGCCGGAGCCGACAACCTTTATCTTTCCCCTTACGGGGCTCGATCTTCAGTTGTTGTATATTGTAATACGTCAGTACCCTTTCTCATTAGCGACACTAGCGCCCTCTGGTGTAAACTAAGGAAATACTATTTTCTGTTGACGTATCCTGGACACATTACAATATTCTTTATATTTTCGACTTTGCGGGCTCTGTTCTGTGATTTGGTAGCCCGCGTGTTTCACTGAACACATGGAAACTGTACGTTACGCCACTGAGTAACAAGCTTATTTAATCAAAAAATATCAAAATAATTAGTAGATTTTCTCTGGAAAATTCCTTAAAAACATCTTGATATTTTCTCTGGAACCTCTCGTAGGAGAATTTTGATTTTGTTCTCTCAAGTATTTCAAGAATGCCTTCGCGTACATTTACTCAATACTCTGTACTATACCGGTATGTTTTATCGTTACGTGATTTTCTGGAAACCATTATACGATTTGGAATTGGTACCGTATTATGAAACAACATCACTTCCAGAAATCCAGTTAAAATAATTTCATTTTTCGAAAAGAGCACGTCGTCATCGTCTTCCTTGGTCCTTGTCGGGTCAATATGCGAACATGGCTGTACTCGATGAATTTTCGAAAGAAATCTCTTTTTCGGACATGTACAATATTTTTCATCTTATATGAAATTGTGTGCACCATTTCGAATACATATTCCATCATCATCGTCATCTTCAGGACCGTCATCAATAACGCTCCGCGTTCACCGCCCCTGATGTAGTTGAAAAATGTCCAGGATGACAGAAAAAACATTTCATATTGACGGTTCAATATGTGTGTGTGTTCTGGTGGTGGCTTCTTGTATTGACTCGATTAAGTTAATAGCAAGTGTACGTAGCAATCCTATAAGCGCAATATAAGAAATATCTCCCGAAGAAGTTATGTATGTATGTTAAAAGGCCAAATGTATGCTACTCACGTGCAAAAGGTGGTGTGGTACATACATTCTGTATTAGTATGGGAAAGTTATTCCCATCAATAAGGACCTGTTCAATAAACATTGCGTTTACGTCACTTGAGTAACACTTCGACGAAGCACGAGAATATTGATTAAAGGACTATTGAGTAATTTTCTATAATACATTCTGTGGAGAACACGCAGATAACACACACGTACGCTCTGCATTAATTTATCAAATTGATTCGACATGGTGTATCTGGGAAGTACACTTGACTACTTAACAGTATTACCCGTGGTAGACATGAAGCTATTCACCTGAAGGTTAATCACAATTATCGAATAATAAAGGGGGACGGTAGGGTGATAGGAAATTGAAGATGGGGATGGGCTGGGCAGTATAGAAGAATAACAGCTGGACGACAATTATGTGCTTCTCGGGGGTATTAGGCGTAGTCCAGCTGGAAGTGATGGTAGAATAAGTTATTATTATTTAATCTAGTATTTGGAGAAGGTTTAATTAAGAAATTATTATAGCTCTTAAGGATATGTAAAAATTGAATAATGAAAAAATTAATTTGATTGCTTCACTTGCTTGTAATTTTAGTAAAGTGGAATCAAAATCAAGGGAGCAGAACCATCCTGCGGAGAATTCCTTTTAAAAGCATCCCTACAAACCAAGTTGTACGGAAAACCTCAAGTCAGTTGTGCAGAACACTCTTGATCCGTGAAAATGAATACGGCCTCGGGACAAAATTTTCTTATTTATGGGGTTTTTAATAGGAAATGAAAATGAACTCCCGCGCTTTAACCGGTTGTTTTTCAGCCGTCTGTGAACCATTTAGTGGTCTGGGTGTAGATTAGTGAAATTATAGAATGTCACTCCTCTCTGCTCTATATTTCCGCTTGAAAACCGTGGCTGCATGAGAGCTTCTTCGTGTGGTGATCGGAAGGCATTTTCGCGGGAGTAGTGTTGTTAAGGCATGTTAACTGCTCCTAGTTAACTCCACTTTAGCATTGCATGTAATGAAACAAGACAGTATGCTACCTCGTCCTTGGGTTGAATGTGGAACTCGAGAGCGGCGCTGGGACAGGGGCGAAATGCACCGGTAGTAATATGACATGGTAATCTCTATACCTTAACTAGAACGAACAACGTAGGGAAACTCCGTTGTCAGTTCTCCTTCACCTGATCACAGTGCTGTAGTTTAAGGGGGGGGGGGTCTAATTGTCGCCTTATGTATTTAGAACATTATGGAGAGTTTCATACCCCATGTTGTCCCTACAAACTTCTTTCATATTCAAAGGGCTTTAGTAGTCTTTTCTGCCGCCTCTTCGAGATGATTTTGCAAGTGAACTTTACACCATGGTATTTAATTTGACTCCAAGTTGGTAGTGGGGAGTTTTACATTAACGGGCGTCTAAGTTCTGGAGAATTTCTATTTCTGGAGAAGGGTATGATCTTTGCCTTCGATGGGCTGACTCAGAGTCCCACTATAACCACATCGTCAGCATATCCCTGTATGGAAAAGCTATTTGACGTTAGCTTCCACAGAAGGCAGTCAGGAACGAGGCACCATGGAATCGGTGAAAGACCCCCACCCCTTGTGAGCAGCCTCTGGCAACCTCAGCAAGGTAGCTGTATTTGCTACCATATTTCATCCAGTAATTGTATTTGCTACCTTCTTAGTGCTTGGAGCTATTTCAATTGCGCAGCGAAGACCAGGGGCAGATATACCCACCATGGCACCACTGGGCAGAAATCGAACGCACTGCAGCTCAGCTTATTTGCTGTTTGAATTCAGATCCGCAGTAATTATACACAGAGATGGTCCTTATCGCAAGATGAATCACAATTCAACCCAACACCTTACGGTAAATATTTGATATCGACAATATTTGCAACTGTTCAAGCTGGTTGACTTTTTAGAGTCTCCAAGTTTCATGGAAATGGAAAAGGATGTATGCGATGCATGTTTTTTTTTTCAATGCCTCACAGCTGCAGGGGACAAATGAGGTAGAGGAGATTGTTTGAAAAATATTAAACCCGTAACATTTGATGGACTTAATGATGGAATCCTGAACCCAATTACCCCACAGTAAGTGGGTTTATCTGCAGCATCCACAAGGATCTCACATTAGCAGAAATAAGACGGAAATCTGCAATTAGGAACCATGGCTAAACAATTAATAGCCAATCTGTGGAGTGATACCGAAAGGTGGTTTCACAGTCGAAGGAACTCACAAATGATCTGGTTTTAATCGGAAGCGTGTTTTCGAGGGGTTGGTACTTGCAGATATTTGCTGAGTTTTAACATCCTAGAATACGGAACGCACACCGTGTTGTAAATGGAAAACCTGCGTTTTATTTTGGAAGAAATATATATGGACAGCAAAGGAAGAGGAATTATTATTGTATCACTAAGATATGTGATTCGCATTTTTACTTCAAATACGGTTTTGATTGTATGCGTCGTGAATTTTGAAACGAACTTTTGACCGGCCAAATATAAACTCGTCTGAGCGTTGCGCTTCAAGCAGGCGCCTACATTGGACTATCGACGCAGCGGCCCTGCTTATTCGCTGCGTTATCACACCATAATATGGACCCAGTGCACCGTACCGTTATAGGAAAGCTGCGTATGCATTCTACATCCCCAAAAGGAGCCTATTTTGTATTAACAAGAAATTTCACTATGCGTTTTGAAGTAAGAGAACTTGAGCGGAAGTTTCACTTAATTGAATGCAGTGGTTCCCAAACTTTTTTTATTTCGTGCCTCGTCTTCAGAAGGTAAAAAAGTTCGATACCCAAAGTTGTTTACCATCTTTAGTATTACCTAAATTTGATCCTTTTTTAGCCAGCCATATTGAGTAATTTGGGAATCAAGGATCAATCGAAAAATCGTGAGATTGTAAGAATAAGGGAGAGGAAACTTTTAGTAGTTTGGTACCAAATAAGTACGTAAGTCAGATTTTTATACCCTTCACTCGTAGAGTAAAGGGTATATTAACTTTGTCATGAAGTTTGTAACGCATTGAAGGAAGCATCTCCGACCATATAAAATATGTATATATATGATCAGCATGACGAGCTGAGTCGATTGGGCGATGTCCGTCTGTCTGTCTGTCCGTCTGTCCGTCTGTCCGTCTATCCGTCTGTTGCTACGCGTTTTACTCGGCCAGTTTAAAAGCTATCGAGCTGAAATTTTGCACACATGCTTCTTTTAATTGCAGGCAGTTTGTATGTTTGAATCGCTCAAATCGGACCATGGGGTCATGGGGCTGCCATACAAACCTAACCCCCCCCCCAATTTGGTTTTTCTAAGAAAAACTTTTTCATGTGTGCACCAATTTCAACCAAATTTCACACAGATGTGTTTCTATTGATAACACAAAACATATGTAAGAATGGATCAAATCGGATCATGGGGTCATGGGGCTGCCATACAAACCTAACCCCCCAAGTTAGGTTCTTCTAAGAAAAACTATTTCATTTGTGCACCAATTTTAACCAAATTTCACACAAATGTGTTTCTATTGATGCCACAAAACATATGTAAAAATGGATGGAATCGGACTGTGGGTTCATGGGGCTGTCATACAATGCCAACCGCCCAAATTGATCTTCTAAGAAACATGTTTTCTACACCAATTTCAAAAAACCTTAATACGTCTTTATCAAAACAAAAAAAAAGTAAAACAAATGGTATCGTACCATGAGGCCATGCTCCCGCATCCCCCCAATAAAGTTTTCAAATTATTGTTTTATCGACGCCACAGAATTTGTCAATATCAAATATTATGCGAAAACAGAAGGAAAAGAATTGGGAAGGATTAAACACAAGTCATAGGTTCACCCCAAAAAACTTTTAGCCCGAGGAGAGTGAAGGGTATTCAAATTTCGGCTGCGCGCGAAATTAGCCTCCGTCTCGTTTTCCTTTTGTTCCCATCATAGTTAAGCAGCCTCGTGAGAATTCGAAATGCGTCAAAATTTGCCGCCCCAGGCAGTTGGCCAGGTTGCCTATATGAGAAATCCTGCCCTGACGAAGACAGTTTTGGCAACTGCTCCTTCAGCGTCCAGGGAAGCAGCAAATGCAATATGCTGTATTTTTGGCCTCAAAGATCTTTTCGATTTCTCCTGCTAGGTTGTGAAGCCCAGATTTAGTGGATCTGCCGGTTGCTAAGCAAATTGCCTTTTATGTAGCGGGTTTCTTATCAGTATGAAAATGAAAATACCCTTTGCTGTTCCCCAATCTGAAGGGCGAAGTGCCAATTTTCCTCAGTATATGGCATCCCGGAGTAAGGAGTAGCTCGCCATTCGTTATGACGTCAGTTGTTTGTCGCCCATCAGCGTACTTGAGGTACTTAGGTGCTCCGTGTCCTTTTTAGCCATAGCTCGGTGAAGTCTCATAGCTGTGTTAGGGCATTCAACACCTTCGCAGAATTTACCCATGAGTTCACTTTGGCATACTCGATTTCCCTAATGCATTCATGATGTAAACCGTGATAACTCAGGAGTCTCTCAGGTTACTCCTTTGTTGTCCTTCTTTTTTTCTGACGGTCCAGTTTTCCTTGTATGAGGCCACAATGGCGCAGGTTACGTTCGTGTCCAAGCTGTTGAGGCTTAGCGTGTTGGAAGCTGATAGTAGATAGCATCTCCTGTAGAGAGATTTTGTAGTTTCTCCACTCAATAAGCTGTGCTTAGCGCCTTTCTCGCTAGAGCACCGCACCGCTAGGTTGAATCTGAAAAGCATTTGATCTGACATTGATGTTTCACCAGATACATGCCGTTGGTTGCCAAAGGTTAGGTCCATACCTCCCATTTCGACCTAGTTACAAATGTAGGTGCGTTACCTCGGTTGAAAATGCTAAAATTTAAGTGGGAGCAGTGCTTTCCCAGACAGTGGGCTGACGGCACCAGGAGCTTTTGTGTTGGTGTCATCTTTTAGGCCGATGCTAATTGCAATAAGGTCGCTATTGCTGAACTCTGAAAGATATACAAAGTTTATACTGTTTTTTTATTAGGAGGTCTGCTCGATCTTCTACCGTATAGAACTGAGGATCCGCTTAACTTGAATCCTTTTATTACTCCGCGTACTTTCCAATGTTTCTGAATGAGTGCTAAGTCCAGCCTCTCCGTAGTAAACCTAGCCAATGTGGTAAGGTAATGAAGGCAAGCCTGCAACACATCCACGGATGCGCTTGTCGTCGGGCGCGTCAGAGTTGTCCTCGGGCTCGCTGTTTCCCTGGGTTGCTGCTGAATTCCCTTCTTCGATTTCCATGTAGATCATCGTTTCTGAAAGAGGAGATTAGACTTCGTCATCCTCTGAGCAATCGATCTACACATCTATTAGTGATGCGATAATGCCTTGCTTACTGACAGTATTCAGTGGGTTGTTCGTTCGCTGTAGTTGAGCTCCCAGCAAACTTTGGAGGTTTGTTAGTTGTGCCACTCCCTGGTTTATTGCGCTTGGGGTTGCCAGATTCCTTCACTTTGAGTTACCTCGCGTAGCATCCTCCAGTCCTCGATGTGGAGCCTATCATTTTGTTTTATTTTCCGATATCTTAGCGCCTTCTCTGCATTGCATTTAGTCGTGCGCGAAAAAAATCTTTAGCTATTCGATTGCGAGGTCGTTGTCAATACTACCTTGAGGGATGCTCCCGGTCATGGTGCTATGCTTCCTGTTAGCCTTTTGAATCATATGCCACCAAATTTCGGTTTGATTCCCTTTTCACTCTAAGCTAAGTTGCTATGAGGTAAGCAGTTCTGTTGGGTTGTTGGAGAATATGGCTACGGCTGGTATGTGAGGCCACTTTGGTTTAGGAAGCTTTACCTTTACCCTTGCCTGCAGTGGGAGCAAAAAAGCGGCTTTCGTTCGGTCGTTCTTGAAGTCGCACGTTTGACTTCTGGCCACCTCCGGTGCTGCATTCAATCGGGACATCGCTAACTTGGTCTTGCCCCATCCGTTGCCTCTTACTGCCTGGCGTAATGGCAGGTAAGAAGACCTCGTCCGTGTAGCGTTCTTGCTTAGCTTGACGTGCGGACTGAAGGAAGTTCAGTGAGAGGTTCACCGCCTGCTCCCTTGCCTTGGTTGGATGAAGTCCCTGGCCCAAGAACTTCCTTTGTATTCAGCGGCGCTGAGTCCCTTTATCTGGGGATTTTTTACACCTCCTGGTTCGAAGAGCTTGGGATTCTTTTTGGCGTGCCTAGTGATATTTGAGGGGCTGGCCGGCCTGGTTTGGGTTCGTCAATTTCCCAGAGATATAGCTCTTCTGGGACACTGTATTGGTTAGCTTGATCGTTGCCGTGCCGTGGTTGTTCGAAAGTACTCGCTGTGGATTTTCCGTCTTCTGGACAGTTGATACGAGAGTAAACAGCTGACTGATTGAAAAATATAAACCGGATAACGGTATTTCGCGTTTTTTGCTTGTGGAAACAAAAACTCAAAACTTTTTCCTGAAAACGAAACAAAAGCTCTTCGCGTGCGTCAATGCATCTGATGGCCGAGCAGCTGTGCGTGACAGTTAATGTAGCGGTCCAAACACACCAAATGTAGGCGAAAGCTAACAGTCGCACTCGTATAGGACTGTGGCCGCAGGGCATCATCACTAGGTCATTTGCCTGATTTGAAATGAAAACTCCACGCCTCACCTATATACAAAAAAGGCTCCTGGCCATAAATCCCAATTCCTTGCTTAATTTAAAATCCACTTAATCATTCAATCATCCTCCAATCAAAATTCTAAAACCATAACTAAAAGTCCTCATTAGTTGGCCTTATTTCGTCGCCATTCTCTCTCTGTATTTTCTCGACATCCTCATCCGCAACGACCTCAATTATAACCGGGGCACGACATTTAATCACAAAAGCTTATTTCACCCGATGAAATGTGCAATGTTCCCGGAGACTTGTTGCCCAGCCACCAGGCGGCCAGCCGGCCGACATGAAACGTCTCCAACTCTCTGCCGGTGTAATCGAAATCCCTAAATTATATCTTTCAGTTTGGAAAATATCCTCTTAAGGTTATGAGGACTTAAACTGGTGTTCACCCGATCCCCGGTGGGCTCACAACGCTGAACATGAACACAATACTAAGCCGTGGCATAATCTGACATCGTTACGACGTTATTGCGGTTGTTAGTTCCTGGTCGCCATAATGGTTTCTTCTTGTTCGAGCTGGTTCGAAATCCTCCTCTGCCGCATGGACTGTGATTACACATCTTCGTCGCTCGCTATATAATATTGAAGAGTGTGCTTGTGATGCAACCATATCGTATATAGTACAAGTCTGCCTTGAAATTTGAAATTCCCTCCTTGAAGGCATCATTGCGCTACGGAATATCTTAAGCAAGGATGCCGAAATAGAGAGCAGACTGGAATGTGGTCGACGAGATGGGACAGGCATTTTGGGGCCTTGTCCGCGCCTGGAGCGCTACCACAATCACCACGTTCCGGGGGAGGAGGCACAGCATCATGCTGACATAATGATAATTTATTGGTGGCTTTTTTATCGGAATAATGTTTAGAATTTCTTAAACAGTTAAATTGAAGTATGGAATAATAAAACCGCCTTTCAATCTCAATCATTCTTACCAGGACATATTTCTGCATGCAATATACATTGGAAGTATGCTTTACCTAGAACGTCGGCAATTTAATGGCCTGGAGGCTGGAGCTGTGACTCCTACACAAAAACGTTTGCATCCTTCCATTTATATATTAAACCAAATTCAATCCCAACCCGCTTCCTCTATATCCTTGAAAAAAAAACTAAAAATAAGCTCTAAAATTTCGACGTTTCTTTTTTTGTATTTTTCAGAATTCTGCGGAGCCAGTTTGGTCGCCAACCATGGCCGGCGGCCTCTTTTCCATCGACCGAAAATTCTTCGAACAACTCGGAACGTACGACTCCGGTTTTGATATTTGGGGTGGTGAAAATTTGGAATTATCCTTCAAGACATGGATGTGTGGTGGAACACTGGAAATAGTTCCATGCTCTCATGTTGGTCATATTTTCCGAAAACGATCGCCGTATAAGGTAAGTCCTTGCACACACACACACTCGTGTATACCTAGAGAATTTAATGGAAAATTTAAGAAGGTTCAGCCTCAAGGCAGACGGTGGTCTACTCTCGACAATCTCGAGAGCTGAAAGCTTGAAGTAAGCCGAAGGGCGACGTAAACGTAATAGTTATGCTTGGCCGTGCATACTGTAGTCCTTATAGTGAAAATCAAAACGATGTACATAGCGTACAGCAAAAGTGCTCTATCGTCAAGGAGCTCGACTCGAAAGGCTTGAACTACTCGGCCGTCAGCCAAAAATGTTATTTTACTCTTATCCGTTTTTCTCTTTTTCGTTCATACTTACATTAACGACAACTTGCATGGATAATGGAAAATTCCTAAAATCATTCCTTTTTCCTCCTTTTCTGCCGAATGGTATTCACAATGTTAATGGGCTCTTTTTGGTTTTCTATATATGCTTGTGTTTGTGTCTATTTTTAGTGGCGAACAGGCGTAAATGTGCTCAAGAGGAACTCGGTGCGGTTGGCAGAAGTTTGGCTAGACGAATACGCTAAATACTACTATCAACGTATTGGCGAGGACCGCGGGGACTACGGTGATGTGAGCAGTCGAAGACAGTTGAGGTAAGTGTAGCCGGAAGGATAATATTGTCGAAGGACGAGGTAGATATGTTGTATATGCTCGTAACGTATGTTAAATAAGCAGAAAATATTGCCGGGATCGTTACAAGGGTATTTTGGTTTGCAATGTCTTCTGTTTGGGCATGTGTCGGCCCTATTCAATTTAATCTATATCTAAATGAAAAAGCAAAAAAAATATTGATTGGACATGGAGAATGATATGCAATAATAGCAGGAACTTAACTAAATGAAAAAGAAATGGAAGTAATTTCACTAAAATCTGGAATTTGTGGAAAGTAAAATTAGGCGATCCATTGAGCAACAAATTATTGCAATAAATAATGGCCATTATACATTAAACATTATGTAGAAGTAGTCTGGTTGGTCTAGCGGTTAGTGCGCGCACCTTCGGTGCACATGCACAGGGTCATGAGTTCGAATCTCACCGTGAGCCATAGTGTTCTTCGAACTCACGAGCTTGTGACGGACCATGATCTCACTCAGATGTTAAACGAGTACCCATTTATGGGGATAAATAACACTGCTGAGCGTGATGTTGATCTCATTACCTCAACAAAAAGCAGATAAGATCTTGGAAATAGGATGTCACTAACACATCCTGCGGCCTTAGTCCAATGTTGGATTGTCGCGCCTGTTACTTATTTATTATGTAGATTTATCAGTCCATGTAGGTAATTGTAACATCAACTGAATCACAACTAATCGCAAATACCGGAACAATTACTAATAAGTTTAGGATAGCCTTATAGGCATGTCATCGGTAATTTTATCAAAGTTATAAAAACTTAAATTCCGGAGTTTTACCAAAATCAAAACAAAGATCCCAAAGAAGCTATCTAATTTCTTCTGAACGAATGTGGTTGGTTTTTGTTGATGGAAGAAGTGTTGAGCTCTCTTATGCCGGCTGCTGATCGGTGTTCGCCAAACCGCGTGGTACAAAAGATCAAAATTGTGAGCAATACACGCCTGGATGGAAGAGAGGCGATGGGGGAATTCAACGTTAATCGCCGCCGCCTCGGTCCTCCCTTAGGGGTCTGTTGACCACAACTTAGATCTTTTAGACCACGCGGATCGGCGAATCCCGATCAGTGTGGGGGCGGCATTATATAGATAGCACATGCTGGGAAACCGCTCTGTGGCTCACTTGGCTGAGTCGCACTCTACGATGCTAGTAATCTAGAGCTCCGGAGATCGAATCTCGGCGTGGACCAAAATTTCCGTACATGTGCGGATTGAAAATATATAGTGCTTGCAACATTATGGAGGGTGTCCGGAAACTGCCGCATAAACGCACCGGATTATGATTCCTCGTGTGATTTCCGGCAAAAAAAGGTGTATGGAACATACCCCCTTAGCTTAACCCTTTAGCTGCCACAGGCACTTGAAGATTTTTGAAAAAATTATTTTCTTGTACGACTAAAACTTATATATAATATCTCAAAAGCTAGACTAGCGAGAATAGCAAAATAAGATGATTATTACAGCCAACAAATTTACCTAAGAAATAAAACTAACCGCACTAAAATCGGATAAGAGGTTTGGCTTTTACAGAACTTCAAAGTCAAATTTTTGTGATTTGACCCAAAGACAAAATATTTTTCTATCTCAATTTTCTCCAACTTCTGCCAAGGTGAGGCGCTTGTACGATTCTTTAAAAAATTGGCGCATAGTCTAACGATCATTTCTTTTTTAGACTATTTTATTGTAGCTTCGTTATTTCTAACAGTTTTAATGCTTTAAGTGCATAAAACTAGGGTTCATTTTGGATCGATTTTGATATAATTTGAATAAATTTGACCAAATTGCAGATATTTAGGGGCAGTTTGAATTGAATTAAATTGATATCGAGCTAAAATTAACCCTAGTTTTCTCACCTCACCTTGGCATAAGTTGGAGAAAATTAAGATGGAAAAATATTTTGTTTTTGGATCAAATCACAATGCCTATGGCAGCTAAAGGGTTAAGCTAAGGTGGTATGTTCCGCACAACTTTTTTGCTGGAAATCACATGAGGAATCACAATGCGGTGCGTTTATGCGGCAGTTTCCGGACACCCTGTATACACTCCGAAATGATATGTAATGTAACGTTGACTCCAAATTGCCTATAAACGGCTGAGTTAACGCACCATGGCCTCACATGGGGCTATATGGTACTTAGAAGAAGACATGCTGGGAGTATCATTGTCAGTTGTAATCGATCTGTGAGATAATTGTATAATAACCAACTGGCCCGGCGAACTTCGTATCGCCCCACCTTTTAAGAATTATAAATTTCCGATGGGGACAAAACTACTAAAAACCGATAATTTGCTCAGGAGGTATACACAAAAGCATGAAAAATGATTTTTTTGATTCACGATTTTTTTTGGGTGATTTTCTAGATGGAAGTCAAGCAGCCGGGGAGAGGTTCGAATTTAGTGAAATCAGTTAATCCGTTCAGGAGATACTGTCAAGATATTCAATAAATATAAACAAAACTTTTCTCCTGGCCAATTTTCCAGATACAGCAATAGCAATTCTGTTATCGCGGATGTAAGTCCTTCAGTGGAAGGGGGCTGGAGAAGTTTACTGAAATACGCTAATACTTCCAAGAGATGCCTTCATAATTTGGACGCTGGCGAATTTTCCACATGCATAGTCTTGTGGCCAATGTTTCAGGTTTGTGAAGAGTTGTTCTGATATTGCACCCCCAGGAAGGGAGGGGGGTTTGATCGTGCGTTCGGTTCAATGGATATAGGCAAACAGATAAACAGGAGAAAATGAAGAACAAAAAGAGTTTATGAAATGCGCTACTACTAGTATATAACTATAAACAAAAGCTGGAGAAAATAACCTGCGTTCAGAATTTCACTTCTGATGTCTAATTTTCCAGGTGTGTGTCCTATTGGGGTTAGAAGTCATTCAGATGGGTGGTTGTGGAATTTACGAAACTTTGATAATCCTATAAAAGGAGGAGAAAGTTAATTGCAGGTATTTTTCTCTTAGTAAACTTTGAGTGGTTCTCATGCTGGAGGGGAACAGAATTACTGAGATCCGCTAATCCGCCAACGGATATATACGAATTGGATAAAATGAGGTACCCTAGTAATTTCCCATATGTGTCAAGAGCTATTCTGTTATTGGGGATGTTTCTGAAATCCGTTTCAGGCATACAGGCAACTAAGTCGCTGATTCAGTGTAAGTTACTGAAATATTTTCCTATTGGTGAATTTTTCAGATGTTTCATAAGCTATCCTGCTATTCAGTGTGATCATCATTTCGAGAGAAGGGGATGGAATTACTGAAATAGGAAAATCCGTTCAAGAGATATAAACAACAGTTATATAGTAATAATTTTTGTATTGGCAAATATTGATATGATTTCTAAACTGCGATTCTGCTATTCGACGTGGTGATCTATTAAATAAGATGAGTATAGGGTTATACTATATATATATATGAGTATAGGGTTATAAATTTACCGAAATCAGTTGATCCGTTCAGGAGAAATAGGCAAAAGAATGTGAGAAAAAATTCTCTTCATAATTTTGTTCATAGTGAATTTTCAGAATCTTCAATACTACCTATTCCGGTATTTAAGGGGTTTTACAAATTTACTGAAATCAAAGAATAAGGGCAAAGGATGAAAGAAAAGGTTTACCAAAATTTTGCTCATTTGGTTATTCTGTACATTTCAGTAGGTTTTCAGATATTCTAGGCGAAACCCAATCCATTAGGAGGTCCATTTTACTGATTCTACGTCAATCCGATCAAGAGATATTGACAAAAGTAGGCACAAATGCACAAACGAATCGCCATACTAATTTTTCTCCTAAGCCAATTGTCCAGATATTTCTTAAGCTATTGAAGTTATTAGAGAGAAGATAGAAGAAGAAGATATAGATTACCATACGGTTAATCGTGTGAGCTTCGGAGCTGGCGGCTTCGCATAACCCCAGCCTCGAAGGGGCTAGTTAGGGAGAACGGCCTCGGTGGAAGATGCCTACGCGCCTATATCCAACTAGTTTGTGGATTGATATACACACGGCCCGAATCGCATTGCTGACTAGTATACTGAAAGTGCCACCCGGATGTAAAAAGCAGCGCTACGAGTCTGCTTTAAGCAGACGAGTAATATTAGATCCAACGACCCTGGGATGTGCACATCTGAATTAGTACGTGAGGTCTAACCAATAGGGGGCAGAAGGAGGACCACATCTGCTATAGAGAAGTCTTTAGCGAATAGTGTACCTCGGGGATGGGTGTGTCCAGGGGACCATGGTCCTTGCCCATCAAGGTATTGGCCTCGAGGTGGCTGTAGGTAGGTAGGTTACCCGAGACATCCAGCTGGTGATGCAGCCTCGGGGTTGGGTTTCTGAAGGTGGATGGATAAATCCCTAGCTGACAATAAGACCGCCGAAGGTCCAAACCGCCCGGAGGACAGGGAGATAAGCCCGTAACGGTTAGGTGCTCCCCTAACGGTATACCTCGTAGATGGTATCTATGTTTATGGTAGGAACTAGATAGTTGGTATCATTGCTGAATTCTTGTACTAAAGACTGTTGTTCTTGCATGTTTGAGATTTCACCCTCGACTTGAGAACAAGAAGAACTATCTAGTTCCTACTATAAACATTTGACCATACAGTTTCAAGTCACTAGCCTAATGTTAAATTCCCCCATCGTTTCTGTCTCTTCCAAGCGTGTGTTCTCCACAACTTTGATCTTTTGCTCCGCAGGAAATTTGAATTGAAAATTGAATTCTACTAACCGCTTATGTTTTGAGGTGGCACTATTCGGCCTATAGTTGCTTAGTAGCTTTTGAGTTCGACGCCCCTGTTGTAGACAATAAACTATGTTCTAGGTATTTCTCTGTATTCTATGATTCAAAAATTTAATCATCAATTTTTCTATTTACTATATTCACAAATTTTCGATGTTATCGATATACCGATAAGTTCTGAAATGTTTGCTGCAGGAACCGTTACTACAAAACGGAACAGGACAAGCATGTGGTTAAAACTACAAGAAGTTAAGGTGGAATTATATTTCAATTAGAATCTTACTTTTTTGACCAATCAATGTAGGTTTGAAAAATATGGTCAAAAACTGATTTTAATGATCAACTATTTTATGGGAACCATACGAAATCCCCAATCACAAAATCCCCAATCACAAAATCCCCAAACGTAGCAAAATCCCCAAAATCAAAATCCCCATATTCAAAATCCCCATAATCATAATACCCATATACAAAATCCCCAAACGCCCGAAATATGATGGTAAATGGTAAGTGGATGGTAGTAAAAAATGGTAGATGGCTGGTAGATGGTAAATGGTTGATGGATGAAAGACTGTAAATTGTTGATGGTTGATGGAAGATGGAAGGTGTTAAATGGTATGGTAAATGGCACTAGGAGGGACGTAAATCGATACTAACTTATTTTTTTATTAGCACAAACAAAATATTCGAGTCCATTGCATATATCGTTCTAAACATAATAGGTTTTCTTTAACATCGTCGAGACAAGTCCTCATCCGAACGAATATTCGCGGAAAAGAGAAAAAAGAAAGAGTTTGCCGTTGATTACCATATATATATCAGTCCAGGACGGTGATTTTTTTATTGCATAGTAGGACTATTCAATTACAATAGTCTAAAGCCCCTACAATTTATTATCTATCATTTACCATCTACTATTTGCTATTTACCACCCACCATTCACAATCTACCATTTACCATCTGTCATCAACCATTTACAAGCTACCATCCGTCTACCATTAACCTACCATTTACCATCTACCATTTATCATCTGCCATTTAACATCTATCATTTACCATCTACAATAGCCTATGGAAAGTCTTCTTTCCATATTTGAGGTGTGATCTTAGAACGCGCGCGCGTTCTTAGATCACACCTCAAATGGGGAATAGGGAATTTCGTTTGGGGATTTTGGTTTTGGGTATTTTGATTTCGGGGATTTTGATTTCGGGGATTTTGATTTCGGGGATTTTGATTATGGATTTTGATTTGGGGATTTTGGTTTGGGGATTTTGTGACTGGGGATATCGTATCCAACCCCTATTTTATACATACATTGAGGCATTAGATATAGAAGAAATGTTTTTATATCCTTCGCTCATAGAGTGAAAGGGTATATTAACTTCTTCTTCTTTTAGCGGTGCAGAAAGGTGTGCAACCGCTGTGCATCTATGTGGATTCGAGCTATGGTTCGTCGATGCTTTCGTCCGTTATGTCAAGGGACAAAAACATAGCTGCTACGATAGGGTTTTCCCACAGTGAGATAGGGGTTAAATCAGTGGGCGCAGCTGGGCATTGAAACAAGTGACCCACATCGTGTGGAGCGCCAGCGCAGTTTGGACAGATGTTTTGAATGTCCGGGTTAATGCGAGAAAGGTACGAATTGAGGCGTGAACAAAAGCCCGACCGAAGTTGAGCTAATGTCACTCTGGTGGCTCTCGGGAGCCTAATCTCCTCAGGCGAAATGGGTGGAGGGCGCACTGAGAGGACTCTATTCGCACCTAATCTCGCAATAGACCGACTCACTTCTGCAGTGTGAATCTCAGCGATGGCAGCTCGGTATGCATCATCGTCGTAAGGGTCCCTCTTGTATCCCTGGACCTCTCTCTCTAGGTCTCGCAAATCACGCCTGACATGTCGTGGTGGAGGAATTCGGTCCATCAGACTGTTGTTGGGATGATTCTCACGGTAGCAACCAACAAGATATTGTTGGACAGTAGGAGATTGTGGTCACGTATTGGCATCAATTTTGTCTCTTGATGTAAGTGATCCTGGGCAGACATCAAGAGGCAACCTGTGGCTGTGCGTAGAGCAGCATTTTGGCAGACCTGAATTTTGGTCCAGTTTGTATCACATAAACTATGTGACCAAACTTGGGCTGCATAATCAGCAGCTGCTCGACCCACCGCTTTTGTGACTAGCATGGTTTCTTTATCCTTGGCCCAGGTGCTACCAGCTAGTGCTTTTAGGATTTTATTCCTACTGCGCATCTTTTCACAAACGGATGCTGCGTGATGAGCTGACGTCATCATGTTCTCTAAATGGAGCCCGAGAATTTTAGGATTTGCAACAGTAGGAATTGGATTGTTGCCAATACGTACATCAACCTCCCACCGACAATCCACCGACCAGGTGGTAAGAAATGTCGCAGAAGATTTAGACGCGGAGATGGTGAGGTTTCGGCTTTGGAAGAAAGCCTGTAATCGTCCGAGATAGCGATTAATTTGGAGGCGCATTTCATCCTTATCCTCCCCGGTGGCGAGTACGGTGCAATCGTCTGCGTAGGAAATCACCTCGATTCCTTCCGGTGGTGTAGGAAGGCCGGACATGTAGATGTTGAACAGAGTGGGGGAGAGTACCCCACCCTGTGGAACTCCTAATTTGATTTTCCTAAGCTTAGAACGTTTGCCACGAAACTCAGTGAAGGAATGCCGACCAGCTAGATAGTTTGCAATCCAACGGATCTCTTGAGCAGGGATATGCATATTCAGTAAGTTAGCGAGAAGCATCGAGTGATTGACATTGTCAAAAGCACTCGTTAGGTCAATTGCCACAAGAATCGTTCTGTGGCAAGGACGTCTGTGGTTTAGCCCATTACGAGGGCCTCTAGCGTCTTTGCGACAGGTGAAAGTATTGTTATGGGTCGGTAGGATTCACCGAGACCAGCGCTTTTACCCGGTTTGAGACAGGGGACAATCCGTCCTGTTTTCCAGATTTCAGGGATGGCAAGCGTGGACATCGACAAGTTAAAGGCTGCCGTGAGATACTCAATGGCTGGAAGGTCGAGATGTTTCAACATGGCCATCGAAATGCCATCGGGTCCGAGGGCCTTTGAATTTTTAGCATTCTCAATGACTTTTTTAACCTGGTCCGCAGTATACGATGGTATAGTGTCAACATTTCTACTGCGAATCCGTCTTCTAATTTTACGCTTTAAGCCATCGGACTTGGGATGTTCAATAAATTGCTTATTGAACAGGCTTGCGCACTGAAGGGGTTCGCTGGTGCTCTTATGGCCAAATTTGATGGCATTGTTGCCCTTTCCTTTCCTAGGATTGGATAGGGCGCGGACAGTAGACCATAGTTTACTGACACCTTCATTGAGGTTGCAGTCATTTAGGTGCTCGTTCCATTTCGCCTTCCGATAGTCTTTTACTTGTCGATTGATTTCGGAGTTAAGCTCCTGAATTCTGGGATCACCTGGGTGAGCGCGTCTGATGTTATCTCGTTCATCGGCTAATCTGGCGGCACTGGTAGGGAAATTAGGTCGAACTTTCGGGATACGTCCAGCAGGAATAAAACGTGCCGCTGCTTTGGCAATGACGTTCCTAATATTTCTTTCGGCCTTATGAACGCTAGTTGGTGTGGGTAGCTCGATGAACTTCGCCGACGAGTATGCTTTGAAACCCTCCCAATCGGCTTTCTTGTGATTGACAAACGTTCGCTTCTCAGACTTAGTCAGGTTTGCTGGTTTGTCAACTCTTATTATGATTGGGAGGTGATCGGACGAGAGAGCAGTGTGCGTCTCCCATCGAGTAGCACTGATTAGGCTGGCACTTACATTAGTTAAGTCAGGAGAGCTACTGCAAGTGCCTGTGACTCGAGTCGGCGAGTCTTCATTGAGTGGACAGAAATCTGAGGCGTCTAGAGATTCGGCAATAGCTATACCCCTGGCATCGTTGTTGAGGTCAGAATGCCAGAGCTCATGGTGCGCGTTAAAGTCACCAAGAATGATCCTGTGTTCTCCAGATAGGAGAGGACCAATATCGAAACGATAGCCAGAAGGGCAACTAGAGTGTGGTGGAACATATACATTAAAAATTTCGATATTAGTACTCCCTGATGAAACTGAGATGGCTTGCATTTCCGCCGTACCGTCGACATCTACATCTAATACACAGTAATGTACGGACTTGTGTATTAGGAAGGGAAGTCCACCTCCAGGGTGAGAATCATTCCTGGCGGCTGGTCTATCTTTGCGCATAGTATAACGTAATTGCCATGGACGCTAAGAGACGAGTTCGAATGGAGCAAAGTCTCCTGGATGGCAGAAATCAGAATTCTGTTTACACTCATGAAGTGAGTGATCTCGGTGATTTTTTGGTGAATGCCGTTGCAGTTAAACTGCAATAAGGACAGTGGAGTGAAAACCGCTGGAGGAGGAGCAGGGGTAAACTAGGCCTAGCATTCCTGATCATATTGTTTGTGGGTGCTGGGGGCTGAGGAGGAGGTGGAGGGCTAGGAGCAGCCCTTGGTCGCCCTGTATTTATGCATCCCTGTGCAACATATGATGTGGAGTGCTGACCAACCCTTCTCAGGCCAGAACACCTGAGATGTACCCATTCCAAGCAACAATTACACTGCACTGACCTGGCATTCGTACCGATTCGTTGGCCGCAAACACTACAAAACCATACCTCTGGGCCTGGATTTGTTTCAATGCCGGCGCGAATTAATAAAATTGAGAGCCGCCGCGCCGAGATGTAATGCTCCCAATATGACGAAAAAACACATAACTCGAATCCACACATATACACAGACAAACACAACCTTCCTGCATCGAACCTTCAGGGCTCTTGCCAGGGAGGTATATTGGAAACTTTTGGCCGTTTCCATGTAGAAAACGGGTGTAGTCCGCCCCGTAGAGGCAGTTTCCGTAGGACCACGGTATATTAACTTTGTCATGAAGTTTGTAACGCATTAGAGGAAGCATCTCCGACCATATAAAAAGTATACATAATGATCAAAGCACTAACTAAAAAGGTAAAAACAAATGGAGTCGTACTATGGGGACATGCTCCCACATCCCCCAATAAAGTACTCTGAGTAAATATTTTTATTTGCCCACTTATTCCAACCAAACCCCACAGAAATATTGTTTTGCCGACGCAATGTAACTTTTGTGAAGACAAAAGAAAGAAAGGAATGGGAGGGGCGGGGAATTAAATACAAGTCGTAGGTACGCCCGAAAAAACTTCTAGCCCGAGGGAGCGAAGGGTATCTGAATTTCTGCCGCGCCCGAAATTAGCCTCGGTCTCGTTTATCTTTTAGTTTTTACTTTGTGTATTAAATAAATATTAAATAAAATTTACGTCTATCATTTTAGAGAAAAACTCGGTTGCAAAAGCTTCAAATGGTATTTGGATAACATTTATCCCGAACTGTTCATTCCTGGCGAAGCCGTTGCATCAGGAGAGGTATGTTATCATAATAATCATCATCCACTAATATCGACTTTTTTAATATTTTTCAATTATATTCATATTTAAATAATAATTCTTATCAAATATTGACTATAAATTCTTTTATATCACAAAATCAAAATTTTGCAAAACTTTACAAAAAATATCAAAACTTTTGAGTAGATCCGAAATTTGGGACTTGGCGGTCGCACATGTTTGGATTCACCAGCACGCAAGAAGGATTTGAAGAAGCCCGTCGGACTGTATCCATGTCATAATCAAGGAGGCAACCAGGTTAATAATATTGATATAAATTGTGTATTTTGTTCAAATCCATAAGGGAGAGTGAATTGTGTTATCTAGGACTCGTATTTGTTATTTCGTATTTCATGCAGCAACGAAATATGCGACCGCCACAAACTTCGTCGAAATTGTTTTAGTTTCATCATTTATTTCGTGTTCTTCCTTTACTACAGGGCAAATGTGTATCTATATCCATCATGGTTTCTACTTCTATCTGTCTTCTGTTTTCAATTTTTTTCTATTTACTTTATTATAATTATACAATGAATTAGTAAGTTTTCATAATATAAGCAAGGACGATAGTCGTGGAGAATTTGGTCTGTTATTGTTATAGAATCAAAATCGTTGACAACGATATTTTTTTTTCCTTTTTCTCAAAACATTTTCTAGATTGCCAATGTGGAAAGTGATCTTTGTATTGATTCAGCATGTAGACCGGAGGACATGCAACAGCCACTTGGTCTGTGGGAGTGTCATGGTCAAGCCGGAAATCAGGTATTGAATCGCACAAATCCATGCATATGTATCACGCTCTTTTATTTGGACGTGCTGTCAATATAATTTATAAGGAAGCAAAGCGAAACAGCAACTTAAACTAAAATATTGTTTTCCGCTTAATTCACCCCTTTTTTGGAAATACAAAACAAAAAAAAAGAACGTATAAACGATTAACATAATAAACTACCTATACTTAAGATTCAAAGTGGAGTTTGAAGTCGATTGGGAGTTTGGCTTAAGTCTCTTTCAAAAAGCCTATATTTTGCTTACATTTCTCACTTCCATTGGCAATAATCCAAATTTTAAAAAGTTCGACATTTTTCAAAATTTAGAGCAGCAAAATCTAATTTCTTTTTTCTAAATTCTTAATATTTTAAAAAAATTTGTCAATTTTGGCACTTTTTGGAAAATTCATTATTTTTTTCACATTGAAATATTTTTAAAAAACGGTCCAAGGACTAAAAAGTTAAAAACGCTTTAAGAAATTTAGGTTTAATTTAACATTGAACAGCTAACAGTGTCAGGTTAAAAAACTGTTTCATCTAACAATTTTAACAGCAGCAGCAGCAGTTCATTGAACAGGCTCTTTAGTTCGAATTGTTAGATGAAACCTGTCAGACACTTTTCTTTAAAATTTGTTTACATTATCTGATTAAAAACTTTCTTATATTAACTAAAATATTACGTTTATTAAAAAATCTGCTCTAGTATAATATATTCATCTTATTTCTTATGCACATATCTAAAATTTAAAAAGAAAAACAATCATAAAATAATTGTATATCAGAAAAGCCAAACTTCCATTTATTCATCCACTATAATCGCATCTGAAAACCTTACAACTTGATTTTTTTTAAGGCATCGAAATTGCGCAAATCAGAAAAGAGGGTTTCTTTCATAAATTGTTCGAAAGGCTTTCAGATACATAGATATTATATAATTTTACCTATTCATAACAAAGCAGACCAAAAATAACTCAAACTACACCCCAGCTTATACTCTCTATATTAACGATGTTGATTTTTTAACACTTCCATCCATCCACGGCTTCGGTACAATGCTTCAATGGTATTTATTTATTTGTAATCTTACGTATTTTTATTACATTCAAGTATTATTCTTATTTTGATTTGTAATGAAAAGTAATATTAAACGAAGAGGTGTCACAGGGGAAAACTTCGCATTTCATAGCTTCTGGTAAAGAGAATTAGAGCATGTACCTAAGTACGGGTCAGCTCACTCGAGGATACTAAAATCGCGATGATCCAAAGGCTACGCGACTATATTGGAAAACTCAGTCGCCTGATCCTTGAGTCGCCGCGACTTAAGTATCTCCGTGTGGGGAGATCCTTAGAGTATGGAGACAATGTTTCCCAGTAAAATGTGAAAATGCATTGACCAGTACTGTGTATCCTGGTATACACAAAAATCTTGGTATTATGGCTGAATTATAAAAAACAAATCCACTAATTTAGGTTGCCCAATTAAGTTCTACTAATCCTGAAGTTCTACTAAGCGTATTCGATTCGATTTGGAATACATGAAAAAATTGTTTGGCGGTATAATGCATGTTTTATATTCCGTATCGCCCCCATTACCAGCAACCCCATTACAACTGGTTACGGATAAATCGCTGTAAGTTTTTTAACTGAGTATGTTAGTAGTAATTACAACCAATGCCATGTTTAAAATTGATTCTAATCCATTTTTAATTATTTTCGGAGTTTGTGGCTGTACGTATAAAATCGCTGCTGTCGTTATTAATACTCCCCGGGTATTTAGCGATAAATTTAAAATTAAAGCTTGCGTATACAATTTTATAAAACCTACTTTTAATATTTATTTTAATTATTAAAATCTTTTATTTTTTAATTAATTAAAGTATGACAACTTGATCTAACACAATTCATATCCTTTAGTTGTTATGATTTATTTATTTTTTCTTTGTAATTCAGTTTACAAGCAAAATCAAATTAATTTTTAATTTTGCAAATCATCGGCTTTAATGTTGACACGTAGTGTAGATGATTTTTGCTCAAATTTGGTTTTGAATGTAAACACTGTTTTTAAATAGATGTTAGTGTGTAGTATTCCTTTCAGGTGCAATCCAGATGTAATTGAAAAGCCCATTCGTTATAAAACAAAAATAAGCTCGTTAGAGAACTATGTGGGCTATGGAGGACGAGAATACCCTAATCAAAAATTTAGTTTCTCGTCTCTTTCACCAGAATTAAGGATTCTAGCTGGACCTTCAGCATAATCCTTAATACCGATTAAAGGCAATGACCTCCAAATAGAGGACACTTTTTTTTCTAGCAGGCCGTATAAACGCTAACATTTTTAAATATTATTCGATTATTTGTTTTAAAAACCACGTTAGTCCAAATTTTTCACAATTGAGTTCTTATCAAAAAAATACTTATCTTGGAAATCTACACTTGTTGGTGAAAACAAAAAGTGTTGAGAGTATTGCTAATTAAGTTTACGCTTCCCATATAAGTTTTGTGCTCCTAAAATCGTAATTGGCTGCTTATCCTGCAAAACAGTGGCGCAACCACGGGAGGGGCTAAGAGGGCTAAAGCCCCTCCCAGACCCAGAAATTGGGAAAGGCAAAATTGCAAAATGAGATTTAAAAAAATGCATTTCTTTGGAAATTTTATAAAAAATTATTAAACATGGGCTGCGCAGGTTGCAACATCCATACCATTACTTTCTGCAAATTAGAGGACACGCTGATCTGAAGATTTTTTTGCAAAAAGGAAACAATTAGTGCACTCAGCGAACGAAATTTACTGGAAATGCTACAAGAATTACCCGCCACCGCTCTCTTTCTCCGCTGAAAAGCCCTCATGCGCAATGAGAATCTAATTGGAAGAGCACTTTTCTGCTACATTTTTCGTTCGCTGAATTCACTCAATGTCTTCATAATGAATGCTTTCGCAAAAAAAAAATCCGCCGACATTATTAATATTAAGCCCTTAAAGCTGAAACATAGTGAGGGGCATAGCGACTAAAAATTCAAATTGTTCATTGTTTCTTTGCAAGATACAATCCTCTAAGCAAGGGCTCCCATTGTTTATTTAGTTTTTGGTTTGAGCCGAAATTCCTAATTTTTTTTGTCCATTTGCAAATTTTCATCTGATTGCTTTGGACCATTTCTTTCAAGAAGCAGCCGCAAGCCTTGCCCCTAAGAGCAAAACATTGGGAAATTACCCTATATTTCGACTGCTAAATACCACGGATGATAACGCCAACGATTAGATAAATGCACTTAATAAATCTGCTCAGCGCCGCGCCGTGCGGTGTCACTATTTCTGCCTCGGTGAAATTAGTCAGTAAAGGTCTGGATGGACCTCAGGCGGAAGGAGAATGAAATTTTTGTCGCTCCGATTTTTAAACTGAAAATGCATACTTACTGTCGTCGTGGAACATGTACCAAATGCTTGAATTCCATAAGCTACAATCCGAAAATGGTTCCAAAATTTTCGGTCATTAGATATTTTCCACGATGAAATTACCGGGGAATCGAAAAATAATACATCAAATGGCCCAGAAAAATTATGGAACCGTTTTCTGATTGTAGCTTATGTAATTCCCCTGCAATTGCCACATATTCCATGACAGTAAGTATGCATTTTCTTTGATGAAAATCGCAGTGGACAAAAATTTCATTCTCATTCCGCCCGAGGTCTATCAACTCCTTCACATGGCAAAGTGTTATTGCTTTAACATGTGACGCTACGTTCATTTTTAGATAGAAAAAAACGCGAATACAACTGCATTTTAAAACACTACTGTATACCGCTCTGAAAAATAGCACCATTCCCCAACTTGCGGCAGCAACATTCAATATTTAGTAATATGGATGAACTTAGCCCCCTCCAGGACCAAATCCTGGTTTCGCCACTGCTGCAAAATGTTTAACTTAGTCAAAAGCTGACCTATTGGTGTGGTGCATCGTATCCAGCGAATTAAGCAAATGGATATTATAGCGTTCATTAAAAATACCCATATACCTTATAATAAATATTTCTCAAGTGCAACGGTTTTGACCGTTTCCTAAAAAATTCTCTTTTTGGAATTGGGTGGTTTCTGCAATGAACGATTCAATTATAATATTTCTTTGCCGGTACATCCTAGGATGGAGTGAATGGTGTGTCTTGTTAAATTTAAGGCATAGGAGATTTCGATACAATGTTAATATCTGTTTAATTCCGAGTCTGATGTAGTCTGGCTGGTCTAGCGGTTAGTGCGCGCGCCTTCGCTGGACAGGGTCATGAGTTCGAATCTCACCGTGAGCCATGGTGTTTTTCGAACTCACGAGCTTGTGACGGACTATGATCTCACTCAGATGTTAAACGAGTACCCATTTATGGGGATAAATAACACTGCTGAGCGTGATGTTAATCTCATTACCTCAACAAAAAGCAGATAAGATCTTGGAAATAGGATGTCACTAACACATCCTGCGGCCTTAGTTGGATGTTGGATTGTCGCACCTGTTATTTATTTATTTTTTATTTAATTCTGAGTCTTCTTCTTTTAGCGGTGCAGAAAGATGTGAAACCTCTGTGCATCTATGTGGGTACGAGTTATGGTTCGTCAATGTTTGTGTCCGTGAGGTCTAAGGACAAAAACAATGCTGCTGCGATAGGGTTTTCCCACAGCAATATAGGGGTAAGATCAGTGGGCGCAGCGGGGCATTGAAACAAATGACGCACATCATGAGGAGTACCATCGCAGTTTGGACAGATGCTTTGGATGTCCGGGTTTATGCGAGAAAGGTACGAATTAAGGCGTGAACAAAAGCCCGACCGAAGTTGAGCTAGCGTTACTCTGGTGGCTCTCGAGAGCCTAATCTCCTCAGGTGAAATTGGTGGTGGGCGCTCTGAGAGGACTCTATTCGCACCTAAGCTCGCAATGGACCGATTCACTTCTTCATTGTGGATCGCTGCGATGGCGGCTTGGTATGTAACTTCATCGTAAGGGTCCCGTACAAACGGATACAAATCCCTAAACCTCTCTCTCAAGGACTCGTAAACCACGCCTAACATGTCGTGGTGGAGGTATTCGGTCCATGAGATAATTATTGGGATGATCCTCACGATAGCAACCAACAAGATACTGTTTTGAGAGTAGGAGGTTGTGGTCACGTATTGGCATCAATTTTGTCTCCTGATGTAAGTGATCCTGGGGAGACATCAGAAGGCAACCTGTCGCGATGCGTAGAGCGGCATTTTGGCAGACCTGATTTTTGGACCAGTTTGTGTCACATGAACTATGTGTCCAAACTGGGGCTGCATAATCAGGGGCCGCTCGAGCCACCGCTTTATAAGTAGCTAGTATGGTTTCTTTATCTTTGCCCCAGGTGCTACCAGCTAGAGCTTTTAGGATTTTATTCCTACTGCGCATTTTCTCACAACTGAAGCTGCGTGATTCGCAGACGTCATCATGTTCTCTAGGTGAAGCCTGAGAATTTTAGGGTTTGCTACAGTAGGAACAGAATTGTTGCCCATACGTATATCAATCTCCGATCTAATGTCCTCCCACCAAGTGGTTAGAAAAGTAGCAGAGGATTTGGAAGCAGAGATGGTGAGGTTTCGGCTTTGGAAAAATGCCTGTAATCGTCCTAGATAGCGATTAAATTGGAGGCGCATTTCATCCTTATCATACCCTGTGGCGAGAACGGTGCAATCATCAGCATAGGAAATCACCTCGATTCCTTCAGGTGCTGTGGGAAGGCCGGACATGTAGATGTTAAACAGAGTGGGGGAGAGTACACCTCCCTGTGGAATACCTAATTTGATTTTCCTAAGCTTAGAACGTTTGCCACGAAACTCAGTGAAGGAGTGCCGACCAGCTAGATAGTTGGCAATCCAACGAATCTCTTGTGCAGGAATATGCATATTCAACAAGTTAGCGAGAAGCATTGAGTGATTGACCTTATCAAATGCATTTGATAGGTCAATTGCCACAAGAATAGTTCTGCGACAAGGACGACGTTGATTTAGCCCATCGCGAATGCGTGTAGTGATCGCATCGAGGGCAGTGGTAGTACTATGCATTTTGTGAGGTTCTAGGTTCGCATGTGCAACAAGAGTGTGGTGAATAAGGGCCTCCAGCGTCTTTGCGACAGGAGACGGTATCGTAATTGGGCCGTAGGATTCCCTGAGATTTGCGCTCTTCCCTGCCTGGATTTGTTTCAACACCGGCGCGAATTAGTAAGATTGAGAGCAGCCGCGCTGAGATGTAATGCTTCCAATATGGCGAAAAAACACATATATCGTACCCTCACATATACACAGACAAACACAACCTTCCTGCATCGTACCTCTACAGAGCTCCCAGACAAAAACTTAGAATTGCAATCCTAAGGATACAGTTACAGATACAAAACCTGAATTAGTTTGCTCTAACTCCGTTACAGTTATACCCAATTAGCAAAAAATACCTGATAGGAAATGTCTTAGATTAGCCTTTTTATATGAGTACCCACACATCTCTCTCCGATGAATATTACAAAAGTAGACTTTTGCGCCTATTCTTGGACACCCTGTTAACATAGCCCTGCAAACACCAATACTATTCATAACAAATATGTATAGGCCAATCAATGAATGCGCAAAAAAGGGTCTAGAAAACACCGAGGTGAGTGACGACTTTTTTCTTCTTCGGCGTTTTTTTAGGAGTAGTTACGAGGAACACATACTAAAATCACTCGGACATGAGATGTGAGCTAACGTGGCCAGAGGGGGTTAAAAGTGGAATTTTTGGGGTTTTGGGCTTTATCTCGATGAACGATGAGTCCTAGAGAATAAAGTTGTAAGCATGAATTAAAGCTTGCATTTTATTGGCTTTGGTGTCTCCCCCAATCGTTTTTCGAAAAACTTTTTAAGGGCAAAGTTGGAAAGTATTAAATTTTCTTTAATCTGATACACTCCTTGTTGGCTTGTCTCCAATCATTCGAAATGCATCAGAATGAAAACGAACATTGTGGAGAATAGGGATTCATGGATTTATAAAGGCTACTTAGGAGGAAAACATATTAAAAGCACGCGGTCGTAGGGTGTGAGCTAACGTGGGGAGAGCAGGTTACGTAAAGTATCCCATCTTTGTGCTTATCAGCTCCTTCGCCAATCTCCGAAAACAGGAACTCTACAAAAAAATCTTTCGAGCTACACCCATTCAAAAAGAAGTTTTAAAATCGGTTTTTCATCAATTTTTATCATTTGATTTTTTTATGAAACCTCGCTTTTAAAATTTCTTTAAAGTTTGAAAATTGTGTGTCTCGGAAGGTACGAGCAACTTCGTAACAAGCGAGGTGTCGTTTTATTGGAAATGTTATGTAGTTTGAGAAAATTAAGTCATATATCGGATGAAATGTTTGGTGGTGTGGCAAATTTTGATTTAGTTCGGCAAGTCTTGCATTTTTACCAAAATTGCTATTAAATTGTAACGGTTAAAAATAGAGATGTCTCATTGTACATTAATTCTTCCCAAATTTCCTACCATTATAATATCCTCCACCATGAATGGGACACCCTTTATATGCCCAAACTAACCAATATTTGTGCAAAGTTTCATATCTGTACCTATAGTGGTTTATAAAAACGGAGGGGGTACCATAAAATTAACTTCAAAGACCCATAAATCCGCTACCGTTACTCAAAACCGAAAAAAAATGTACTCGCCGAGCCCTTTGATTTGAGTGCCCACACGTCCATCTCAGATAAAAAATAAAAAGTCGACTTTTGCACCTCTTCGGGGACACCCTGTTATCTTTTTCCTACCGACTTCTTAGGTATTCGTGCCAAAGCCTGTAACCATTCTACACATTCCTGCCAAATTTCATGTCGAACGGTTGAGCCGTTCGCGACTTATTTAGTGGAAAGACGGACGGACACAAATCGGTTTTATACGGGTTTTTTGAAAAATTTTCAAAAAAACCCTGGGGTGAGAATTATGCCACAACGATCCTAACTTGTCCTTAAAGGCGACTTGAGGGATAGGATATGTAGGCTTGTATCCCATACGTACCTGAAATTTACCTTACACTCGAAAAATTAAACGAGCCTCGGATAACTCGAAATGATTCAACGGAAATAACTTTTGGCTATAAACAACGGACTACGATCGGTTTTTGGAACATTCGGACGATGTGGGGCGAGTGCAATAATACAAGGCTCACAGAAGTCGAACAGGAAATGACCGCATACAACATCACTAAACTAAGACTGAGTGAAACAAGATGGCTGCTCTCTAGTTTGTTATCATGAGTTTCAACTTTCAGCTTTCTTGTAGTTTTTTGTGCTAGTCAATTTGGCGCCCAGGGCGCTCTTCCCAGTGGCGTAGATAAGAGAGGATCGCAAATCTTGCACTTTTCGACTTTACATGTATACGTTAAAATTGCTGATATTTCTTGTAAAATGCAATGCGAGTAGGAAACTTTTTACTGCGTAATTTCCTGTATAAATATTTCAAAACTCTCAACGGTTGCCGCAAGAGTGCTTGACGAAAACTCATGAAATATAAAATATATTTTCAACCAATTCCATCTGTCAACAAACTATGAACATCCATCAACAATAAAACGAAAAAAAAAGGAATTCAATTAAGAGTCGTCTGTTTTCATTATATAAATTGCCACTTGTCCAATTCCATATCTAATTTTCCCCATAATCCCTGAAGTATGTAAGAAATCTCTGCAATTACGAGCGAAAATGACATCACCTCACAAAATTCCATAGTCGAAGACACAGACCTACCTACCTACCTACTCATTCACTCCTTTTTCGCCACCCTGTCTTCCAAACATATCGACTGAGTGCTATAAACTTCCGGAAACTCTAACGTTGATATTTCTGTATAGCAGTGTTATTCGTTCTTGGAGGATATGTGCACGAGATACCAGTGTATATGGTTCAAACAAATTTACGAGTATGATGCCACGAAGGACTTTTAGCAAAGAACCCCACCATGACATGTCAGGCACGACCGGGAAGGGCCGTTCACAACATATTACGAGCATAGTTATTGCAACATTTCTGTTTTCACCATCATCATATATTCAACGACAAATTAAGACAAAGTACACAAAATTTAACTGCACTAGAGGACACTATTTGGGTGTTTCTATATTGCCAGGATGGGAGAGTGTGTGTACGTTATTGGAATTGTTTTGAACTACATTTGAGCAGCTGTATAATATTCTCGACATACATACACGTACCTACATAAATTTGAGGATGTTTTCTTCAAGTAATTTCTCAGGATATATTAATGTCATAGTCTATAAGGACCAAGACAAAGTTCGCATGCTTGTGGCAAATATTATAAATTGGATTTCTAGCACTTGTCCTCCGATTCGTATTCACCCTTAACTTAAATTGCAAAAAGTTTTACTATGAGGTTTAAGAAATAGGGAAGGACATAATTGTATGTTTTTTCTTTAATATTTTGTTGATTACTGTGTAGAACTATGGTTGATGATGGCAGTCGCAGGCAATTAATAAATTAGAAAGTTGTTGAATGAGCAGGATGTATTTTTGTAATGGACTAGAATATCTTTCAATGAGTTTCTCTCAAAGTGTACAGAAGCAAAAGTTTAATGCTTTCTCCAAAATTAGGGCGTATTTGTAAAATGAACTACAGTTTAAGTCTGTGTACAAATCTCAGCTCTATATCTACTAAATGCCAATTCATAATTTAAATTTGCGTTGTTCACTCAATTCATAATTTAAATTTCCACAAAAAAAGTTAGCACATTGACTACAAGCACATTACCCTAATCAAACCACTACTGAAGCGTCTTTTCAATTCAACCATTAAATTGAACAATATTTCTACCAAAAAGTCAAGACCAGAAAAACCATAAGCTTTCACCAACAAATTGCAAATGATATTGTTTTCATACAGTCCACTTGATTGAATTTCACTTCACATCATGACTCCCGCGCCGTACCACAATCCTGAAAAGGACTCTGACAAAAATCCCCTATACATGTACATAAATGTAATATTTTTTTTTTACTCAACTTTGTTACAACGAACGACTAACTCTCAAAAGTTTTTAGATCGGAACAGAACTATTAGAACGGTCGTCCTTTTTCTCATGTTTTTTCTTGCCGTCATTCTCATCCTCCCGCCGAACACTCGAACACCATGTCAAGAACCAAATCAGTAAGTTGATATGGAAACAGCAACAGCAGTCAATGATTTTCAATGTTGGTGCTGAGAAGGACCGAATTGGAAAATGGTGCTGAAAAGTTGAAATAAATGCTCTCTCCATGGGGAGTGGTGGTAACTTTCCGAAAACGGTCAATGTACACTCAATTTGAAACTTTATTGACGGCAAGGTAACTTTTTCAGAGTGTATCATAAGCTGGTACGGTTCTGCGTACGAAAAGAGAAGCTTTTTGGCGCGTGCTGTGTATTTATGCTGAACTGAAAAATAAGTTCAGAATTTAATTTAATAGTGTGCGGATAGTTGTTCGTTAGTATATACGCTTGAGGCAGAAGTGGCTAAAGTTTCAAGGTTTGCTACGTGGTGCGTTTGAAAGGGATAAGTTTAACAAAGGAATAATATATTCTCAGGAACAGGTAAAATGTTTAGGTTTAATGGAAACCCTAACGTGCTAAAGTTTAAATATCGAAGAAGAAACATTTTAATAGTTTTCGTTTCGAATTTGATGAAACTTGTTTGTTTGTTGTGCATAGAAAATCTATTGTCCTGGAACATTAATTTTGAGTACTGCCATTCCATGTCGTCATTCGAATGGGCACGAAAACTGTCTTCTGCTTGGTAATATTTATGCTCTTTAGCTCTACTGTTTCCGTAATCCCTTGTGGTGCATATTGTATCGCCTAAGTGACGTGAGAAAGCTCCGACAATTCACATCGCTGCGGTCAAGTTTTTGGAAAAACAAATCATACTCATAGGCGCGCACAGAGGGTGGGGAGGGACAATTCGCCCCTGGCCCCGTGTCGGAGAGGGCCCTGAAGGCAAGAGACAGTGGTCTCAAAGCTCACACACGTAATCTGCCCAATTAATACACAAATTAATATCCGATCAATTTCATTTTACATCTCTATTTTTTTTATTTTGCATTCCATTCCTAGGATCGCTTCAGCTACCATTTCAATTTAATCTCGCTAAATCTGTATATTAAGAAAAGTTACTTAAGTTAGTTATAGCAGCAAGGGCTCGGACCAGAGGCGTAGAAAAGGGGGGTCAGAGCCCACTTACTGTGTTCAACATTTCCGGCGACATAAATAACAGCGCGTAGAAGTCTAAAAATGGGTGCCGTTGGTCTATTTTAAAAAACAGTCTCCAAAATCATTCGGGCCCGCGGGCGACTTCGAAAAAAATGGACGAAGATGCTTCACTTTAGGAAAAAAAATTGTGTACATCAACTCAGAGGCGCACAATATATGTCTTGTAGATATGAAAATGCTGCACAATATCTCATTAATTTCATCCTGAGGTGTAAGTTCCTTTTACCTATTAACTGGATTGCTAGGTGTACTTGGTTTTGAAAAAATGCAATGCAAGAGATTTTAGTGCAAAATAAGGATGGCAAATTTCAGCGCCCACTCTAGCGGATTAAAACCAAGTTTCACTAAAAAATAAAAACGCCAGCAAATTATGATAACCAGCCAATTTAAAAGCTATGAAGCTGAAATTTTGCACAAATGCTGCTTTTTACTGCAGGCAGTTTTTATGTTTGAATCGGTAAAATCGGACAATGGGGTCATGGGGCTGCCATACAAACCCAACTCCCCAATTTGCTTCTTCTAAGAAATATTTTGTACACCAATTTCACAAATCCTTGAATTAATGTGTCTTTATCAAAGCAACAAAAAAGGTCGAAACAAATGGAATCGTACTATGGGGGCATGTTCCCGCATCCCCCAATAAAATTTTCTGAGGAAACCAAACCAAACTCCACTCAAATATTGTTTTGACAACGAAACTTTTGTGAAGACTGAAGGAAAAGAATGTGGGGGGGATTAGAAACAAGTCGTAGGTACGCCCGAAAAAGCTTTTAGCCCGAGGAGAGCGAAGGGTATTTAAATTTCGGCCGCGCCTGAAATTAGCCTCGGTCTCGTTAATTTCTAAATTAGTTTTTTTGGGTGAAATATAACGGTAAATTTTGATAATTTTTGTCCCCGTGACCTTTGTTGGGATGTTATCTAATTTCACCTTGATTCGACAAACAGAATTAAACAATATTCTTACTAAAAGAAGTTGACTAATTTAGAATTACGAATATTACTTACAAAGTAATCATTTTTGTTTGAAAGGATAATGAATTCGACTCTAAACTTAATTAATTGTTCGTTGACGAACCATTGGCGGAAAACGATTTATTGTGTCCACTTCTAAGAGAGTCAACATTTTCTATGTAGGCCTGTCGGCTGTTGAAAAAATGCATTCCAAACTTGCATAAATGTTTATTTAAGAATGTGAAAAGCGTTTATGTACAGTAAAGCCCCGATTTTCTGAACCCCCAAAATTCGGAATGCCGATACTCCCGATATGGACTTATGCCAAATTTTTTTTAAATTTTGGAACTTTTCTATCGTTTATTCTTGTGTTCTCTAAACTTAATGGAATGTATATTTCGAACACAAGATTAAAATTGTTCACTTTTAAATGATTTTACTATCACCAGACTGAGTGAATTTCGAATATTCGATAATCCGAATTGACCAGGCAAAATAAATTGACTAAAAGTGTTTTATATCATTTTCCGCCATTGGTTAGCGTACCATTTTTTTCCTAGTAATCCGTGAAACGGATGGGTCGAAGACAGACGAAGGAGCAGGGGCAGGAGTTTTTACTAAAACAAACAACTATAGTATCTCCACACCCCTAGGTCAATACACAACTGTCTTTGAGGCAGAACTTATAGTCATAAACCTTGCAGCAGGGGAGAGTACTCGTAAGAGATATACAAACAAGACCATCTATATTCTGTCCGACAGTCAAGCTACGATAAAGGCCATTGCAAGTCCCAAAACAACCTCAAAATTGGTTTGGGAATGCCAACAAAACCTCAAACACCTCTTCTCTTCATTACCGTAACTCCTAGTGGAGCGTGGTGCGTTGATGACTACCGTGTGTAGTCATCAACGTTACAAAGACAACTGAATTCGGAGTGTGATACGGTTGTCAGCCATACCACTTCCTAGTCGCATTGTTAGTTTATTATTGTAGGATAAGAATATTTCTTATCATCTTCTTCTGAATATTAAACTTGCGACGAGTCGTGCCGAGTTTGTAAACTCGTTTCTCTATGAGTGTCTATTTCACAGAGTGGTGACCGAACGTTCACGGCCAGAGAGCACGACAACAAAACGTCAAACACCTAGCTCCCGAAACAATGTAACCCTAAACCTAAACGGATCGAAGGAAATGAGAAAGCAGATGCTCTTGCAAGAGAGGGTTCCGTACAACCCCTCAATGGCCCAGAACCTCTAATTGGTATTAGCAAATCCACTGCTAAAACAGTTGTCAGGCAATGGACCGAGGATAATTTCTCGCTGAAGGGCTCAGACAGAGCAAGCGTATGATGGAATCAACTGGCATACCAGCTGCACTGAAATCCTCATGCTCAGCAAAACGAACCTCAGGCCAGTGACAGGCCTTATAACCGATCTATATACCCTTCGAAAACATCTGCATACGATAGGGATCTACACACTAGACCCATTATGCCGCCTCTGCAACGAAGAAGAGGAATCAGCCTCGCACGATATCTTCGAATGCCCCGCTCTTATGAGCTGGAGACAAATTTCGTTGGGGCTCATACCACCAAAATGAGCGCACCGAAAATAAACCTCGTTAATTTTCTTCTAAACCTTTTACGAAGGACAGATCTAATAACCTGAAACTATTTCGCTTAATTGGGATATACAAGAAGCCAGCAGGCTGCAGTATTAGCAGCTTAACCCAGCTCAGCGCCCTATCCATCCATCCATCCATCCAATCCGCGAAACCAAAAAATTAAAAACGGATTTTTCTCTAAACCTAAGCTCAGAATCAAAAATATACAAGAAAATTTTATAAAACTAAACCTTGTCGAGGTGCGGCAGGAAATGGGTTAATAAGTCAGAGGCGTTTCACTCTATCGAGAGCTTAAACAAAATCAAGCTGAGCAATGACCACGTCGGCATACGAGTACCTATACATCGGAGTTACCTAAAACCAACGTCTGGATTGCACATGAAAGAATATTACTGAACTCTTATTAATTTTTCTTGAATATCATTACTTACTATCTACATATTTTTTAGTACTGGATGTTAAGTAAATCGGGCGAAATTCGTCGAGATGAAGCATGCTTGGATTACGCAGGACACGATGTCGTTCTCTATCCATGTCACGGCGCTAAAGGAAATCAGGTATGCAGATATCCTCTTTGAATTTGAATTGTATTCCAAAGGACAATTAATATGTAACAAAAATCCTTTTTTCTCTCTTCTTTTTTTTTTAGTTCTGGTCCTATCAGGCCGACACCAAACAGGTGCAACATGGCTCATCCGGCAAATGTCTGGCCATCAACGATTCAAAAACAAAAATCGTCATGGAAGAGTGTGACGAGTCGAATTCACGACAAATGTGGAGTTTAGAAAATTACGATCCGACAAAATTGTGAGATTCAATGAAATTCTCGCGTAGTAATTCAAAGTCTGTGAGAAAACAAATGAAAAGCTCAAAATCTATTTATACGCGCAAAAAGCAATCGCTAAACAGTTTTCCAGTAGGTAAAACATTTCTTTAAGGGAAATTAATTTTAATTAGACCGACGCGATGTCTCTCCTTTCCCTTCCTGCGATTGAAAAATACAGAGAGGAGACGAAAAAAAATAGAAATATGCGAAGCAAAATAGAGAAAGAGAGTATTAATTGTATTTGTGTATGAATGTTTGTGTTTGTAACGTTTATTTTGTTTTATTTTTATTGCTACAAATATTTAGAATAAAATTATATTGTATTTTGATCCACTTTTAAGACAGATCCTTCATTCTCTCTCTTTATGTTTCTTATACAAAAAAAAAGACATACAAACAATTTTTTTATTAAACACTACGAAAAAATGACTAAAATATATACATATCCTCAATTTCTTATACCTAGACCTAAAACGACGCTTTTTTTTTGCATGACCATTTCGAAAACACATAAATTATCATGCAAATAAAAACCGTCGTGACTGTCAAAAACTATACAAAATATAGAAATTCTACTCAAGATCTGTTAATATATTTTCCAAAACAAACATTTATTTATATACTTATAAACACATATATATATATTTCAATATATATATGAACACAGGAAGAATGACTATACATATTCAAATGTGCGCTATATATAAGATAAAAGAAAAAAATATATATATGAAATACAAAATTTTGTAATTTAAATGTAATGATGAGATGATGACGCCTAATTTTTGTATATATCGACGTATTTGTATTGTTAGCGAATAGTTAGTAATTACGATGTACTTAATATATTATACACACACATGCGATTAAACGATGTAAAGACATAGCATAACTAAACTAGACAGTTGAAGAATATTATAAAAAAACTATAACAACATACAAAAAACAATCCTAAAAAAATTGTTGAATTCATTTTCTGTACCGCCGATTAGAAATTGCTTATCCTTAACTGCATAATTGTACAGAATTACAAACAAAAGACATATTGATAAAAATGTGTAAGTATTTCAAAATGACTATTATAGTTTCGTGTCTTCCATGTTAGAATTGTTTTATTTTTCTATTTTGACAATTCCAATAAGTGATCTGATAATTAACTACAATTGGATAGTATCTACACATAATTATTGTGTTAAAACTTAATTTGCTGTGTTCGTATAAATGCATTCCTGGTACATTTATTTTGTTTTTTGTTCTTTGATAATAATGTAAATAATAGAAGACAAACAACAATAAATATAAACATACAGAAAGATATATGTATATAAAAAAAGGAATATAGATAACAAATTGGATTAAGTACTTAAAGAAAACGAGAAAAAAGTCATGTTTGTATAAGAAAACATTAAAAGAAATTGTATGAAAAATGAAGTATGTTTAATTTATAAAAGGCTATACAGGAAAAATGGAAAATATTCACGTAAATCTTAACTAAATAGGTGACTTCCTTATTGGGTTTGATAGTGTATTTTAAAACAATTGAAAAATTATCATAAAAGCAACCTCGAATCGATTCCATATTTGATACATTCAAGTATATCAACCTATTTGCGCCCCGATCAAAACTTCTTTTAATTAACGGTAGTACCCAATTATCCAAATGAGAAGTTCAAATTTTTCTATCTTTCTAGAATGGACTGTTCGATTAGTCGAATATTGGGGAAGTGGGGTGGGCGCCAATATTTTTCCCCTAGTATATATAATCATTTGAAATGCAAAAGTTGTGCTTTAGTGTTTTTTACATACAAATTTCTATTTTGAGGTCCTTAACCAAGAAACCTTATAAATACTGTTCCTGCATTTTCATTACACATTCTACACTAGGCTTTCGGCTCTAGTGTATCATTGAATTTTTAGCACTAGGGGCCCGAACCATCATATTCAATCAACAAATCAAAATGATCGTTTCTTTGCTAAATATTTTCATTCAATCTGCCCTTGCCTTTTGAAAGTGCCATGCATGATTTTATACATAAACAGATAAGAAAATTCGACTTCTTCATCCAGTAATCCTTTTTGAAAAAAAAATGTGTTCGAAGTAAAAATAGGAACCCTTAGCAGCGACATTTTTTTAGAAGGGCTTTTCCGGGCGATCATTTGGTGTAAGTACCGGGGGTTTGTGATAATTTCAAACGAATTAATGTCAATTGACGTTATTTCGTCGTAAAAAGGAAATAAAGGCAATTGGCATTAATTCCTTTTGCCAAAGGGAAATAAAAACAGTTGATATTAATTCGCTTTTGAAAAAAAAATTCCCTCCCAGTGGATAGGCATATATTAAATATTTTTTGTTAGCCCAACACGAAATGAAGCTTTTATTTTATAAGCTCTGAAATTTCCCGAATCAAATTTTCGCTTTAGTTGATATGATTCCTGGGTTCATCTAAACTAAAGGGGAAATCTGCTTGAAGGAACCGAACCGAAACAATGTACTTGTCTTCATTGGACTTCTTAGGTTCCTATGGATTTCCGCTTTAAATCAGCGAAAATCTATTGGGTGAATTCACATTGTAAGACGAAACCGGACGGGTAAACTTGCAAGACAAGAACCATCGTATGATCATTTCACACTATCCGATCAAAACACGGACCGGCAAACAATAATCACACAGCAAGTATGTATAAATGTTGCCATGCACGCTCCAAAGTTAGTGTACAATGAAGTGACGAGTCGACAAGATTAAAATGTAAGTAAAACACGCGCTAATTGTCGCCGCAGAACGCCTGAACTATCGGTAGATGCAATCGTCTTATCGATCGTACGATTCTTACGAAAGAAAAACAATCGTGTCACGATTTTTTTCTTTCGTAAGACGCGTTCTTACAATGTGAAATGGGCAATGCTTGTCTGCTGGCCACTACAAAAGCTCTCTTGTCTTGCAAGTTTACCCGTCCGGTTTCGTCTTACAATCTGAAATCAGCCATTAGATCTCTGTTTTACTTCGATGTGAGTGTCGTTTCGCCTTGAATGCTCGAAGAAAAGCTGCGATTCTGGCAAAACAACAACAATGGTTGATATTTTAATCCAATAACCTGTTTTAATTTGATAATGAGCCCAGGAACACTAAGACAATACTTGTCTGTATTGGACTTCTTAGGGTCGTATTAACTAAAGCGGAAATCTAATGGAAACAATGCGAAAGAAAAACATCTGAAGCGCATCTACTTACATGATTAAGGTGAGCAATTGTTGTTCAGAGTAAACTTTCTTTTATTTGCCACAATTACTACCAATAACCCAAAAAAACTGAATATAAAGTACCAAATTAGCTGTTTTTCAAAAAAATATGTATAACCGTGTTTTCAATCCCAACTTATTTATCAGCCAATTTCAAAAATTGACTTTATTTCGCTTTGGGGGTTGACAGTGTTTCGTTTTCAAAAACGAATTTATGTCAATTGACATTATTTCGCATTTGGGTGAGAAATAGTGGCAATTGACATTAATTCGCTTGACGTTATCACACCCCCCCGTACGTACCTACTGCTGCTGCTAATGAAATTTTTTTCAAGGTACCAACACCGAGACGTTGGTTACTTAAATTATTGAATCTCAATTTTAATCCATCTATCTAATCGCGAAATCGATATTGGTTTTTCGCTTCCCAAAAATTAGATTTCTTCAACGAAATTCCACAGCTCCGGAGATGATTTATTAAAAATACATCATTAATATATGATGTCATACATCCAGGGCCGGATTTACCCTCTGTAGCGGCCCTGGGCAGTAGTCGAGTTGGCGCCCTCCGTCACAAGCTTAAGCTGAAAGCAGATCAGTGGCATTCATGTGAGGTGTACAATTTTTTTAACATTCGTCGGTTTCTGGCATTTCCGAAAGTAGCAGAACTTCAGTGAAAATTGCAGTTAATTTACTTCTTAGAAAGGTGTTTTGATCGAACTTCTAATCAAAGTTAATGTTCAGAAGTATAAGTACTCCATTAAAGGGAAAATGCGATTCTCATGGAGGGGCGAATACTCCTTAAAAATCAAAAGAATATTTGAATTTTCGATTCGGATGCGTAAGCAACACCTAAGACTGTCATTTAATGTGATATAGTTTAGGCTTTAGGGTGGCCAGTTGCCCCGTATTTTACGGGTTACCCCGTTTTTCGGGAACTGAAAATCCAAAAACCCGTAATCCAAAAAAATAAAATACGAGGCAGACGATGAATGGTTCAAGAAAAACCTACAACAAAGAGTTAGAGACAATTTTTTGTATATTCAAATACTTTGAAACTTCGCCGGGACGCGAAAGTTACGTAATGAAGCTAACACTGATAGCATGGTACGTCAATGGGTGGTTTCAGATTGTAAGACGAAACCGGACGGGTAAACTTGCACGACAAGAACCATCGTTCTTACAATGGGAAATGCACAATGCTTGTCTGCTGGCTTAAGCTCTCGCCGTCCGTTTGTTTGTGCTAATAAACGGACGGCGAGAGCTTTTGGCAGGCACCCTACTCCGATTTCACTAAACGTTACGGATACTCATCCCATACTGAAAAGAATCAATTTAGTGGGTTATAGCGGAAGAACGGGGCCACTCGGGAAAAAGAGTTCAGATCCGCTACTAGGGCGTCAAGACCTTTCACCATAATAAAATAATAAATATTTAATAAAATAAAGTCCCCGTTTTTTGGCAGCGAGTGTATGTATTTATTTATTTCACCATTAACGGAATTGTTACAAAGAAAAAAAGGAATTAAAGTAAAAAAATATATAAGATTAAAATAATAATATGATAATAAAATAACCGAAAAAATTAAATGCTTTTAAAAACTTAAGTTGTATAACAACTGAAGCTGAGAACAAACTCAAATTCAAATTGATAACCGCAGATTTTAATTCATTATAGGATAGAATTTTTCATAGCGTATTGTTTCTTCACATCCTTGGTGACATATCATTTAGAGTTTCCTCCAGACCGACTAGAAATAAAAAACTCTTTCAACTACTCAATTGCAAATAGGGATGCCAACTCCCAGTCAACCCAAACCCGGAGATTTAGTGAAAGGATAGCGGGGGGGGGGTGGTTGTACAGTAGTTTTTGTATATTTTGGTTTTTGCCTATATTGGTTGCTATTGCAATTACATACTCGTATTTACATAACACAAAAGTTTCAGTTTGCATACTTATTGTAAATACATAAATAAATTTATTTACATTTTTATATTTTTGTTTCATATTTATATATTTACATATTTACCTATTTACATGTTAACATATATCCTGTTTACATGTTTACTTACACCTATTTAAGATTTAAATAAGGTTAGTTCACAAAGTTATCTTTAAAAAAAAAAGTGTGAAAATTTATAAATGCGTTAAAATTGTTGAGTTTAATATTTTTAAAGCGAATTAAAATCAAAGCTTATTGTTTATTGGAATAAAAGTTTTTCAAAATAGATCTGAGCCGGAAACACTCTTTATTTTTCATTTCCAATACTGAACTCTCACATATAGAAAAGTTAAACTTCAACGCTTAATAACTAGAGAACCGTTAAGTTTTCGCAAAAAAATAATAACAGATTCGTCCATTTCAGACGAACATTAGTGAAATGCCGTGCCATCAAAATTTGGAGCTACAAACTCTGAAATTTTGCCAAAAATTTATCTAACAGATCGAGAAACGACAGGCTCTGTATAAAAAAGATTACAGAAATACTCCGATGAGAATGTTCAGAAAAAGTTATGGTTGGGAGGATATGAATCAGTTGTTCCGGGATGCAGTCTATCCGTAAGAAAAAAACAACGCTTTTCTTGACAACATTTCAGTCGACACTATAGCTTTTTATCCAAGAGAAAATTTAGCTTCACACAAGTACTGAATTTGAATGTCTATACATAGAGAAGTTTAAACGCAAACTTTATAGGAAATTTAGGATTTTCAGTTTTTTCAATTAATGTAACTAAAAAAACATTATTCATTCATTACACGCTCTGAAATTAGAACTTGAGGTTCTAATTTTAGAGCGTGTAGTTGCGTTGTTAAAATTGTAAGCTCTAAAATTAGAACTCAAGTTCTAATTTCTGAGCGAGTAATGAATGAATAATGTTTTTTTAGTTACATTATTTGAAAAAATTGAAAATCCTAAATTTCCTATAAAGTTTCGTTTTAACTTCACTATGTATAGACATTCAAATACTTGTTCTTATTTTGAAAATACTGTCGAGTTTAGTTTAGAGTTTTTAGTTATATCAATAAATTTAACAGGGATAGCTGTTGTAGTCTCTCTTTATTACCGTAACTCCTAGTGGAGCGTGGTGCGTTGATGACTACCGTGTGTAGTCACCAACGTTACAAAGCCAACTGAATTCGGAGTGTAAATTTGTGTAAATAAACGCAATATCAAAATATATCAGAGTGAAGCTTACTTACAGATTTGCTTTTAAATTTGGAAGATCATATTAGCACGTATTTAATAGTCAATAGTTTAGTTGCTCACAATCAAAACGTATAACGACAGACGTATTTCCTTAACAGAAAAACTTCTTGGAATGAAAATAAACGGTTCAGCTGAAACATTCCAATATTCGGGCCTAGGAATATATAGACAAGGAGAAGGAGCTGAAACATCAAAGCACAAGAGCGTACCTGTGTAACTAGAATATGAGAGGGCTTCCATTACATTGCCTCTTTGTATGTCTCTCTCGTTACCTTTATGTCGATGGTGTGAGTTGCCAGTATCTGTTTAAAATCTAGTCAAAAATTTCGTACGTTTCATTTCCTTCTCTATATGTTCTCTGAATGATTTCCACAGAGAAGATAACATGGAAAGTTGGAATTGATGTTGCGAGTAGCAACAATGACGCATGGAAAGTTGTAGCAACTATGATGCATGGAAAGTGAGTGCTATATGCGAAGCTATAATGGATCTTAGAATATAGGCATTATGGTGCAGTGGTACAGTCAGTGTCGGATTAAGCAAGCGCGGGGCCCGTGGCAAATATTGAACGCGGGGCCTATGACACTTCGATTAACCAAACTCATTAAGTGGTTCTAAAATTAATATTTCGGTTTTATTAGTAATTTCTCAAGGGGTTTAGGAAAGCGCCAAGCAGCTAGCAGCATTACAGCCTTGCAATATACGACGTATGCAATACAAGAATTGCCATTATGATATTTAGAGGTACGGTGTTTATTAAACCATTGTGCTCGTGATTGTGTGAACTCTCTGCACTCTGCATTTAAAATTTACTCTCATTAATGGGAATTTATTCTCATTAATGGGAACCATAAAAAAAAATTAATCTAAAATAAATATTATTATGTTAGCTTCCATAATTGTTTTTGTTTTTGTTAAAAAATTATATTTTCGTGTAAAAAGTTAAAACATTTCGCAATAATGAGTATCTTAGGCCGATATTCGCATTATTTGTAAAATCGAAATTTTCGTATCTATAATGTGAACGCCGATCGGTATTTCTGAAAGCCAAATACATATTGCCAAGACGCACTGAGACAGATACAGGACGAACAGTGGTTCAGATGCAGATTCTAGTGGGACAAAAGTCAAAAGACTGAGTATGCGATTTCTGATGATTTTGATAGGCAATTAATTGGCACATATCAATAGGGTATGGAAATAACAATTATGTCCCTCATGCACAGTGGCGTACCTCCAAAGTATTATGAGAAATAGCAGCAAAATTACTGTTTTGAAAATGATTCAAAATCATTTCACAAAAATGTTTTTCATTCTCTTGTGTATGTTTGGCAAGATTTTTTTTATTTTAATTAGTAGAACCGTAAATTTGGAGACAAATGATATTTATTCGACAAAGAAAAATTTACTTTAGAAGTCCCTTTTGGGACGACCTTTGAAAATTAAAAAAAATCGACAAGTGATGGGAAAATATTTCATTTTAAAATTGTTTCCTATTAAAATAGCTTTCGATTGAATTATCTCTTACTCAGGTTCATAAAAGGTTACAACCAAACATCTAGCTAAAAAAAAGGCCCATAATAAATATACTAACGTAGCGCATACCAGAAGGCCAAATTTACGTTAACACTTTCTACATTTAATTGGTTTTACTAATTAAAATACTCCTAAAACAAATTGGAAATCTTACACACTTAAATGAAAAACGACATTTTTGTGAAACAATTTTGAATCATTTTCTAAACAGGCGGTACGCCGCTGTGCATGAGAGATATAATTGTAATTTCTAAATTCTAAGGATGTGTGCAAGTACCTTTCCCAACATAAAAACTTCAAAAATCGTATGTCCTGGAATATGAATCTGAAACACTGTGGATGTAGGTTTACGGGAATGCCACCATGAATTAGAAAGAAATATTTTTGAATTTTTTAAAATATTGTAACCTTCTATAATTTTGGAACGCCCTGGCATAAATTGTTCAACGATAACGTGTTATAACAATATAGAACGGACTAGCTTTAAGATTTTCGTTGACATCGTTGTTATAATTTTTGTTTGAGGGAAACGCGGGGCCCCTTAAAGCGCGGGGCCCGTGGCATTTGCCACCTTCTGCCACGTGGTTAATCCGGCACTGGGTACAGTACTTTTATGTTCATATTCGAACTTCAACTTGTGATCGTTCTTTAATTTAATTTTTTTTTATTTTTAATAATTTGTAGGTACAAATGAAAGGTTTATACGCCAAACCCGGGGATTTTATTTTTGACCCGGAGACCCGGAGACACCCTTCGAAACCCGGAGTCTCCGGGTGAAACCCGGAGGGTTGGCAACCCTAATTGCAAAGCAAATTATATTAAATTTTCTCCTACCGAAAGGGTCAAACTTTTTGGAAACTGTGTGTCCAACTACATCGATATATTCAATACGAACATGTAGTTCGTATTGAATATATCGATGTAGTTGGACACACAGTTTCCAAAAAGTTTGACCCTTTCGGTAGGAGAAAATTTAATATAATTTGCTTTGCAATTGAGTAGTTGAAAGAGTTTTTTATTTCTAGTCGGTCTGGAGGAAACTCTAAATGATATGTCACCAAGGATGTGAAGAAACAATACGCTATGAAAAATTCTATCCTATAATGTAATGGGCAGCAGACAAGCATTGTGCATTTCCCATTGTAAGAACGATGGTTCTTGTCGTGCAAGTTTACCCGTCCGGTTTCGTCTTACAATCTGAAACCACCCATTGACGTACCATGCTATCAGTGTTAGCTTCATTACGTAACTTTCGCGTCCCGGCGAAGTTTCAAAGTACAGTAAAACTTCGTTATAACGCTCCCGGATATAACGATTTCCCGGCTATACCGCTCTTTTTTCTCGGTCCCGGTCCCATTAGCATTTATTACAGGGAATTTCGATTCGTTATAACGTTACTATTTCCCGGTTATAACGCTCTTTTCCCAGTCTCATTTTCTTAAAACAATTTATATTGACAAGTTCATTGAGCACGGAGTCTATCTTTACATTGAAATAATCACAAACAAGACCATGATGCACAAGTTGTTCCGTTATTTCATATCAAGGTCAAATTTCGTGGAAAAGGGAAAGACATAACCAACAATTGAAAGTATAACTGAAGATCTCGTAATTGCATCAGCATCCGCCGACACCATGCATGCAAACATTTGCTTTCCTAGTTGCAATAAAGAAGATTCGAGCAATTTTTGCCTATAACATGGCCATAGAGGAAGGATCTTTCAATAAATTGAAAACCTCAGTATTACTGAAGTGTGTTGCCAGTCTAAAAAAAAAGAAATATGTTTTTTTAAGCCAGCAATCAATTGATTGTGATTTCCTTATTTTATTTCTTTTCATGTATCAATCGAATAATAAATTTTGTCAACTAAAAGGTGTATGCGTCTATGAAGTATACTTCCCGGCTATAGCGTTTTCTCGGTTATAGCGCTTTTTTGGCTTAGACCCCAGAAGAGCGTTATAACGAAGTTTTACTGTATTTGGTTGACTATACAAAAAAATTGTCTCTAACTCTTTGTTCTAGGTTTTTCTTGAACCATTCATCGTCTGGTCCGTATTTTATTTTTTGGATTACGGGTTTTTGGATTTTCAGTGCCCGAAAAACGGGATAACCCGTAAAATACGGGGCAACTGGCCACCCTAAATTTTAGTCAATCGAAAGGTCTCGACTCCCAAAAAATGGATTTTGAGTCCGTTTTCTTTTAGTCTCAACCGTTTTCCAGCTGCGACCCCACGAAATATACGTTTTCAATACTTAATGAAACCAGCCCGAAATTGCAGTTTCCGTGAGGTGGGGTATGCTATACCAGGAGAAAGAAAGTGGATCCGGGGAAGTGGTTCATTGGTGGTCAAGACCTTTCGTTATAATAGGGTCGAAGTAAAAAGACAAAAGTGTCCGGTTTTCTTGGTTCCGAGTGTATGTTACTTCCCAAAGCTATAGTGGTGAACTGGCAGGCTGAAGCTAACGGCGGGATTTTTAACGCCCCGTGCACAGTTAAAAAAATAGTTCAGTGATCAGACTTTATTCCAATTTGTATTTGTTCGCTTAATTCGTTGGGCAGCCATATTAAAACAATTTGGGAGTCAAGGACCAATCGATTAATGTTGGACTTTAAAAATAAGGGGCAAGGTAGGTGGGGCGACAAAAGTCGTAACCCCTACTGACGTCAGATATGTAGGTCCGCCACTGACCAAAGGAACTTTTTTTTGCAGAATTTCCTTTATTTTTTTCTAAATTATTTAAACTGCCTCCTGAAATATCGAAATGGATATATTTCACAGAATATTAATTCAATGGAAGGATGAAAGTTACATAAATATTCCGCACTTCAAAATATGCCGCCCCGGGCAATTGCTCATATGAGAAATCCGGCCCTGCATACATCAGTATTCGAAAAATGTACGGCAATTACAATTTATTATTGTGCAAGTCTTGAAGACAACCGTTTACGAAAATTTTGCTGGCTTTCTGAAACAAGTTAAGGCTGCTTTCCGTAAACTATTTTTAATTCGAAAATTTGAACATCCAGCGATTTGTCTGATAAATTTTTCACTTTTAGGACAAAATTAATTTTTTAAATGTACTGAAAGTAGTAAACGCTTATGTAGGGGAGATGGTCAAAGAGGGACAGTTAATATAAGCACTTTGGAAAATGTATCAATTCTTTTCTACAAAAAATTCTAAATTTCCAGAAAATTGTTTTTCATAGTCGCAATTTATTTATGGCTCGATAAATCTTTCTTATTGCTTTTGGGACCCTTAACCTCGGAGATCAACAGAACGCTCAGCAGTGTTATTTATTCCCATAAATGGGTACTTGTTTAACATCTGAGTGAGATCATAGTATATTTTTTACGATTTTATTAACCGATATGTCAAATAAAAATGGTCTTCGATTCATTATGTTTTATCGTATGAAAGGGGTGGGCCCGGAATCATTGTCCCCCGGGCCCGGATTTTCTATCTACGGCCCTGTATGTAACATCCGTCTTACTACTACCAAGTTGCCTTAACCTCATGTGGGGTAGACGCGCTGTCTACTACACCTACTCGCCATCGCGTACGGTTTCTGTTTATGTATCGTATTTGACCCCAGTTATTTCTCAAAGGTGCACATTCCCCATCCACAGCTCTGCGCCACGTGATTTTAGGGCGGCCCTTAGGTTAGGTAAAGTGGCCGCCGGAAGTTGGACCAGCGCACTTAGACCAGTGATAGGTCCATTGTGATACCGCCAATGAGAGTCTTAAAAATTCAAATATTTGTTTAGAACCAGCGTGTGCTGGCAATATATTTATTGATGTGTATTGGGCTCACATCTCTGAGATCATCCAGATCGTAAAAGTACATACAACCAAGAAACCTTAAACGACCTACAACCAAGAAACCTTAAACGTTTCTCAGCCAATGCCGAGCAATCACATAGAAGATGATGTACACTCTCCTCTTCCTCTTCATCCTCACAGCTTCTGCAGTAGTCGTTGTGAGGAATTTGGTGGTTTAATTCTTCCGCGGTCGACTGCAACTCTACCAGCTGAAGCACTGGCTAGATGGTCCGCACAGCAGTTGCCTACAAATCCACAGTGAACCGGTATAGTTCGGCATAGTGTTATGTTAAAAAAGCGACCCATCTCTTTAAGAACAAGGCCGCACTTTTCAACAGTTTTTGATGCGGTCAGTACCGACTCGAGTGATCGAACTGCAGCCTGACTGTCAGTATACAGAGTCACGTCCCTTTCAGTTACGACGTGACTACCCAATCAAATTAGCGATTCCATAATCGCAGAGACCTCCGCTTGGAGGACACTACAGAAATCAGGAAGACGAAGAGACAAACGTATGTCCAGTTGTTCCGAGTAAATTCCAATACCAACTCCTTTGTTGGTCTTTGAACCATCAGTGTAAATAAATAGAGATAGTTCCACTTGCCGGGGTCGTATTATTACCCCATTGATCTCTCGACAGAATCAAGGTATTATAGTTCTTTTCAAAAGAATTGGGAGATTTCAGTATCTGCGGCGCCAAATTATGATGATATGATGCCATTTCATTAGTATTGACCTGAAACGACCAAATCTGCAATCCTTTTTCGCGAAATCGTAACGTTTCTCCAGATATTCAATGTCAAAGTTTGACTTTTCTTTGAAGCCAGTTAAGTAATTCGAAAAGAAAAGGGGGATATTTCCGCTTTACACATTGTGGAAAGTAATCGGCGCCATCAAATTGACATTTTAATTTTAATCAGTCCCACTAGAATAGTAAGTTTTACCAATTTGGCAAAGATGTTAAAAATATGAAATTTCGAAATACAAGAACTGCAAAATTTGCTAGACAGAGAGACTAATGAAATTTAAAATGTTATTTACAATGCTTGATTCACATCAATATGTAGTGAAAATACCCCCAATTTCCCATTAAATATTGAACTACCCCATATAAATGTCAAACTTTGACATGGAATGTCTGGAGAACCGTTACGATTTCGCGAAAAAAGGATTGCGGATTCGGTCGTTTCAGGCCAATATTAATAAATTGGCATCATCAAACTTTGGCGCCGCCTATACTGAAATTGTGCCAAAAGAATACTTATGGAGACAGTGTAATCAGTCGTAAGGTTGCGTAAAGTTGCCCAGTATCGATAGGTGCCCATCATCTAGTTCTCTCCATAGACCAGTTTCCCGTAAGCGGGGGCCGTGTTTGCAGCAAGTCGTTGTCCAAAAAGGTCCAATGGGAGCAGACCCAGCACCATATCTAATCCGTCTGAAGGGGTGGTGCGAAAGGCTCCTGTTATGACAAGAGAGTTGAGAAGACAAGTTGGGAATCCACTAGCAAAGGGGGGTTAATAATAGGAATCGTTCGCTTTCTTGTAAAGAGAACAACCTCCGTTTTGGCTGCATTGATTTCAACCCCACTGAAACTTGCCCACTCCGCTAAAATAGAAAGCGCGTTCTCCAATAACCCACTAAGGGTTTCAGGAAATTTACCTCTAACGGCGAAAGCAACATCATCTGCATAGGCAGTGACTTTGCATCCAATCCTTTCTAGTTTCAAAAGCAATAAATTGATTATTCGCTACATTCTAGAGTAAAGGAGATAAAATTCCTCCTTGTGGTGTGCCCCTACATACATACCTAGATACGGACGCAGTACCTAAAGTGCTGCGTATGCGTCGGGAAGTAAGAAGCTTGAATGGTACAAATTGGACCCTCAACATGTAAACCCAGAAGAGCATCTGTGATTGCCCTGGGTTTGATAAAGTTGAATGCGCCTTCAATATCTAAGAATGCGACCATCGTGTATTCCTTCTGATAAAGTGATTTTTCAATATAAGTTACCAGCGAATGTAAAGCTGTATCTACTGTCCTCCCTTTCCAATATACATGTTGTGACATAGATAATAGGTAAGGTGAGATAAACGTTCGTAGATGAGTTTCGATTAGTCGCTCCAACAATTTCAGCATAGTTGACGAGAGGCTGATGGGCCGCAGGTGTTTAGGACTAGCGTGTGAAGTTCGGCCAGTTTTCGGAACAAACGTAACTCTCACATCTCTCCAGATACGAGGAATATAAACCAAATTTAGACAAGCTGTTTAGTATGCCCTCTATCCATGGGTAGGTGATGTCTACACAGTGCCGCAGTTCCGCAGGGATGATGCCATCAGGTCCAGCCGATTTAAAGGGCTCAAAGCTAGATATTTCCCAGAAAATCTTCTCATGGTCGAGTCTAGATTTCGTATCACAAGACTCTGTTCGACTTATCCGGAGGTCAGATTAGTCAATTGCTGAGCTACCAGGAAAATGTTTATCAAACAGACACTCAATGGTTTCGATACTTGATTACATCCATGATCCGTCCTCTTTTTGAAGAAAGCTCGGGCGGGCCCTTTCTTGATATCGTTGGGAGAAGCGGTTCAATCACATAGCAATGCAGTTATCACACCCTTCCGCAACGTATGGCCAAGATTCAACTCAGACAAGTGTCGACGAAAGTTTGCAGCTTCTTGGTAAGGGCAGCGCAAACTTTCCAAGTGCTGCCCCCGTGAGCACTGAAGGTATCAGCGAGCGAAACAGTCCCTGTTTGGTTTTAACACTGAAAAAACTGCAGATCCATGATCTTATGCGAGAGTAAGCAAGCAAAAGTCATCAGCATATACCAAATGTTGTAGGTGGGATTTCAGAGTCCAGGGAATGCCACGGTTACGTGCTTCAGGCAAAGCTACATGGAGCACATCGCTAATCACTAAAAGAAACAGATTGGGTGATAGGATGCAACCGCCTGACCCCGATATGCACTTCGAAACCCTCCACACCTTACATTTATGGAGTACGCGACAGTTTGCACTTACGTATGTAGCCCTAATAATAGTCACTTTTCTCTGGGACAACCCTCTTCCCTGAGGCCGCCCAGATACATTCTCGGTTCACACTGTCGAAAGCCTTCTCAAAATCAACAAAGAGCATTTTCAACGGAGCTCTATATATATGTATATTGGACGCATTGCTCAATGACAATTCGTAACCAGAAAAACCAGATCGAAAGGTACACTACGTCGGACTTCCCGAGCTTTCCAAAGGAACAGAAGCTCAATGTTGTAACGATTATCGTGTGTTGCTGACGCTAGACCCACCCTAAGCTCTTTCCGTTCGACAATCCGTTGCCATGTTGCGTCCGACATCCAAGGCTTTGGCCGGGAGGCCGGATCCAAATCCAAACACGGTCTCAGCACTCTCCAGAAACGCATTCTTTATGCCAACCCAGTGAGCATTTAAGTCATGAACCGGCCGACTAAAAATCACAGCTGGTTTCCGCGGGATCGTTAATTTGTTGGCTACAGCTTCTTCTTCTTTATGGCGATTTCGATAGCTCGACTACGGGCCTTATTGACCGCCTGGATTGATGACCTCCAATTGTTGTGGTCACGCGATCTTGTCCTCTAGTTCCGGAAGCCCAGCATCTGGTGAGCGTTCTCACATACTGATTGCTCTCATTGAGCTCTCGGTTGTCTACGCAATCTGGCCCCGATCACTCTTTGCGCGCTCATCACTTTTTTGAGCATGCGATCATCGTTCATCCTTTGTAAATGTCCCTCACATTGCAGTCGCTGCAATTTCACAGTTTTCGACATATGTAGCTCATCGTACATCTGATACAACTCATGATTGTACAGGATGCGCCATTCACCTCGTTCGCGAACGGCGCCGAAGATTCTTCGGAGAACCGTTTGCTCGAATGTGTCCAGTAAGTCTTCAGAGTTTTGGGTTACGGTCCATGCTTTGCAGCCATCGCATAGCACAGGTCGGATGATTGTTTTATACGCGTGGAGCTTCCTGTTCCTGCGCACCAGCTTCGATTTCATTATTGGGAGGTCCGAAAAATAACACTTATTAGCTAGTTGTATCCGTCGCTTTGTCTCATCTGTTTCGATGGCGTTGTTTGACGAGTTTCAAATGAGTCAGTGAGTCTGCTCTGAACTCTGACCTGTGAGACGCTATTAGTCATCGTCATCCTTATGAGTCGCACTAGTTTTGCCGGTATACCAAAATGCAGCAATATGTTGTATAGTACACTTCGATCGATACTGTCGATGTCGTATGCCTGCTTGACGGTCGACAAAAATTTGGTATACGTCGATGTTTTATTCCAGGGACGTAGCCAGGATTTTGTTTCGGGAGGGGTCCGACACTCGGTGTCAGAAATTTTGACATTATTAGAGATACATTTTTTCTAAACTGTGGAAACTAGTTTCGGCGTTGCTCCGTTGCGCACATGCCTCCTGTCCGGCTGTTCCTGTGTCGAATCCATCGCTTTATCGCTTGACGAGCGTTGGAGAGCACGATGGCAAGCATGCGTAGCCCCGCTATCATCAGAAGCAGACAGTGTGTCTACAACCATTGGCTTCTCTGGTAACAGTACGAAGCAGCAACCCTAAGGTTGCTTAACAAATTCGTGATATACGACATTTTTTACTTTACAAGGTTTAACGAAACTCTATTGCCCATATGCATAAATTTACTTACCTAAAAATTAAAGCATTACAAACAGAAATCAAGATCTATGGAAAGTATATATGCTTAAGGGCTGAATTAAGATCGAGAGCGAAATTTTTCCCGCTGCATACATACTTACTGTCGCGGAATATGTCACAAACCGTGGGGAATTCCATAAGCCACAATCCGAGATCGATTCCATAATTCTCCTCGGCCATTTTATGTATTATTTTTCGATTCCCCGGTCATTTGACATTTCACGATGAAATAACCGGGGAATCGGAAAAAATACATAAAATGGCCGAGAAAAATTATGAAACAGTTTCGGGATTGCAGCTCATGGGCTGTAGCTGCCTTCCGCTACTGGTTAAAATTACCTAATTTGCAGTTTCCTCCATTCTATCTTCGTAAGAAACTTCAATTTTACGAGAGCTTACGCGGATTTTTGAAGGTGGCCACACTCTGACTTTTTTTTGCGTTTTCCGTTATATAATGAAATAAACCGGCTTTTTTGTTTTGGTGAAAAAACATATATTAAAAAAAAATCGAAAATGCTAGCACCTAATTTATTTAGCTTTCATTGGGTCTGTCCAGATTGTTTCAATTTTTGTATGCTTCATCTATTTCACAATTGAAGCTTGGCATGTCTGCGATATTGAAAGGAAGGAGGAATTCAATCTTGACAGTGGATTACCAATCTTGAATATGTCAAAATCAAGGAGGAATGGATGGAAAATTGCAACCCACTTAAGTCGGGTTTCCTATCGTCTTTATCTCAACATTTCTATAAATTGCTGTGTGTTAGGATTGTGTAGTTAAATTTATCACCGTTAAGATGTCTACCAATTGAGAAAAGCGTGTTTTAATTCTTGAGCTATTGGATAAGTAAAAATTTAATTCAAAATAGAAAAATGAACACTAGTATTGACGAATCTACTTTTGCTCATACAATGTGTGTATGTATGTGTACTTGCAGTGGCGATCCTAGCTAGGGGTTTTGGGGGTTCGAACCCCCTCCGAAATGAATTGATGCTACAATGATACTACCCGAAATAACGGTGTTGAGGACTCCTTACGTAGTGGGTTTAGGGGACCTAGAAGCTTTGGTCATGTGAATTGAAATGCAGGTTGTTTCATAAGCAAAATCACCTACAGCTGGTTGTTTTGGGTAGTTGCCTTCGTCGCGTGGCACTTTTTTAGTTACTTGTCATACAACCAGAGCTCACCAGATCATGTAATTAAAAAATAGGGACATCAGCGACTGACTTAGTTTTTTTGAAAGGTGTGAAAGGTGTAAAGTTAAGGTGTTTGGTTGGAAGCTGGTTCTTATCGCTAAAGTAATATAATCGACCTTGGATTATAATTCGACATGTGCCGTGTTTTACAAACTGTTATCCTTTGTGTTCTGTAAAAGACTATCAGAACTGTTGTTTCTATAAGCTCTCTATATCTCTGCAATCGTATCTATTTTGCTGTGACATTAAATGTTGTTCTCAAATTCAAAATTTTAATACAATTTGTAGGTTTCTATCAGGGTATAATCACATCCTGCCACTCCAACCACTCTCAAAAACCCCTCCCGAAATTTATTTCTGTGTACGCCCCTGTGTACTTGACTTGACTTTCCGAAGTATCGACATGACTAGACATTTTCTTCCAATCGGGGGGTATTAAGAGGCAAGTAGTCGTTAAATCGAGAGCTCGCGGCCAAGTATTTGTGTATTATACAGTGAGTGGTTCTAGCTTGATTCAAATTTTGAAGGCCGAGTCACATCACAATTTGAGGTGAAGATGCAATTGGGCACCCTGGATTGAGACGAGTACACTTAGATAGAGTAAATTGAATGGAAGAAATTACATTTTATTTTGTCAGTTGCTCCTTAAGTTTTCAAAATTATTTTATTCAAAGTTTAAAACCAAAAAAATCCAAATCCAGCCCTGACTATCCCAATCACCTGATTTTTACGTTTTTCAAATTTTTTATATAGTTTATTATGTATTCATGGTTTAGTCGTCCAGATGGCACAATCTCTGACGGCATACATACTGCTTATACACCTTCAATCTAATTTCAACAGCATTCTAAGAATAAATATATTGAATGCACTTTGGGAAGTTAAGTTTCAAAGCCTATTGAAATAATTTCGGGAGGGGTCCGGACCCCCTGGACCCCTCCCCTGGCTACGTCCCTGTTTTATTCCCAGCACTTCTAGCTTCACCGTAAAAAGCTGATTTGTTCTGCGTACGGAATAATTTTATTTTCTAGAATTTTAGGTAGAATCTTATAAGTCGTACAAACTAATGAGATGCCGCTGTAGTTCTCACAATTCAACTTATCTCCCTTTATGTGGATTAGGCAAATGATACTTTTGCGCCAAACATCCAAACATGTGTGTATGGATACATATAGCCTTGACAAGGCTCTCCCCAGCCCCACCATACATGCAGTGCCGGATTAACCACGTGGCAGAAGGTGGCAAATGCCACGGGCCCCGCGCTTTGGGGGGCCCCGCGTTTTTCTCAAACTAAAATTACAACAACCAAGATGCTTCGAAATTGTTATAGCACTTTATCGTTGAACAATTTACGCTAAGGTGTTCCAAAATTTCAGCAAGGTTTGTATGACATAAAAATACAGAAATATTTCTTTCTAAAGGCTAGTACTGAGATCGAGAGTGAAATTTTCGTCCGCTGCGTGGAATATGTGGAGAATGCTGGGGAATTCCATACGCTGCAATCCGAAAACAGTTCCATAATTTTTCTTGGCCATTTTATGTATTTTTTTCGATTCCCCAGTTTTTTCATCGTGAAATGGCAAATGACCGGGGAATCGAACAATAATACATAAAATGGCCGAGGAGAATTATGGAACCGGTCTCGGATTGGAGCTTATGGAATTCCCCACCGTTTGTGACATATTCGACGACAGTAAGTCGTAAGACACATTTTTATTGATAAAATCGCAGCGGGAAGAATTTCACTCTTGATCTTAATTCTGCCCTTAATTCATGATAGCATTCCCATAAACCTACGTCCACATTGTTTCAGATTCACGTTCTAGCGAGAAATAAGATTTTTGGAGTTCATGTTAGGAAATGTGCTTGCATATATCCATAGAATTAAGAAATTACAAATTTATCTCTCATGCACAGTGGCGTACCGCTTTAAAAGTTATGAAAAGAGCGGCAAAAATACCTGTTTAAAAAATGATTCAAAATGCTTTTTAAAAAATGGTGGTTTTCATTGAAGTGTGTAAATTTTCGATATTTTTTTATTAAAAACCGTAAAACCGAATTAATGTAGAAGATGTTAACGTGAGTTTGGCTTTCTGGTATATGTGCTACGTGAGTATCTTTATTGTGGGCATCTCTTAGCTAGATGTTTGGTTGTCAGTTTTTATGAACCTGAGTAAACCTGAAAAAGGACAATTCAATCGAAAGCTATATTAATAGGAAACACTTATATAATGAAATAATTTTCCATTTTTTATTACTTTTCGGAAAATGCGAAATTTTTAAATTTTTAGAGGTCGTCCAAAAAGGGACTTCTAACATCAATTCTTCTTTGTAGAATAAGTACAGTTTGTCTACAGAAATTCGGTTTAACTAATTAAAATAAAAATGCTGGCAAACTCAAACACGTCAATGAAAAACATTTTTTGAAACAATTTTCAAAACAGATAATATTGCCCCCATTTTCATAATTGATGGGATGGGAATATTCTCACGGGTTGAATTAAAACACCTTGGAGTTTCTCTCGACACGTTTATTCCGCACAATATAATATAACCCGGAAGAGCCAAGGCAAACGTCAACGTATATTGACAAGTAGTTATTCGTTAACAATATACACGTTTTTATAATAATAGTGCTTTTTTGATTTTTTTCCCGGTAGAACAGTGGTTCCCAATTTTTTTCAGCTCGTGCCTCCTGTTGTGAAATCTGCTGATCATGGCACCCCCTGAGAAAATGTTGGCCAAAAACAGAAAATAGATGCGAAAATTGCCTTGGGCAAAGAATGCTTTTAATTTTGGACATAAGTTCCGAATCCATTGTCGCAATTTAAATTGTTTGAACATTGTGAGTTCGGCCGTCATCATGGCTTTAGTGACATGTCGAGCAGCAAAATTGATATTAATATTACTGGAGCGACCAAAATTCGTAATTTTTTTATCCAAAGACTATAGCTGGCTGATGCGGTTCAAATCAGCCATATCAAATAGGCCCCGCGTCTACATATGCCACGGGCCCCGCGCTTGCTTAATCCGGCACTGCATACATGCATGGCGAGATCAACTTCTGCCACTGTTGGGGGCTCCAGAGGTTCTTGTGTCGGCGTGTTGCACTGAACATTGAGGAGCTCTTCAAAATGTGAGGTACAGCGTTTATCAACGCTTTCGATGTCGCTGATGACCATCCTTACAGAGGCTTGTCCTGGGTTGGTATCCACTTTTACTTGCATTAATTAGCTTGTACGCTTGTCTACTGTTCCTACTAGCTATAGTTTTTGGTTAATTTGCTTGCTTCAACTGCTCGCCAAGATGCTTACGTTTCTTACGTCTAATTAACCTATTCGAAGTTCATCGAAGCTCGTCATATTTTTTTTTGGCTCTAATTGCGCGTTGGGTCCATTGTCGATATGCTTCATTTTTCGCATCGGCTTGTTCTGCTATCCGTTCTCATAGGGAGAACTTTTGTGTTTCCGATATTTTCCGCTATATGTCCGCTTTATGGCGGATGGTAAGATAAGTGTCGCTAGTCTCAATAAAAAACGAGACCGAGGCTAATTTCGGGCGCGGCCGAAATTTGAATACCCTTCACTCTCCTCGGGCTAAAAGTTTTTTGGGGCAAACCTATGACTTGTATTTAATCCTTCCCCATTCTTTTCCTTCTGTTTTCGCAAATTATTTGATATTGACAAATTCTGTGGCGTCGATAAAACAATATTTGTGTAAGGTTTGGTTGGAATAAGTGGTAAAATAAAGAAAAAATATCTCAGAAAACTTTATTGGGGGGATGCGGGAGCATGGCCCCATAGTACGATTCCATTTGTTTTACTTTTTTTTTGTTTTGATAAAGACGCATTGAGGTTTTTTTAAATTGGTGTAGAAAAAATGTTTCTTAGAAGATCCAAAATGGGGAGGTTGGGCTTGCATGGTAGCCCCATGACTCCATAGTCCGATTATTTATGGCATCAATTGAAGTGCACTTTTACGAGTTTTGGTTGAAAGTGGTGCACAAATAAAAAAGTTGTTCGTAGAAGAACTCAATTTAGGGGGTTGGCTTTGTATGATAGCCCCATGACCCCATCGTCCGATTCCATTCATTTTTACACATGTTTTGTGGCATCAAATGAAATGCACTTTTATGAGGTTTGATTGAAATTGGTGGACAAATAAAAAAGTTTTTCTTAGAAAAACTCAATTTGGGGGCTGGGTTTGTATGACAGCCCCATGACTCCACAGTCTGATTCCATTTATTCTTACATATATTTTGTGGCATCAATAGAAACACATTTGTGTGAAATTTGGTTCAAATTGGTGCACAAATGAAAAAGTTTCTCTTAGAAGAACCTAATTTGGGGGGTTAGGTTTGTATGGCAGCCCTATGACCCCATGGTCCGATTTGATCCATTCTTACATATGTTTTGTGTTATCAATAGAAACACATTTGTGTGAAATTTCGTTGAAATTAGTAAGCACATGAAAAAGTTTTTCTTAGAAAAACCAAATTGGGGGGGTTAGGTTTGTATGGCAGCCCCATGACCCCACGGTCCGATTTTAGCGATTCAAACATACAAACTGCCTGCAATAAAAAGAAACATGTGTGCAAAATTTCAGCTCGATAGCTTTTAAACTGGCCGAGTAAAACGCGTAGCAACAGACGGACAGACGGACAGACGGACAGACGGACAGACAGACAGACGGACATCGCCCAATCGACTCAGCTCGTCATGCTGATCATATATATACATATTTTATATGGTCGGAGATGCTTCCTTCAATCCGTTACAAACTTCATGACAAAGTTAATATACCCTTTACTCTACGAGTGAAGGGTATAAAAAACAATAAAATTCTTCTTCCGAGAGCTGATGGCGTAATGTTCCTATTTCATTACTATACACGTCAAATAAATGAACACCCGATTTGACAGATAGAAAGATTGTATCAAAGCGAATGCATGTGACAAATCGCCGCGAGCCCGTGCAATATATTGAATTACATTGCACGTGGACGTTATGTTATGTCTGCATGTCTTTGGCCGCGCCGATTCAGCGAGTATTTCCGCTAGAAAATCGGGGTACCATTCTAGGGCGGGCTACCTCAAGTATTTCGTCGAGGAAATCGGGGTACCTCGGGGTACTTCAAAATATTGGTACCCGTCTTGATTAAACACCGGCTTTAAACCGGTGTACCGGTGTTAGGCACAGGGCTATTTTACAGTTGACACTACCCAAGTAACAATTTCATTCCTATAATACTTCGTAAAATATTCTCTTCTAGCATTAATAGCGGCACTTCCCAAGCAACAATTCGTTTGCTTTAAAGAAGCACTTCACACTGTAGCAACCATATAGTACCACGGAACTCATTTATCGTGTGACATCGCTTAAAATAATATTTTGATCCGATAAACCATCCTTAAAGTATTTTCCGGAAAGCTTCTGTCATCATTATGGAATAAATTCAAAGATTGTGGTATAAAACTTCGATAAAACTGTCTCTAAACGTCAACCTAAAAAAGACACTCCTTTAAAGACTCCACTCTTGTGTTTTATTGGATGATACAGCACACACATGCAATAGTCTTTCTAGTTAACTCACACACATGCATATATTCTTCTATATCACAGTCGGTGTCATTTTTATCGTGTGACATTCGTATGGTCATCCAATAAATTGTTCAGCCTAGTTTTATTGAAGGATGGACTTTGTGATTTATTGAATTGACACTTATGAAGTGCTCCGGAATACCACGTTTCTTGAATTGAATTCATTGAAATATTGCATGAAACTAACATTTCCTCACTCCTTGTTAACTTATGAATCAATTAAGATAATCTCAGCGCAGAAAATGTCTGCATTTTGTTGATGAATGTGTGGATTTATTCAACTTCAATTGACTGACATATAAAGAAGAAGGTGCAATGGAGAAGAGTCGATAAAGAAGTGTTGAGCACTTGTAGTGTTTACGAGCAATGTTAACTATATGTGTGGTTTGCCGAGTGGTTAGGGCGTCGGACTGGCGTCCGACAGTCGCTGGTTCGACGCTGGCTGGGGGAATTTTTTTTTTTTTTTTCACGAGAAAATGACAGAAAATGATGACATAACACATTGATGTATGTCTTTTTCAAAGCTTAGTTCAGTGCTACAATAAGGTGCAATTGGATCAAAAAACGGCGCCAAACGCCATTATTGGACTATTATTCAGAGTTTATACCCTGTAAAGTGCCCCTATTGTCGTCACCTTAATTAATTTCGAAGATATACGTGTGGGTTTCATGCAAGATTTCAAGGATTTCTAATGCAGAAATTGTGTATTTCAGAAAACTGTGTCAAGTGTCAATTCATTAAAAAATCACAAAGTCCATCCTTGTATAAACCTACGGTGAACAATTTATTGGATGACCATACGAATGTCACACTATAAAAATGACACTGAATGTGCTATAGAAGAATATATGCATGTGTGTGAGTTAGCTTAGAGAGACTATTGCATGTGTGTGGTGTATCATCCAATAAACACAAGAATGGAGTATTTAAAGGAGTGTCTTTTTAGGTTAACGTTTAGAGACAGTTTTATCGAAGTTTTATACCACCATCTTTAAATTTATTCCATAATGATGATAAAAGCTTTCCGGAAAATACTTTAAGGGTGTTTTATCGGATCAAAACATTATTTAAAACGCTGTCACACGATAAATGAATTTCATGGTACTATATGATTGCTACAGTGTGAAGTGCTTCTTTAAAGCATACGAATTGTTACTTGGGTAATGGTCTAGAAATTAATTTTCAGCAGTAAAAACGCAATTAAAATTATTTAACTAATTTTTTTATTTATGCATTTTTATTAATCCATTTCTGAAGAAAATTAACACGTGTGTAAAGTCCTGGTGAACCCTTTCGTGCACATCCAATTCCCGTCGATGTTATACCAGCCAAAACTCCATTCACAACAATCGGTCCGCCCGAATCACCTTCACACGTATCCGTTCCGCCTGCCATACGTCCTGCACAAAATTGACTTTTGCCCGACATTGGGTAAACTCTGCGACACGTCTTGATCGATTGCAACGGTAAGGATGTCTTCTTCAGCACTTGGGATGGTCTTCCATTTTCCGAAACAACTCCCCAACCGATCGCCACACCCATATCCTTATCATATAACTTTATGCCATTCAGCGGAATCGGTCGAATCGATGAACTGTAAACTAGATGTCGTTTCAGATAAATCAGAGCAATATCGTAGGCCACATTTGCCGCGTTAAACTTTGGATGTCGCTTCCAACCGTTAACGAGCACTAGGGTACCGCCTCGTGTTCGATATGTCGATCCGGCGCGAATGCTGAGCTGAGCTGGCCTTGAATCGATAACACAATGGGCGGCTGTTACGATGACATTGTTTTTGATGATGGATCCGCCACAAATATGTTTTCCGTGTTTTCGTACGGATACGACGAAAGGATATGCCGTGATTGTAGTCTTACTTCCGCCGATGATACGAACGCTCAATAAACTTGCAATGGAGTGTGCTACAAGAAAACATTAGAATCGCGACACCTCTGTACATTTCAACGGTTCGAAGCGAATTAGTGAGATCATCATTTCGTTAGGCAAGCCGCAATATATATCGTTTCGGACAATTTTTGTGAAATGCATCTGTTAATTTTTTGCATTAAAGTATTTATCTTTAATTTTCAAAATTATGAATTGTTTTGGTCTATAAATTTTTTATAATATCGCACGCGTTTCTAAAAATAAATACAGCTGCTGAAGATGCTCTCCAAATGGAGCTCTATATTAATAATTTACAAGTTAAATGTGCCCTCACAAAAAGTAGAAGTAAACAAACGAAATTAACTGAACTCGACATTTTCTTGAGCATATTTCGTATATATCGTCTAATATTACATAAAGTCTTAAACGACAATGAGATACTCCTAGTGAGTTAATGTCGACTGACGTGTTTTGGCTTTTAGTCCAATAATATCGTATTTTCGTCAGGAAAAAAATACAGAAGTTTATTTCTAAATTTTGTTATATGTATTTTGGGGCGCTGACTCCGAATATCAACTTTGCACCCTAAAAAACGTGCCGCAACCTTTAAAAAAGGGGGGAAAGGGGGGCATTTTTTCGTTTTTTTGCGATTATTTCCAAAACGGTAAAAGATACAGAAAAATGGTCTGAGAACGGAAAAAACTACATAAAATTATCTTTGCAATGATATATAACACATTAGAGTTTAATTGGATATTTCGGCGTTAGAATAGCACATAAATTAGAATATTTTCATTTTAGACCTTTTTTAAAAGCTCCATAACTTTTCATAGAATGTTAGTTCAGCCGTAAAGTTTTGTATAAGTATTCACAACAAGTTTAAGATAATTTTAACGTAAACATTGAGTCGCTCCGGTCAAGGACCCCCAGTATCCCCCATTTAAATTTTTCAAAACGGCATATCCATAACTCCCCCCAAAATTGGAGCAGAGTGCTAAATTTTGGTTTGTTGAAATTGGAGCTCATAGTGACCCCACCCACCAAAAATCAGCTCATTCGGATAAAAACTAAGGGTATCTCCCATACAAAGTGACCCATCAGGAATTTGTTCTACGTACGAGTAGGTACTACTCATTTTATAAACTGTAGAACAAAGTTGTCTTGGGTCACTTTGTATGGGAGGTACCGTTAGTTTTCATCCGAATGAGCTGATTTTTGGTGGGTGGGGTGACTATGACCTCCAATCGCAGCAAACCAAAATTTACCACTCTGCTCCAATTTTGGGGGGAGTTATGGACATGCCGTTTTGAAAAATTTAAATGGGAGGATAATGGGGGTCCTTGACCGGAGCGACTCAATGTTTACCTTAAAATGATCCTGAACTCATTATGAGTACTTATACAAAATTTAACGGCTGAACTAACATTCTTTCAAAAGTTATGGAGCTTTTAAAAAAGGTCTAAAATGAAAGTATTCTAATTTATGTTCTATTCTAACGCCGAAATATGCAATTAAACTCTAATGTGTTATATATCATTGCAAAGATAATTTTATGTAGTTTTTTTCATCCTCAGACCATTTTTCTGTATCTCTTACCGTTTTTGAAATAATCGCAAAAAACCGAAAAAATTCCCCCCTTTCCCCCCTTTTTTAAAGGTTGCGGCACTTTTTTTAGGGTGCAAAGTTCATATTCGGAATCAGCGCCCCATAATACATAAAGAAACAGTGAGAAAAAAACTTCTGTATTTTTTTCACGGAATGGTACTAAATCGACACGATATTACTGAACTATTTTACCTCCTGCGATTGCGGCCTTTCATGGTAACTAGTACATATAGTTTATTATTTCCACAGGGAATAGCAGGGTGACTGCAAAATATTTTCTTGTTTGACCAATGGAAGGTGATTAGTCAGCATCATCACAAAAGTAGGCTTTTCTGTTTCGAAACGTTCCTGGAAGCAAACACTAAGAGTTTCCTATTTCCACAGAAATATGCCCCAGACTCAAAGGTAGCAGGTCCCGATTGTGTGACACTCACATCTCGCATGTGAGTATTCCAGAGTCGGAGATCAAAGGCTTCGAAACTGGGAACATGAGTCTTCTCCAAGATAAAATTTTTTCGATTAATAAAAACCCTTAAATTGCGAATTTAAACGAGGCGTCAATGGAGCTTGACCCCCTCTTCCTCCTTGGCTACACCCTGCTTTCTACAGCAGCCTATGACAATGACTAGAAATCAAAGCTAATTTTCTCTACATTTTATACTATAACTCATAAAACAATGAAATATTATTCATTATACTGTTCTACACATATTATGTACGCAGGGCTCAAATTTAAGACCTACATTCATTTGTTCTGAGCGCAACTCTATATATGCTCACCGCAGAAGTTTTATACACTACTTGATTCTTTTATGACCCCAATCCTTGATAAAATCCACATAAATCAGTAATGCCTACAGTAGGCATTTATGATGAGACATTCCTTTATTTATTATCTCTGTTTCTTTTATTTGATTTCTTTTCAAGAAACATGAAAAACGTTCTTTTTAGTCTTCTTCTGGAATGTCTTGAAGCTCCCTAGCCAGTTGCTCTACTTCGTAGACAGAAGATGATTTGTTTTGGCGCTTTTCTTTGACCCCAACCTAGAACAGCTCGTTTACCCACCCTTACGTGTGTGTATTGACCTTCAAGTGTAAAGTATTTTGACTTATCATTATCTAACGATTACGCATAAAGAAAATTTTTTAACTTAAATAGACGCGCGAGTGCCACAAAACAGACTATTTACATGTAAAATATTTAAATTTAATGTGTACAAATGTAGATTGTTTAAATTTACTTTTCTATTGAATTTCACCGTGTAAATATGTTTAAATTTCTAATAATTTTCGGTTGTCTACAGTCGGTGACGCCCATCAATCATCAACGAATTATCGGCGGCAAACGGACTCCAATAACAAGCACACCGTGGACCGCGTCACTTCAGCACAATGGCAATCATATGTGTGGAGCCACGATTTTGACAAATCGAACGTTACTAACCGCTGCTCATTGCGTCAAACCGTTTCCGGTGAAAACTCTTTCGATACGTGCCGGATCGGACTATCATGCAAAAAATGGAGTTGTCCGACACGTGGCCAACGTGGTAATTCATCCGAAATTCAGCGATATGACACTTAACCACGATGTTGCCCTATTGCATATCAAAAATCCGCTTCCTTTTTCGGCATCGGTGCAAGCTATTCCGTATGCTACGAAAGATGATCCGCTGTCGACAAATAGTACGGCTACGATTAGTGGATGGGGATCGGTGATACAGGGAGGTGGAGCGTCTGAGGTACTCCAAAGTGCAACTATCAAAGTGTTTCGGCGAGGCAAATGTAGGGCTATTTATGGGACACAGCTGCGATCGACTATGTTCTGTGCTGGACTGATGTCAGGGGCGAAAGATGCTTGCCAGGGAGATTCGGGAGGAGGACTGGTTATGGATGAGAAGGTGGCTGGAGTCGTGTCGTGGGGCATGTCGTGTGCGATGAAAGATTTTCCTGGACTTTACACATGGGTGGCCAGGTTGGGTGATTGGATAGCGGAGAATTTGGTAGAATAAAATTTTTTTTTTATAATCAATGCTTGGTTGTTTCATTGTTTTTGCATTTTGTTCAATGAGTTGATGTACAGCTATGATATCTCCATACTGAGGAGATTTGAACCAGAGGCGGCTCGTCAGAGGAGGCAAGGGAGGCAGTGCCTCCTTTAAAAATAGTGAACTTTTTAACTTTTAACAATGATCTCATTCATAAATTTCCACGATTTCATGTCATTACTTCATTTCATAGAGAGCAAAGCTACCTCAATTCAACTATTCATTTCACTCTTATACAGTACAATACAACATAGAACGATTAACTTAAGTTGAAATGAGGCAGAATCATCCTAGCCTCCAGAATTGTATTTATCAACTGAATTCGTCATATCGTTGATCTGATATTGCCGAAAATATCTCTAGTCTTCATACTGTTCACAACGAATGGTCGGAGGATTGCCTCAATTCGGAAAATAAACGTGAGGCAGATTCGTGCCTTATTAAGGCTAGTCTTCTGTTGAGTTGAGTTCCTCGCTGCTATACGACGACTTTACATATAGTATATGCGTATAGTGTTCTATACTCGCAATTTTCATTGCTGCTCGGAGGACAGCCTCATCTCAATAGTCCCAAACGATTATGTTTGGAATATTGCCGTGTTGTTGCTACATTCCACTAGCATCAACTACCGACCGGCGAATTGTCTCTATGGGTGTACTGTTCAACAGATTCGTCGACAATTAAATTTTTTTTAGTTTAGGCCTTAAAACTAAAAAAAAAGCAAGGCAATAGCATCGATAGCGGTAAGATAAAAAATCATCCCTAAAAAAGGTTTTGAAGTCTGAAGTTTGAAGTCTTTTTTTTGACTGCTTGATGTTCACATATAAACTGCCAATCGGGAAAAGCTTAAAAGTGAATTGATAATTCTTAATGCCGATTCAGCCATGTGGGAAAATTGCCGTTCAGTGATACCTTTAACATTTTTCCATATTAGTGGAATTTGTGTTATTATGCCAGGAAAATTTATTGAGTTAGTTTTGACTATTACCGCTACTTCCGTCAGCACTGAGAGGTAGTTTTTAGCATTTAAACGTATCAGATCTTATTCCCGAAATACCATTGTTGAATCTCGATTATCCGACTTATCTCTGCTAAGTATTAAAAAGCAATTTGTTAAGAAATTGAAGGGAGAAAACGGCTGGTATTAAATACTTTGCCACCAAAAAGAAGAATGGATTTTATTTTTAAGTAGTGTTTCGCTTTTAATGAAAAACAAATTAATCCTTAAATTCGTAATTCTTATAGTTTGTGTGTGTTCCTGTGCTTTTTTTCAGTAAAATATATCTACATATTTTACTTTTACTACCAAAGTCCTTCAAGCCATATCGGACTCTTAAAGCAACTGAATATGTCAGCTGCCTCCTTTTTGTTGAATGCCACGAGCCGCCACTGATTTGAACTGGTTCTAATAAATTTTGAACGGGATTCGAAATTAATTATTTATTAACTATTTCCAGTGGAGTAACTTACTCATGTGTCTCATGTGTTCATTAGAACACGGGCATTTAAGCCAAAGTGACTCACTACATAAGGGTACATAAACGTAAAAATCAAATCAAATCACATTGATGATTTCCAAATCACATTGATGAACTTCCATTTAAAATTGACGGATTGCCTTCCAAAATTGGCGAAATTAAAAATCTGATTTACGAATTCACTTTAAAAATTGTCGAGTTTCTAAAACGAAAATACAAATTTGGTGACTTTTAGAGTAAATAAAGTAAAAATTATGAATTTTTTATTATTGTTGTTTTTGTCTTTTATCTTGTTTTCCCAATTTCCTACAAACATAATAAGTGATGTTTCTATTAAAATTAACTTCTTGTTTTGCCGTGAATATATCATCTTACCACTTATACGAGTATCAAGCTAACTACTATCTCGAAAACCATTTCGGAATATTTTCGATCGGCGGCAAATCGTTAGCTCGTATTTGCTCGGCACTTAAAAAGATTTGAGCTTTCCTATTTATTTAATTATAGTTAGTTAAACATTCGGAGTATCAAGTTGGCTAAAAAGATCGGATTGGTTATGTACGGTCTCGAATCCGTCACGGAATAGTTTGCATCGGTTGCAAATCGTTATCTGGGATTTGCTAGGCACTTAAAAAAATTTGAGCTTTCCTATTTATTTAATTATAGCTAGTTGAGCTTTCGGACTATCAAGTTGGCTAAGGATGTTCAAAACAGATCGAATGGATATAAATGTGGTATCAATTGGAAGGGAATGATTGCTATATTCATTTTTTCGAAATGAGCTAGCGAAAAACGCGACTATTCATTAGTTATTAACGGTTATCAGTTCGGTTCGAGTCCTGACTATGGCCACCAGAAGGCCAAGTGGACATTTTCGTAGACTTGAATCAGAGTGTGTTTCAATTATGGAAAACACTCTGATTCGATATAAGTTTTGGGTCTAGGGTCTAATTTTCCAAGAAAAGGTCTAGCGTATTATTTATCATTGCAAAGGAAATTAAATGTAATTCAAATCGGGTTGGATACGATATTCCCAGTCACAAAATCCCCAAACCAAAATCCCCAAATCAAAATCCCCAAATTCAAAATCCCCTAAATCAAAATCCCAGAAATCATAATACCCAAAATCAAAACCCCAAACGAAAATCCCTAATCCCAACTAAAACGTAGTATACTATTACAATTACAATAGTCTAATGAAAATCCCCATTTATCATCTACCATTTGCCATTTACCATCTACCATTTTCCATTTACAATTTACCATTTACCATCTGTCATCAACCATTTGCAATCTACCGTCAACTATTTACCATCTATCATTTACCATCTATCATTTACCATCAACAATAGTCTAAAGAAAATCGTACACAAAATTAGTAGTAGTAGTTTTTCCGCCGATTTTTTCCTTAAGTTAACCCTTAAATGCATGGGGTCTGAACCCGTTATCGTAACTGACCTCCCCTCATGTAAAATCGGTCACTGAACACGGAATCAGCCTTTATTTTCCCAGGAAATAGCCCGTTTCCCCAGAAAAGCGAAAATAGTAGAATTTGCATTGTGTACCAAATATGGTACGCCATGCATTCAGGCCATATGTTGCATATGAAAGACATTTTTCAAATTTTATTTAATCTGCCTCTTACTTTTATAGGAACAGTGCAAAAAAGAAAGGATAATGATTATTGAGAGTTTTGATCGAAATTATAGTGGAAACTCGATATAATGAACTCCTGTTCATCAAAGGAAAGGTGGTAATTTCTATTGAAAATCGCGAATATTCGGTTTTTAAAAGGGGCCTCGGGTAGGTGCGTGATTAGTTTCCTATTCCTTACTAAAATTTGTATCGATGTCTATTTGAGACATATTCTGGAAGTTGATGAAAAGTCGAGAAGGTCTTAATACCCCTACAAACCTAAATTTAGCCATATCTTTTGATAGAATGTCCGGAAAATCTTCAAATGTGTGTCAAGTGGTAGCTGTTCGGCGTCCTTATAAAATATCAAAAGTGCGCCAGATCCGACTCATATGGGGTATATATTCTTCCCCTACAAAAAAAACATGGAATTGATTATTTTGAACTTTGCGTGCCGTCTACGTCTAGCACTGTACCCATGTATGCACTCATCATTCTATTAGCGCGATTAGAACTCGGTCTCGTTATAAAATAAATATTTTATATAATAGTTCGTTATAAACATGTTTCACTGTCAAACGTATATCTTGAGACTTCTTTTGACTTATCATAGCTCAGGGGATTCTTTTCTTGAAAAGTATATGGATTGGATTGACTTTGGTAGGATATGAATATGAAAATGAACTGCTGCCTGCTTTATAACCCAAAATTGTGCAGCTCCCAGGATATGTCGACAAGAATTACATCCACGTAATTTTTTGTTTATCGAATCTGGTCTTCCATTTGAAATGGTTGACCCTAGAAGCACATTTTCTCATAATCCTGACCGTGAAATTCCAAGACAATACTTGTCATAATCAAATGGTTTAAGAAATTGGATATCAATGCGCAGCTGCTTGAGTCCTGGCGAAAGTCCAAGTATCTGACTAAGATCTTAAGTACGGAAGATCGGTTTTTTAGTGGCGGGTCCTAAGGACAAAACAAAAGACAATTTTTCAGTATACTTGCAAGCTAAAAAGACGGGGATTATAAGAAGCAGCTACATAAACGCTAAGCCCTGACCGGTGTGCTATAGAAAACAAAATGACAAAAATATCCTTCTCAATCAACTATTAGAGCTCTGTTTCCTTTGATCCTGAACAGGACTGATTAACCTAGCTTTCATAAAAAATGGCAGTAAATGTCCAGGAAAAATTGATCGGTGACATAATTTGTATGAACATTTAGGTTATTTGGACCTGTTCTGGGCCCAATAAAACGCACCATCATATCGAAAGAGCTGATTATTAAAATTTTATGAACATTTCCTACCCTACCCAAGACTAAAGGAGAATAATTTCATCAACTAAGAACGATCGGAATACGCCACGGAATGTTTTGTCTCTATGTTAGATTCTGCAGCTGGTTTGCCTATTGTCTAAAATAAACCAATAAAAATAAATGCCTTAAAAAGACCAGTTACCTAAGGATCTAATCTTTATATTTTCCGCCCTCGTGGCTTGTGGGCCCGTGTTCCACTGAACACATGGAACACCGTACGTTAGGTAGGCCACTGTTGAAGTATATTTTCCAAAGGTGGAAATTATCACGGATAATCTCGAAGTAGCTAAAATGACTGACTTATTATTCTGTAATCAACTTTCGTAATACGATTATATATTTTTTTTTAATTTTCCTTCTGCGGACCACCCAAACCTGAGGATTGGCTCCGACTCCTGGGCATCGTTGGATGATCAAGTCCTTGTTAACAGTCTATCTGAATCATTAATGTGGCCCATGAAGAGCAAAATTATTGTACAAAAACGTAATCGTGTCTTACAAAAAAGTGTTTTAAATCTAAGCTTGCCACATTCCCCGTATTCTACGGATTGTCCTGTTATTGGGATATCAAAAATTCCAAAACCCGTAATCCAAAAAAAAAAAAAAAATGTGCGTAAAATGCACTATGAGTCTACGAAGCAATAACAGCACCAGCATACGTTTTGAATGAAAATGCCATCCGGCTTCTTTCTGTCTATTCCTGCAGAAAAACATCAGCCGAACAAGTGAAATCAAAGGGATGTGAGTGGTTGCGGCTGTTTGAAATATTCATTATTCGTTGAGTGCCGATCGATTTTTTTTCGAATTTTATCAATTCCTGAAAATGGATGTTTTAATTTTTGCCCCGTAAGAAAAATCTTAACTCAAAATCAGGCAAGAGGCAACCCTATTTAAATATTTAAATTTTTCATGGAAATTTGTTGTAGAATTTCAGTCCAGATCGACGTCCTGAGCTGCCGGGGAAATTAATGGCAATTTATATTTTTTTTTTACCTTCAAAAGTTTCTTCATCGCTAACCAGTTCCAATTTTTACCAATCAGTATACAATGAGTAGGTATTAACGGAAGGTCTTTGACGTCTGCATTTAAAATTCAGTTTTTCGCAAATATCTGGAAAACTATACATAGGAAATTTTATGTAATTTGTTTCGTATTCTGTTAGTTTTCCAGACATTTGCAAAAATGTCATTTCACCCTTTTGCCACCCTCCGCCCGCTTAAGGGTTCAGTGGAACTGTTTAGTATCAAAACTTCACTCTTTTTCTCAATATTTGGGTCTAACCGTGTCTGTATTGTACTAACATTTTAATTAGAAAGTCCTTCGATTACACAGTGCTGCTGTTGTTTTCTTTCTCAAATTTTGTATGCTCGTTTTAAGAAGCTACTGCGACTTACCACTCATTATAGGTCGAAAAAAATAACATCCAAGCTTTTTTTGAATTTTCTTTTCTGGCAATCTATGCCCCATGCTTTGTTGCACGTGTACATGGATCCCATTGCAAATGCTAACTTATTTGATTAGCAAAGGTAGGAGCTACGAAGAAAATAATTTGATACTCCGCAATGGAATCCGTTTCTTAGCTCAATTCCCTCTTAACTAGTTCCAACATGGTGGTGGAAACGACTAGATATTTGGTGGTATTCAGAGAAACCCAATTCCAGTCGGATCTCAAATAAATCGAAAATTAGACTGTAAAAAAGGGCTTCACTTTGAATTCGAACAAAAAAAAATTAAAAACGTTTTACGGTTTTACGTTTTGATGAACACAGGGAAAGAACGTGCTGATTACAAGTATGATGCTACACTCCAGTTTTCAAAACGTTTAGTTCCAAAAAAAATCGATCGAAAATAAGCGTGTCTGCCATATGAGCCTTAAATGTCACCAGAGCATCAAACTGGCAGAGACAAACTCAAATATCCCGATGAGGGCCTTAGCCAATACTTGTTAAAATTGAATAATAGTTTCGGTTTTGAAATTCATAATTGCAGATTGAAGTTGATAGAACTTCTAAAAAGAAATGCTGAAATTCAAAGCTATTTCCTTGTTAATGTAAACACAATAAAGGGCTCACAAGCATCACATTTATTCAGATGATCTTTCAATTATTATTAATCCATTTACGCAAGAAGTTAACTCGCGTATAAAGTCCCGGCCAGCCATCACGTCCGCATCCGTTCCCGTTTGACGTTATTCCGGCCAAAAGTCCATTGACAACAATTGGTCCTCCCGAGTCGCCCTGACACGTATCCGTTCCGCCTCGCATTCGTCCAACACAAAACAGGCTTACGTTCAAATTTCTCCAAACTTGCAAACACGTTCTCCGCGACTGTACCGGAAGTCTTGTCTGTTTCAACACCTCCGATAAATTTCCACTTTCTGCTACCGTTCCCCAACCCATTGCAATCGCTGTGTTCTTAGCCGTCAACTTTCGATCATTCAATTTAATGGGTCGAATCGAGTTACTATAGGTCAGATTCTGTTTCAAATAAATCAATGCCAAATCATAGACCATTGTATTGGTGTTGAATTTTGGATGACGTTTCCATCCGCTCGCCTTAATGATAGTTCCGCCCCGGGATCGATATGTGGAGCCAGCCCGAATTTCTAGGTCGGAAAATCGTGTACCGACAACACAATGAGCGGCCGTTACAATTTTTCGCCGTCCAACAATTGAACCTCCGCAAATGTGACCTCCATCCTTGCGTATTGACACCAGATAGGGATGATTTTGAATTGTTGTTTGACTACCACCGACTATTCGAGGTCTAGTTCTCGCTGCTTGCGACTGTACTAGAACGAGACACACCAAAACCGCGACACTTCGATACATTTCAAAGGTCTTATCTGTTATGAGAAGGCAATTTCGGGGGCCTAATTTTATCATTGAAAATTTAGAAGTAGAATATTAAAATTAAGAAAAGTTGCTGCTGTGTTTTTGTTCGGAAGTAGCAACTGTGCAAACTTTTGTTCTTAGAAAGCAACTACGTATTTGCTGTACGAGTACATTTCCATTCGACCTTAATATAATAGTCATATCATAATTGATAACCTTCGAAGCTTCGGGTTGAAAACTGCAGCTAAGTTATCGTTCACGGACTGTGGAAAATGTGGTGAAAAGTCAAATCAAATCAAATTGTGTGATTTCCGGATGTTACCCTTGGATATTTTTTACTGGCTATGTTCTAACACGAATAACAACAAAGAGTAGGTACTACATATAAGATTAAACACATAAAACAAAAGGCAGCTTTCAGAATTTTTCAGATTTCTGTAACTGTCGAACGCGGATAGGTGGGACCTAGCAACTTTGAGGAAATTTGGGTCAAGTAGTATCTCCAAAAGTGTGCAAAATTTCAGAAATGTCGGTCGGTTCCGAGTTATGGAAAATTAATTAGTGGAAAACATCAAAGTTCGTTTATCTCGGTTGACAGGTAGAGCTTTGAAACTTTCGTCAAATTTGAACAGTACGGTACTCTAGTACTGTTCAAATTTGACGAAAATTTCAAGGTTCTAGCTGTCAATTTCAAAGATTTACCCTTACGAATTTCCGCGCTATGGACAATTTGCAATAAGAAAACTCGAAATTGCAATTTGGGCAGCCATAGCTTCGGAACGAGGGTAGGACCGTGTAATTTGGAGAAAATTTGAGCGCCAACTAGCTAGCTCTACAATTTCAGAAAGGTCGAGAGGTGCTCCCGACTTATCGAAAATGAACGATTGCCAAACATAAAGATCCATCCGAGCCCCAGATGCGGCAATTTTGATTATTAACGTAGACGCCGAGATGAAAATGCGCCTCATCAGAAAAGATAATTTTTCGCCCAAAATCGTTGTCCAATTCAAGCTGCTCTAAGGCCCAAACTGCGAAGCGATAACGAAGTGGATGGTCGTGCGACTTTAATTGCTGAGTCAATTGGACCTTGTTTGTAAGGGAATAATCCGATATCTTTGTGCAGAACTCTTCTCAGGCTAGTGCATGAAATGTTTAACTGTTGGCGTGTTGATGTTCGTGGATAGAGTCTCACACGCTATGGGCTACAGCAGCCACATTTTCATCTGTGCGCACCGTACGACGACGGGGACCGTGAGTGTTGTCCACTAGCATGCCAGTCTCACGAACTTTTTGCACAAACTTGCGTACGTGACGCTCGGTGGGTGCTTCATTTCGGCCAAAACTTCTTTTCAATAAACGCACTGTTTGGGCTAGACAGCACTCACTTTGAAAATAAGTTTTCAATATTTTCCAACGTTGTTCAAACGTAAAGCGACTCATTTCGTTCCGCGGAGGTATGATACTGACTTTCTATCCAGATTTAGAGCGGAAAACAACTGTCAGTGTCAAACTAACTTGTGATTTAAAAACGAACTTGTAATTAGCCGACCCATTATTCTGATTTTGGCCGGTTTCATTTTTCCGGGCCTATGTGACTACGAATATTTCGTCGCTGTGAAACAAAACCGGCATAGGTGCAAACATTTCGTTTTTGAGTTTTTAATATCAAAAAAATTGTTTTTTTTTTCTCTATTTTTCTGTTATACCGGCACATTGTATAGTTGAGTAAAAATACATCAAATAGGGTTGTGCCGGTGTTCATTTCGGCGCAAATTGCCCTTCAAATTAGTAAAAGACAGATCTATCGGGCAATACGCAAATCGCTTCAAAAATTTCCGAAGAAAAACCGTTCATAATTGTAAGTAAAACCGAATTATCTTACAATATTCCTCATAGAATACTGTGCAACAGTGCAAATTTGCCCCCTTTTTTTAAATCAAACTGGCGTAACTGCTCTGATTTTAAGACCAAACTGGCATATCTTTCAGATTTCTTCTAAATTACGCAATTTTTAATTTATTTGTAACTACTACTGTAATAATAACAGTATGCATCTAAACTTAATCCAATTTTGTGTGACTTTGTGGTGCATCGAACGGACGTTAATATTAAAATACCGTTGGCAAAAACTTCAAAACCCTCTGTTGTAAAATATGGATTTTGCAGATATGCCGGTTTTGTTTCACAGCGACGATTTGTTCTGGAATTTTGTTTTATGGAATGAATGGGGTGGCCCACGTAAAAGTATACGATTTGAAAATAGCATAACTTTTTTGTTTACCAATATTTTTTTTTTCTTTTGTGGAAATATACTAGAGATTTGGGTGATTTTTCTGCACTATGCAATGATTGTGTTATATTTTAACTTCGGAAGATTATTTCTTTTTAGGTGACGTCCGTTACATGCTCGCAGGGCTGAACCCTTTCCAGCGTATGCTCCATTACTCTTGGCAATGTATCTGGCTGTATAGCCCTGATTTCCGATCGGATATTTTCTTTTGGTGCAGTAATGGTTCTAGGCATACTAGCATAGTTACAGTCTCCGGACCTTTAGATTATACTAGCATCGTAGAGTGCGACTCAACCAAGTGAGCCACAGAGCGCGAAACTTGCCTACTGGGTACTATATGTCACAAATCTCCAAAATGTCTAGGGTATTTCCCAAAATTTCAATAAAAATATGTATTGATAAACAAAAAAGTTATGCTATGTTCAAAACGTATACTTTGACGTACTTTGCATATGATCTTCTAATGGAGGCCTAAGGCTAGTCGATGCAAATGAGCCGAATTTTTTTTTTTTTTTGCTTTTTTTAATAGCGTTGTCCTGCAAAACGGAAATATCTGGTGCTGTTTTCCAGCATTTTTTGTTAGCAAAATACGGGTGGCTACTGGCTAGAGAGTCTTCTTCTTCTTCCTTGCCTCGTTCCTTATACCGCTCCATGGTTTCGCGTTGCTCGACCTGCGGTGTAGGCACATCGCCCGTTTTGGTAATATCTCAGCATATTTCTACAGGCAGCTCTATCTTGGATCGTGTCATCGCCGAGACCAATGCGTTGTTGTTGCTTTTTCATTTGACACATCCAGGTGTTCTTCGGTCTGCCTCTGGCCTTGGGTCCATCAAGTGGAACTTCCATTGATATCGCTTTCTTTGCGGGGTTCTCAGGCGGACGCCGTTGAACATGGCAATACCAATCCATTTGTCGGTCTTTGAGCTTTTCGGTGATTGGTTGGTCTATGGACAAGTTGCCTCGGATGTAGCTACTCTTGATGTGGTCCCTTTTCGTTACACCAACTGACATGCGTAACATTTTCATTTCAGTCGCTGTCATTTCTTTCGCGTAACCTTCATACATGGTCCAGCATTCTGATCCATACATGAGTGCGGGACGTACAACCGTTTTGTACAACTTGCCCTTTAGCTTCAGTGGCATTTTCTTATCGCAGAAAACTCCAGAGTTTTCTCGCCACGTCATCCACCCTACCCTTGTGCGATGTTTCATGTCATCATCGCATGTAGCTCCGTTTTTCACCATCGAGCCAAGGTACTTGAACTTGGTACAAGACTTAAGCTGCTCTCTTTTGACGTACATATCTGGTATCGGTGCATCTGGGTCTGAGAATGGGCAGCATAAGAACTCAGTTTTTGTTATACTTACCCTCAGTCCATGCTCCTCCAGAATGTCACACCATTTTCTAAGTGCAACTTGCAAGGCAACGCTGTTTGGGCTACTGAGGACTATATCATCGGCAAAAAGAAGAGATATTTCTAGGCCGTCAGATATAGGTACGTGTTAATAAGTAGCACATGATGATGTTGAAGAGCAACGAACTCATTGCACTGCCACAAAAACTATAGACTCCTAGATCACGCGGATAGCTGTACGAAAAATTTTCGTTCTGCGCATCTACGTCACAATAGACCTATAGTATATGGGTAGTATACGAGAATTGTTAAGTTGACAAACAAATTTGTAAAGAAAAGTGTAATTGCTGCTTAGACGGCCGCAAATTTTGTATATTCTGGAGGTGAGGAGTTGTTAAGTTAAATGCCGAAGGGAAACCCCGTAAAAATGATTGTTCAGCCGTAATACAAATGATTTTATCACATGGAATTTTTTAGATTTCGTAGAAAAAAAAACAAATTCATATACAAATTAAATAAAAAGAGCTCTCACAAGAAACATTCCTTTATCCCTTGTTATACAGGGTGTCGAGAAAGTATTGGATAAACACAGTAGACATTTTTCCTCATGTTTTCTGGTAACATTATGCAAATATTGCCAAAAAAATCCTTAGTTTTGTTAAGATATGACCCTAAGGATGTGCGCCAATTTTTAAAATAATCTTACAAGCACCTACCTCACTTTGGTGTGCGTTCCGTACACCTTTTATTGGAAACAACATGGGAAATAAATTTCTTATGCATTTTTTTCGGCTGTTTGCGGACATTTAAAAAAAAAAACATTCTTATATGTATCTGTTATACAGGGTGTCCGGAAAACTCCGCATAAACGCACCGGATTGTAATTCCTCATGTAATTTACAGCAAAAAAGTTGTGCGGAATATACCCCCAATTCTTAACCCTTTAGCTGCTTTTACATATTTCTTTGTTATTGCTTTTGAATCATTTAACGGGGACAGAGTGCTCAATGCAAAATAAAACCCCTCTCAAATGAATTGCTATTTTAAATTTATAATCTAAAACAATCGATTATGACGTAATTTTATGCAGTTTTCATGTAGGTGCTTTCTTCTATTTCTTATTTAGTTTTCTGATTTTAAAAAAACATTGTCGCTCGAAAGAACAATTTTTTAACCTTAATATTTCAATGAAAATGGGTAGATTGTTCAATATCCTTTTACAGTAGTACAGTACGATTGGCTGGAAAAAGACCCAACCCAAACATTCAAAACAAAAAGAAATTTTTGATGTCAAATTGTTCAATACACTGCCAAGTATACACAGTAAAAAGTTACACTAAATTTCATCATGGGTTAAGGGGGTGGCAAAGGGGGAAAAATTCAGGTTTTTTGCAAATATCTGGAAAACGTCCTGAGCACGAAATTAAGTACATAAAATTAAAGCACTATGAGTGTATACCCTACCCTATGCCTCACGGCATACACCATTTTTAGGCATGCTTCACAATAAAGTAAAAGAACTCGGTTTAAAACTTCAAACTTAAAGCTTTTTCATAAATTTTGTTTTTCTTCTCTGCTTCGATTATTACAACAACTCAGTTATTGCAACTGCCCCAGTTTTTATTAGTTGCAATAATCGAGGTCGTACTGTACTTTGTCATACCCCCGGTGGCTCATTTGAGGTGTTACATAAATCGCCGTAACAAAAACAATATACCCTATACCATCTTATGGGTATAGGGTATAAATATATTTATCCTTTAGAACGTCATTATAACAGCTAATTGTAGTCTTCACGTATGTTCAAAAGTTTGTACGAAAGTGTACTCTACAAGTGTCAAAAAATTGACATGGAAGCTTAATGGTGCCACTTCTAAGACTATTTCCAATTTGAATATTTATATTGAGTAACGTGTACTAGCAACCTTTAAACCTCATTTTTCGTACTTGTAAGACACGCTCTGGTACAAAATTTTGGATATACATTCACATAACTGCAATTAACTGTTATAAGCACGTTTTAAGAGATAATTCGATTTTTTCTATTTTCGATAGAATTTAGAAGTGAAAAAATGTAAGATTTGTTCGATTTTCGGTTCACTTTGAATGGGGGGTACCCTTCGTTCGGATCGGATGGTAATAATTTTTTGGTGTTGAGCATAATTGGGCTTGGACTAGGCACCACACCAAATTTGATCTGCCTGGCTCAATTTAAAAAGAAGCTACAGGCATGCCTTTTTGAAAAATGGTAGGAGGAGTGAGGGGGGTGTCAATGGTCGGAGCCATTCAACTTTTGGTTCAAATCATATGCATTTTGTTAGCAATATGTGGACAAAATTTTATGACTCTAGGTCTATTCTATCAAGAGTTACAGTGCGAAATGTAACACTCAAATGTAAATTCACTATTATACTTTTGGGTCTACCGTATAATTTTCTGAGGAAATGTATAGAGTATTCTATATCATTACAAAGGTAATTTTATGTATTTCATTTCGTACTCAAGACGTTTTGCGGCCAGACACAGTTTTCGAGATATTTACAAAAAACTGAATTTTCACCCCTTTGCGAATTTTGCATCTTTGGTCTAGTGATACGAATGCACTGAATCGCATCGACTGTAGATCGACCTTCAACAAAGCCGCATTGATTGTCATTCAACCGCACAATCTTTCTCAATCGGTTGCAGACAACTCGCTCGTAGATCTTCAGTGTATGAGGTGTTAACTTTATAGCCCTATAGTTGTTGAGTTTGCGTGAGTCTCCCTTGTTCTTAAAGAAAGGAAGAAGAAAACTTTCCCCGAAAGCATCAGGCATTAGTTGCCCACCTTTGATTTTGTTGAAGAGAACTGTGAGCTAACTAAGCCCGACATTTTCCATTTTCAACCAAAATTCCGCGGGGATTTTGTCCGGTCCGACTGCCTTTCCGCGTTTCATCTGATGTATTGCCTCCATCAGCTCTTTATCTGAGATATCTTCAATATTTGTGGTATTCGGCTCAACATCTCGAAAAGCTGCTCGAGGAAATTCTTCATTTAGAAGTTCGTCAAAATACTCTCGCATCCTGCTACAAATTGCCGTATCGTCAATCAGCAACATTCCTTGCGAATCGTCCACGTTTTTTGCCGCCTGTATTTCCCGAACATTCTTTCTCCTTTGGGCTGCGACCCTAAATATCCTGTTGTCGTGCTCACATTTCGTCCATGCCTTAAATGCGTTCGATTTGGCTTGCACTGCTTCCTTAGTTTCGGTGTTCCACCATCATGTTTCTTTCTTCGTGTAAAGTGGATCTTTCGAAACTCCAAGTGCCATTTCGCCTCACCTACTGACATTTCAGCGAAATGTTTCCACATTTGTGTTGGACTGTGATCGGTGCAGTTTGTGTTGTTTTGAAATCACTCCGTCATTTTATCAATGAATGGAGTTACTACAGGTTCAAATTTGTCGTTTGTGAGATTGTGCCACTTGATTTTTTCCACAGGCTTGGGAGTTCTTCTATTTCTTGCTCCTCCAACTTTCAAAATAAATTCTGACAGAAGCAAACGATGTTGGCTAACGACAGATTCACCCAAGAACACCTTGCAGTCTTTTACCCACCTTCTCATAAAATCGAAGCAGAGGTGGTAATCGATCTGCGTTTCGTGTTTCCTATCTCCGTGTCCACTACTGTAGGTGATCAGGTCTCTCTGCTTTTTCACACACCATCTGTTTAGGATGACCAAACCGTGCGATATGCACATAGTCAGAATAGCTTCACCTTCGTCATTTCTGACCGTTGAAGGGCTACCCTTTCCACCATGGCAATTTTCGTAACCATAATTTGATTCACCCACATGGCCATTTAGATCGCCTCCCAAAAACACCAATTCGGTATCTGGAATGGTCTGAATCAGGGTGTCAACGTCGTTCCAAAAGGCCTCTTTTTCTTGGTGGCAGTCCCATTTGGGGAGCGTAGGCACTTATTACGTTCCACACCCTTCCGCAGATAAACAATTTGATGCTGATCAAGCGATCACTTCTTTTCGCGACACTTATTATGCTGTCAAGCAAAGACGACTCCAGAATAATGCCAACTCCGTTTCTTTGATTTGTGATTCCATAGTAGTACAATTTGTACTTCTTGGAATTCGTAAGAAACCGGGCTCTGTCGATATGGGTATTTCGCCGCTTCGTCTCCTGTACGCACATTATGTCTATCCCCCTCCGCTTCATGATATCCTCAATCTACTCGCTCTTCGCCGTCATGGAACCTACATTCCAGCTTGCAACCCTCAGCTTCTCCACAGTGTAGTTGGACTGCCTTATAGTGCTCGCCCTCGGAAACCATCGAGCTCTGGCGCGAACTAAGTTCGCCCCGGGATCACTCAACCGCATAGCAGTAGTAGTGCCCGGCGGGGTAGTGCTTATATTTGCATGAATTTCCATAAGGCCTTCCATTCTTTTACACCTTTTGGAGAAAGGTTGTGTTTTGGCACTAGTGGGTGGAAAGAAGAAAATTTATGGACTTTCCTTTTACGTCCGCCGGCTATCTCCAGACGCGACAACCCATACACACACACAAATTTATGGGAGATCTCGTTGATGTTAAAATGTGCCTTAGGCTTCAGATGTAATGGTTGCCTGCTACCTTCGCATACTAGCGGCCAATCACCCTCTTGACCATGCATCCATCGGCGCATGCTGGTCCACCTTGGATTAGGGATTTTTTGTCACTGTAAGAGTTCTCATCTCTCCTCTCCCTTTTTTTTTGTCGCCTTCTACGAGACACGCCGGGAAAAGCGGTGGCATCATTCGTAACCCATGTCACAGGGCAACGGGTGGCTAGAGAGTAGTAGAGTCTAATTCCAGATACATAATTCAAATGACGTATTTTCATCATTCAGACAATAATAAATTTATTTATTTGAAATTAGAAAACTTTGCACAGTTGGTTTGCTTTCTTCTAGCTAATGTTCTCCAACAACCTTCAATCTTAATAATTTAGCCCCTGACTTCCAAATTTTCATTCAGTTGGCGTCGTTGAAATGTATCGAAGTGTTGTGGTTTTGTTCTGTCTTCTGCTTGTAGCAACTCAAACGATCAATGGGCAAAGAAGACGAACAAGCCCACGAATAGTCGGTGGAAGTCAAACATCCATACAAGCTCATCCTTACATCGTATCGATTCAGCGCGATGGAACTCATATTTGTGGAGGATCGATTTATTCGCGCGGAACTATCATAACGGCTGCACATTGTGTCGTAGGATCATCTCCGTTGCAACTGCAAATTCGCGCTGGTTCATCATATCGATCGAGCGGTGGCACCATCATACCGGTGGCCGGATGGAAGCGACATCCCAAGTTTAATCGAGCGACTCTCGCTTATGATATAGCTCTGATTTATCTTAAACGGAATCTTAACTATGGCACGTCCATTCAGCGGATTGGGCTGAACCGTCGAAAATTGTATGCAAGAAATCGGGCTACGGCAATGGGTTGGGGTACGGTTGCAGAAAATGGCAATTTGTCGGAAGTGTTGAAGCAAACGAGAATTCCAGTGCAATCGAGGAAAACGTGCCGAAGGGTTTGGAAAAGGGTTAACAAGAGTACGTTTTGTGTTGGACGTCTGCGTGGCGGTACGGATACATGCCAGGGAGATTCTGGAGGACCGATTGTTGTCAACGGACGACTGGCCGGTATCACGTCCAATGGAAATGGATGCGGACGAAACGGATGGCCAGGAGTATACACTCGTGTTAATTTCTTGCGAAAATGGATTGTAAATAATGCATAAATAGAATGTGAGCAAAGTATAAAGGTTGTATCTTTTTTTGTATGGATTTGTTTTTTTAATTACGGTTTTGCAAAAAAAAATAGTTACCAAATACCCATAATTTGGAAAGCTCCCTCACTTGTTCACCTTCCGCGCGGTAATTTACCGCCATTGGAGATTATAAGACGAAACCGGACGGGTAAACTTGCAAGACAAGAGAGCTTTTGTAGTGGCCAGCAGACAAGCATTGTGCATTTCAAATTGTAAGAACGAGTCTTACGAAAGAAAAAAATCGTGACACGATTGTTTTTCTTTCGTAAGAATCGTACGATCGATAAGACGATTGCATCTACCGATAGTTCAGGCGTTCTGCGATGACAATTAGCGCGTGTTTTACTTGCATTTTAATCTTGTCGACTCGTCACTTCATTGTACACTAACTTTGGAGCGTGCATGGCAACATTTATACATACTTGCTGTGTGATTATTGTTCGCCGGTCCGTGTTTTGATCGGATAGTGTGAAATGATCATACGATGGTTCTTGTCTTGCAAGTTTACCCGTCCGGTCGTTTTCTTACAATTTGAATTCAGCCATTGCATCTGCCGATAGTTCAGGCGTTCTGCGACGACAATTAGCGCGTGTTTTACTTGCATTTTAATCTTGTCGACTCGTCACTTCATTGTACACTAACTTTGGAGCGTGCATGGCAACATTTATACATACTTGCTGTGTGATTATTGTTCGCCGCAGTGGCGGCTCGTCATAGTGGGCAAGGTGGGCACGGCCCGCCCTATAAATAAATACACTTATTTAATATTCAAATCTTTTAACATCAGTAGAAATGTACAACAAAATTTTACCTTTGACTATTAGGTGAACATCATTCATATTAATAGTTTTTTCCCATCACTACCAAGTCTCTCGCGAATCTATCAATTACTGTTTGGGAGCCACTGCACAAAAACATTTCCGGTGTTTGTATTAATCAACAAATTAGGCTGCTTTTAGGCTTTTTTTGTTTGATCAAAATCGAAACTGCCTATGTGTATGCAATAATCAACTCGCGTATTCAAACCTTTAGGTATTGTTGAAAATCTACTTACCATCGACATAAAGACGAGGCAACCGGTTCACAGTGGGCCACTTGCGTCGGTGACCAAATTACAACAACAAATCATTCTAAATTTATGAAACTTTTGGAAGCGGTGGCATCGAATTCAACACCGACAAGGTAGGCCGGCCCTTTGATATGTAGTATGGATTGGCCCACTTCACGTAGATGAGCGTACGTGTGTGACCAGAAAAGTTCTCCCCTCATCTTCAGCGCCACCTCCCCTACACCTCTCGAGCAACCAACAAGATGGCCGGCTTGGTCGCGTCGCTGTCAACCTTTGACAACCATCCAGTTGGAATCCAATTGGAGGCAAATGGCGGCAAGTGAACGTGAGTGCACGAAATAGTTTGCGCGAGTGAAATATCGAGTGTTTCGATGTGATTTGTGATAAATTCACCAAAACAGTGTAGGCCGTAGTCTCGCGAAAGTGTTTTAATTTGAAAAAAATGCGACACATGTTGTTTTTCCGTCCTTTGTTGCCGGGTGATCCAGTGAACAACGCAAATACATAATCGGTGTATCTTCTCAAAGGTAATCGCGTGTGTAGCTAGATTTTAGTAGTGCTATGTAAATGTCGGTCTGAAAATGATAGTTTAACGCGTTTTTAATTGAGATTTTATATGAAACATGTGCGCGATTTTGTGGTTGACAGCTAAGCGATTCGTTCGTAAGCGTTCGTACCTCGTTCGTACCTCGTTCGTAAGTGTTCGTACACGTTTTGTACGAAGCAAGCACGAACGCTTACGACGGAAATTCGTCTCGTTAATGTGCACACAGGCGTTTCAAATTTCTCTCTGTTTCGGGGGCTACACATATTTTGTTGTTGCTAGCACAGCCATTACGCGATGTGGTCGAGAATTTGTTTGTTTCATATGGTTTTTTCCGTAGATCGGCAGCCGATGACATTGCTAGTGGAAAAAAATGTTCGAAACTACCCAAGCCAATGGCATGAAGTCAGGCGGTCAGTGTTTTGGGTAAGTACATACACAAATCTCGTTCAATTTATGGGTATCAAATAATCTGTCTACACTTTTATCTACAGGCTGGGACGACTCGTACATTATCGGTATCGTCTTGAAATGTTGATTGCGGGTAAGTGACTTGCAATTTCTAACTGTACATAAAATGAATTAAAGCTTCAATATCATTTGTAATTAATAATCAGAGAAATTATTCTCTAGTTTCGCCTTTGCTTCAGCTCAATTAATGGCATTTGGAAGAACCGGAGTAAACGCTCAAAAAATATTTCAAGTTTGGTGAATTGACAATTCAATCTCAAACAAAAGGACAGCACAAGCCGGCCTTGGAGATGCTCCGTTCGCAGGCCAACGTATTTATGATAATCAAATTTACTGTACAGACTCATGTTTGAAATACATTTGACGCGTCAGCATTGGCATCGGCATCAGCAGAAAAATTTCAATTATGAACACACGCATTTGCCTTTGATGACCCACATTGACAGCAGCAACAGAAGCAGAAAAAATTCTTCTGCTCCTGCTGTCAATGTGGGTCATCGAAGGCAAATGCGTGTGTTCTGAATTGAAATTTTTCGGCTGATGCCGATGCTGACGCGTCTAATCTATTTGAAGCTTCAGCATATGTTTTCCTCCCATAATACAGGTTCCCAGCTCCAGTCTCAACGAACGCAAACATACCACATACCACATCTTCAACACTTATGAACACTGATCACAAACATTTGATATTCGAATTTTTGGACTTGGTGCTCAAACAACATCCGGACGATGGTCTGCGAATTTTCATTGAAGACATTCAAGAGGTCAAACTATTTGGAATCAACACAAGCCAAACTTCTCGAATTGCTGCGCACATCCGACCATTACACTCCCGAATCAGTGCCTAAAGACTTTCCAAGCGACAGTCTCTTCGAAGAGCACAAACACGAACAAGTTCTGACCATTTACGTGCAAATCTTGTAGGAAATGAAGCAACGGACTTTTGTGAAACGGTCTATGCAAAAGTTCCTGATATCTTTGCAAATTTCCTTATAACATTGTTAAAGCCGCCATCTTGCCTCCATATACGGGTGTCGGGTTGCATCTAAAATGTTTGAGTGTTGATATGGAAACGATTTTCGAAAATCTGAATAGCTATGCATCTAAGATGTATCCATCGAAAATTTCACCTGTATGTATAGAATGCCCGTAATATGCTTAAACTATTATATGTGTAATAATAAATTTATGCGTTTGCAGCACCTGCCCGATGACATTCCATTACACCGCTTAAAACCCTTCATGGAATCGGCATTTTGCAATCAGCTGGACCGGACGCGACAGAAACAAATTCTTAAGGGATTGCCGAGGACTTACAAATTTAAAAGTAACGAATGCACCACGAAACGAAGAGCATTATGATAACTGATTTCATCGTTCGTCCGGTGTTTAAGAAATGCTTTACGAATCAAAGTGCATTCGTGCGATATACAGAAGGGGAGATTGTACATTATTCGTGTCAGAAAAACGAACACAAATAAATATACTCTTGCGTATTTGTACCAAATATAATATACATACCTATTATTAAATAAAAGTATGATTTGAAGATGGGACAATAACAATGGATGCGGTTCTGAAACGCACCGGTCGCATATGTTTCCACAACATGTTGTCCATTCTGATCCTATAACTGCGGTTTTGCGGATCAGCAATAACTGTCGGTGTTTTCTGCCTATGTGGAATATGTAAACGAAAAGTTCCGGAGATTATTTCTTATTCGTAAAATCGCAGTTAGAGGATCAGAATGGACAACATGTTGTCGGAACATATGCGACCGGTGCGTTTAGGAAGCGTACCCATTGATACTCTAGTCTTTACACTCGGCGAGTGTGGTCGTCGAGTCGGTTCATTAGCATAAACAGAAGCTTAGATTAGACAGCAGCCATCGATCCTCGCATCGCTTAAATATCCCCCGAGTCCGGAGCTTCCCACTAACATTTTGTTGTGGAACATGGCCCAAATCGCCAAAAACAAACATTTTAGAAGTTTTTTCCATTTTTTGGCTTATAACCCTGAAACTGTGCATTTATGCGATAAGCTATCATAAGGGCCCAACGCGACATAATTCTTCAAAATGCGTTAAGCAGATCGCTATAGTTGATAAAATTTTCTGTTTTTTTTTGCTATTTTGATCTTGTTTCACAAAGAAATTCGGATTCGTGTTCAGCACCCCAAAATGTATAAAGAACAATAAAAATGAATATGGAATATGTATAAAATATAAAAGCTAAAAACATAGCATGAACTATGCCGAAGCCAGCCCCAAGGCTAGTTAAAAAAGGAAGAGAGAGGTGAGTAACGAAGTATAATTTTTCTTCAATCAAACTGTGATAAATAATAAAATACATGCATAAGTATAATATTTCCCTTGGAGCAAATTAGTAGGTCCGTTTTATTGGGTCAGAACAGAACAACTTACATTCAAGTTTGACAGGAGTTGTTCTATATACCCCATCGTTTGGAAGTTGTGCTTTTCTGTCCTGTACTCGACCCAAATAAAACATACCTACACATATTCCCAATACACCAAAATGAAAATCATAGGAAAACTTAAATGTAATTTGCAGAAAACAAGATTATTTTTTTTTATTGCTTGGTTCCAAAATTGTTTGCATTAAAGCATGCAATCAGTTAAAAAAATTAAATTGGTAATTCAAATTTTTCCGCCAAATGTATGCCCCCATCATATGAAAAACTAACGGCGCCTATGGTGCGGTTGATAGTATGTGTGTTTTTTGTGATTGTGTTATAAAAACCTAGACAAATTTTCCCCTTCAGGGCCTATCTAGAATTTCTTCTGTATCTATGGGCCGGCCTATAGCAGCTCGAATTGAATCAGTGTAATAAAAATGAGAATGATGATGACGTAGACAATTAAGTACAATTTTCGGGGTTACCATGAGCTGGTCAAAATGAATAAAAAACCAACGATGGCTCAATGCTATGTAGAAAAACATGTTTCACGGGAGGATTTCTTGTATAATGATGATTATTAGATTAATAATTTTGAAGTGTTCATTGTATTATGTATTAGAATGTAAAATAAACTTTCGGGAACATGAACATTATTGTTGTGCACTTTTAGCATTTTTGATTTGTTTTAGACTATGTACATTTACATTGAAAATGCTAAAGGCGCACAACATTAATTCGCATGTCCCCCGAAAATCTATTTGATAGTCTAATAATTATCCCGCAACCGGTGGTACATAGGATAATGGGAGATAGTACAGCTCATTTGAGGACAATAAATGTTCTACACGACCCCTCTATCTTTAACCGTTAGAAAGTTATAGCATTTTTTGATAAAAGTGTCAGAAACCCCGACTTGCCGAGCAAAATCACTATTTGCCACGCTCCCAAATATTGGATCCGAAATTTGACTTCACTTTCTGAAACTGCACAAAATTCTACATAAAATAACGGTTTTGCCAATTAAATTATTTAAAAACCTACCCAGATACAACCACTCAAACTTTAAAGAAATTTGGAAATCGATATTTTCTTGTAAATTCAAATTGCAAAATCGTAACGGTACTTTGAACTGACAAATGTGCAAAGTTTACAAAAGTTGCATCATTATGTCAGCTTTCGAACGACATATAAAAAATAGGGTCTTAAGGACTGAAAAATTGAAAATATTACGTGTAAAAGAAAAAAAAACGCGAAACTAAAGCAGAACAAATCTAATTAAAATACATACATACTTCAATTATTATTAATGGTTTTCAAAAAATAGTGAAATTAAGGTGTCAACGAACTTTGCCTTGAAGATGTTTCATTCTGGAAAAATGTGAAAATGTACTTGTTGAGAAAACGGTAATATTAACGGTTAATCCTTGTTATTTTAAAGTCATTTGCTTCAGTTCGTTATTCCACCAGTTTAATTCAACTGATTAGCATTGATTATCACACAATTGATCTGTTGCTAGAACGTTAATATTAAAACAGGTATTATTATTAGTAGTATTTATTAAAATCGTTATTAGTGTGATGTTTTATTAGATGGCGACAAAATATTCGGATATCGAGTACACGCTGATATGGTGTTGGTGTATGGTATAGCTGGATGTAACGGACGCGAAGCAGTTCGCGAGTATGGTCGTCGCTTCCCCCAAAGACAGGTTCCGGACAGCCGAACGTTTGTTAGGGCGTTTAACACACTGCGACAAACTGGTAGAACACCGAACCGTTACACGTTAGAGCGAAGTCAACGTACTACGGCACGGCTGCAAGAAGAAATTCTTCGTCACTTCAGGACGAACTCGGATTCAAGCACGAGAAGGGCGGCTATTCAAATGGGTGTGCCTCGTATGACAATTCACCGAACACTACAAGAGGATAGTCAATATCCATATCATTTAACGGAAGTGCAAGATCTACTGCCTTCCGACTTTGAAAGAAGAAGGACTTTCTGTAGTTGGTTCATACAAAGATTGGCAGCGGATCGGCACTTCCAAAGAAAAATAATATGGACAGATGAGGCTACTTTTACTCGGAGTGGTGTATTCAATACCCGCAACACCCATTTCTGGTCTCATCAGAACCCCCGCGAAACTCGTACTTCGAGATACCAGCACGAGTTTAGTGCAAATATCTGGATCGGTGTTCTTGGAGATGAACTACTACCTGAAATTATTCTTCCTCAAAGACTCAATTCATCCGCGTTCCACCAGATTCTCGAAACAGAAGTCGTGCCGAAGGTCGTAGATGAAATTCCATTAGCTAGATTATCAGAAATATGGTGGCAAATGGACGGATGTCCGGCTCACAGCGGAAGAATTGTTACGGAATTTTTGAATAGTGAGTTCCATGAAAAATGGATTGGACGATACGGGCCTGTCGCTTGGCCTCCTAGAAGTCCCGACTTAACGCCGCTTGATTTCCATGTATGGGGTAGAATCAAAAATGAAGTTTACGATGAGCCAATAGTGTCCCGGGAACATCTTTTGCAAAAAATTAAAATGGCTTGCAATAATTTGCGCGAAAAAAGGGAAGAGATGCTTAAGGCGGTCTCTTCTGTTGGTAGAAGGTGCCGAATTTGTGTCCGATATGGAGGAGGACACTTTGAACAGCATTTATAATATAAAAGTTCCTATTCTCAATAATCTTTCTTTTTAGTTTTTATAAAAAAAATATTGTTTACTTAATAAAATGTATACTTTGAATTTCTCTTGAGACCATGTTTTTTTCTGTTAAACACGTAATATTTTCAATTTTTCAGTCCTTAAGACCCTATTTTTTATATGTCGTTCGAAAGCTGACATAATGATGCAACTTTTGTAAACTTTGCACATTTGTCAGTTCAAAGTACCGTTACGATTTTGCAATTTGAATTTACAAGAAAATATCAATTTCCAAATTTCTTTAAAGTTTGAGTGGTTGTATCTGGGTAGGTTTTTAAATAATTTAATTGGCAAAACCGTTATTTTATGTAGAATTTTGTGCAGTTTCAGAAAGTGAAGTCAATTTGGGAGCGTGGCAAATAGTGATTTTGCTCGGCAAGTCGGGGTTTCTGACACTTTTATCAAAAAATGCTATAACTTTCTAACGGTTAAAGATAGAGGGGTCGTGTAGACCATTTATTTTCCTCAAATGAGCTGTACTATCTCCCATTATCCTATGTACCACCGGTTGCGGGACACCCTGTATACTAGGACACTGCATTTAAAAACAAAATGATCCTAAATTAAAAAAATAATATCTTGCAAAACTGTGAAATTGAAGCGTAAATTTATGGTTCCATTTAATACAATGCGAACTTTACGTGGAAAGTCGTTAATTTTAGGTGTTTCCAAAAGATTTTTATTCCGTGAATGTGCCCATCCTGTGCAAGGAGGCACGGGCCCCCACTGGTTCGCCGGTCCGTGTTTTGATCGGATAGTGTGAAATGATCATACGATGGTTCTTGTCTTGCAAGTTTACCCGTCCGGTCGTTTTCTTACAATTTGAATTCAGCCATTATCATACAAACACGCATAACTTTTCTCCCGTTGGCCGGAATGGGAGAGGTAATGCATTCTGTTATGTATACGATACAATAAAAAGTTTGGGTAAATTTCTGCTTCCGTACCTTCCCAGCGGTCATCAAACATTCGCGAAAGGTACATTTCTGTAGATATGTATTTGTGTTCGAAGTGTGTGTGTGCTTTCACTGAAGTGACGTGCTTTCACTGAAGTGACGTGCTTTCACTGAAGTGACGTGCTTTCAATGAAGTGACGTGCTTTGCTAAAACTGCAGAATTTGTTTTATTGTTCAGCAGATAATAGTTTTTATAATAGGTGTGTTTTTTTTGTTTTCCCGTGCAGGTTTGGGTAACGAAACTCCATATAAAAAAAATGACAGCTGACGCACCTAATGATTACTTATAACAATAGTCGGTGGAAAATACTCTTCTTGCGATTTACCATAATTATAAAAACGTCGATTGTACGGATTAGCGCAAATGGCGGGGGAAAGACGAGGGCGGTAAGTGTTACGAAATGAGGCGCGCCTGGATGAAGGTTAATGTGCTCCCAGTAAATTTGGTTGGTTAGTTGGTTAAAGCTTTGGCTTAGACAGAGGTTAGCCAAAAGCCCAATTGGCGCTTAAAGCGCCGTTTTGAAACCACAAACTCCGTGAAGTTGAACTAGTGTATATAATAAAGGTTAGACGAATTGAGGAGTGGAGAGATGTCTTGAACCAACCAGTGTTGTTTAGGAAGTACAGCAGCTCCCCTAATTTCACATTAGCTGCATCCTCCAAGCTTACACCGGGTTCTGGCAAGACCCGGGCATTCAAACAGAAAGTGAGTCAGGGTTTCTTCCTCATCTACATTTTCGCAGCTGCGACAATGTGCGTGCCCAATTTGGCAGCGTGGAACCCTGGCCAGTGCCCCGTGATAACAGCAGTAAGCTTCGCGATCTCCTTACGCGGTTTAGTCAGCATCTCAGTCGTTCTTTTCCTGTCGTAGGAGGGCCACATCTTCTTTGATATATAACACAAGTCCTCAGATATTGCCATTTGGAATTAGCAGCTCTTATATAGTGGCTGGAGATCCTACTCCAGCTGCCATCGGCACGCCAACATACTCCGCATGGGAGCTGTTAAGAGTGGCACCCCTTTAACCCTGGAATACTAACATGACCGGTTAGGGCGTTATTACTAACAACACGTAATTTTGACGTGTTCATATTTTCCTACAGTCTCTTTCCCAGTTTACATATTTTACCGAGCTTATCATTTTTCAGTGCCACAGACAAAAATTATTTGACCAAAATATGCCCGCGGAAAATGCACTTATATTACTTACAAGACGTAGAAATTACATGCTATTTTCTATTGGTATTACTATTTACACGTCAAATAGGTAGTAGCACCTAGAACATTGCTAAGCTTACCGCCATAGACCACAAATAGGATGCTGCCACTCACATGGACATACAACAACTAACTGAGGAAAGCACTGCTGCAGTGAGTAGTCGACCAGACTCGTGGAAAAGCTTATACACATTATAATGTGAGCGAACACGTCAATTTTACGTATTGTTAGTAATTTAGGGTTAAGCAAGTTCGTCAACCATCTCATTACCCTCTATGTTCTTGTATCCGGGTACCCAGAGTAGGATGATTCTTTGTCATGTACCAAGGTTGGTTAACGCTTCCTCATATTCTTCAACAACCTTGGAGGTCGTTTTCACCGATTGCAATGCCATGATAGCAGCTTGATTATCTGAGCATATGGCGATACTCTGGTTATTTGGTATGTTCCGGAGAGCATGACAGACCTTCATGATTGCAAGCACTTCGGCCTGAAAAATGCTGGCATGATCAGGAAGACGGTAATGTTCAGAGATATTTAGTTATCCGCAGAAGATGCCGGCACTCACGCCACAAACCATTTTAAACCCATCCGCGAAAAAGGTGATGTAAAAATCCTTGACCACCTCACTCTCTTTCCACTCACCTCTAGTTGGGAATTTGGCATCAAAGTTCTTCCCAAAGCTTAGTTTGGGAACTTTGAAATCCGTTACAACGTTGCGTACGTCTTGTGGCAGCTGTTTTAGAATATTGCTGTGACCGTGTTTAACGCTTTAAGCCTGAAACCAAATGTTGTTACATTGAGCCTTTACCGAGCGCTGGCCACCAGACGAGTGACCCGTATGTTAGGATGGTCGTACCACCGCCGTGTATACCCAAAGTACCATGTTTGGTTTGAGACCCCATTTCTTGCTAAATACTGTCTTTCATAGGCGTAAAAAGCAATACAAGCTTTTTTAACGCGCTCTTTAATGTACTACTTCCAGTTGAGCTTTGAGTCCAGAATAACGCCCAAATACTTCGGGCGATAATTGCAGTTGATGTCCATTTAATTTCGGAAGCGAGAAAGGCGTTATTTGGGTTTTTGTAGTAAACAGCATCAGTTTTGACTTCCCTGGGCTTACGCCCAGGCCACAGTTTGTGGTCCATTTGCTCACCAAACCAAGGGCTCTTCCATGATCTGACTGACCACATTCCTGATACTACAATCGCTACATCATCCGCATATGGGACCACCTTAATCCTCTCCCTGTCAAGCCTAGCTAGGATTTTGTTAATACTACTAGCCATAGTAGTGGCGAGATGACACCACCCTGAGGTGTTCCTCTGCACACAAATTTAGTCAAGTGGCTGCTTCCGAAATCACCATGGTTAGTATAGTGTCTCTGTCTAGGATCCAAGCTCTGGTTCAAATAAGTCTGAGAGCCTCATAAATAGATTCAATGCGAACGTTATTGAATGCCCCCTCTATGTCGAGGAAAGCGGATAACGTGTATTGTTTGTATTCAAGGCTGTGTCCGATAATACGGACCACTTCGTGGAGAGGCGTTTCCGTGGACTTTCCCTTCACGTATGCATGCTGTGATTTCAAAAGTGCCGAGTTCTCAAGACTTTGCCGGATGTGTAAGTCTATTAAGCGCTCTGAAGTTTTGAGTACGAAAGAAGTTAAACTGATCGGCCAGAAATCCTTCGCGGTCCCATGCCCTCGTTTACTCACCTTCGGTATGAAAACGACTCGAACCTGTCGCCACGACTGGGGGACGTGGTTTAGTAGCAGAAGGCTTCTGAAAAGTATCAGCAGCCGTGGTCGTGGAACTACAAAATCCTGCGTCTTCTGAAGCATAGTCGGTAGTATGCAGTCTGGTCCTGGAGATTTATAAGGGGAGAAGCTGTTGATTGCCCAGATAATCTTCTCCTCAGTAATAATTGAGAGAAAGAAATCAGTTCGTCGTTCGCCTCGATTATGTAATTGTGGCCTCTGCGTGCAAGTGCTCATGCACACAGGGAAATGCGTATTCATCAAAAGCTCAAGAGATTTGCCAGATGATTCTGCCTAATATAGACAATCCTTGTATGGCTGCCAGAACTTATGCCTGCGGCAAATGTTGAATATATCCCGAGTTAGCTTCCGTAACTTAGAAAGGTTCATGTTCCACCATGGAGGCAGAACTTTCTTGCTCCTTTTCACTGGACACGAACCCTTGAACGCTACTTCCAAGGATTTTTCCAATGACTTTACTTCCTTGTTCAGCTCCTCCATGGAGTTGATCAAGGAATTTGGTGCAGCTGATAGTTTCGCAGATTTGCCTGAACTTATTCCAGTTTTTCGCCTTAGGGTTTCTATAAGGTTGCGCCGTCTCCCTGGAGACATTAATGTTAAGGAGTATCCAGTTATGATCTGGGAAGGATCTCAGTTCTGATACTCTCCACTGTTCCACCTTAAATGTATTGTTATCTGACAGGAGTATAAGATCCAGAACCTCTTCCCAACCCGCGTAATTACCCGAACTCGGAAAAACGAAGGTTGGATGATCTCCTGTGTTGCACACCGTAAGGTTGGTATTTAAGATAAAATCAAAACTGATTCACCTCTTTCACTTATTTCGGTACTACCCCATAATGTATGTCGTCCGTTGGCATCGCATCCTATCAGCAGAGTTGAATTCCTGGAAGTTGTGGAATATACCAGCAGCTCCAGCTCTTCCTGTGGTGCTGGCCTTGCATGGGCCATATAGGCAGATGAGATATAAAGCTCTCCCATGTCTTGAACGTACATTCTGACAACTGTCAGATCGGAAGTACTAAAGCGAGAACATAGAAAGGCATAAATATATTTCATGGCTAAAATGCAGGTGCTTGGCTTACCTTGATCTAGGCTGCTACTATTGGATAATAAATTGTATTGCTTATCCACGAGTCCCTTTATAGATTAATCGTGAACCCGAGGCTCCTGAACAAGCGCGATGTCAATGTTTTCCTCCGTTAGGAAGACGAGCAGATTATCCGAGGCAAGCTTAGAATGCTGGAGATTAATCTGCACTATTTTCATTGTTATCATGGGTTTCGCCTGCTTCGATGCGCATATCCTTTAGTAAGAGTTCGGCTCCGTCCACCGGATCCTGCTCTTCGCTGGAGTTTAACCGAACCACCTTTATCTTGGCATTCCGTATGCCAAATCGTAACTTGAAGTCCGCCTCTTCAAGTGCTGGCAGGCACTCGTCGTCAATGAGGAGCATATATCATTGGCTTTGTTGTTGACGCTCCTCAACTTTAAGAATCACCCATCCATCGGCACCTTCAGGTTTTGAGGCCGCAAGGCTAGGAGGAGCTTTGGTCTCTCCATCTGCATGATGGGTATGGGATATGCGAGCCCTTGGTCTCTTCGGCACCTTATTGGTCGGGATAAGTTCGATCTTCGAACCTTCCCGATTGTCTCTAATCTTAGCGACACAGGCGCCGATGAAATCCTTGGATAATTGATCCTCGCAACTCATAACCCGGTAGCCTCTTATAATCGAAGATGAGTCGAAGGAGGGCAATGCACACCTGACTAATATGCTTTCGTACAAGTTCCGCGCTTACACTTAATTGTTAAAAGCCCTCAAAAATGTTGCGAAAAACTGTTTTATTTGAATAGTTATTACAGCAACGAAAACATTATTTAACTTAAATACAAAATCAAATAAAAACTGTGAACATACGTCTATGTGAGTTCATTAATCCACCTTCTAAAATGTCGTATTGCCGTATAAATACCAGGCCATCCTTTTCTTCCGCAACCATTACCATGTGACGTAATGCCGATCAGCTGATTGTTATACACCAGTGGCCCACCGGAATCGCCTTGACAAGTATCACGACCCTCTCTCACGTTAATAGCACAAAACGTACTCGGACTGTATACTTTTCCATAAACCTGTCGACATTTCTGTTTGGATACAGTCCTTAGCTGAATTGTTCTTAAACGATCTGAAAGCCCGCCGCCTTCTTTCGTCACGCCCCACCCAGATGCCACAGCTAAAACTCCATCTGGAACGGCTCCAACACTTAAGGGAATGGCACTGATTTTTGAATTGAAGGATAATGCTGTTTTCAGGTAGATTATAGCAATATCGCTACTGAGCCACTTTTGATCGAACTTTGGATGAATTCGATAGCTGCCAATAGGAACTACATTGCCTGCTTTTGTTCTGAAATCGGATCCAACTCGGATCGAAAGTGTTGATGGCTTTCGGTTGTGAACGCAGTGAGCTGCTGTAAGGACTGCCGTTCGCTGAATGATGACTCCTCCGCAAATATGTTCTCCAGCAAAACGGATAGACACTTGATATGGATATCTTCGAGCAGCGAAGATACTTTTCGACTGAAACAGGACGCACTTAGATAGCTTTACAAACGACACATAAATTAGAATCATAATAAAAGTATTTTTCATCTTTACAAAAATACGCGTTGTTGATAAGTTCATTATCGAACTTATCGAAATTGTGTTATTAATAAAAACTTTCACTTATCACTTGCTAGCTAATTAAATTGTATAACTCAAAAAAAAGTTTGTTAACAACAAAGTTGAATTATAGTAAAAATGAACAGAACATTTGCCTAGCCAGACATACTCCTATAAGCAATGGATTCATTGAAGCGATCATTAACATGTTCAAGAAAATATGGCTTTTTATTTGTTAATTAAATAAAACTTCACCTCCAGATGGCAAGGTAAGCGAGCATACCTCATTCTTCTGTCTAAAATATGTAAGTAAATTATCATTTATCCACTTTCTATTTGCTAGATGAGCTGCGAAGTTTTCACGTATTCGCAGGCATATCTGGCAATTTTTCGGCATATGACCTATATACAGTTAACAAACAAGCTTCTGAAAGGTTTGTGTAGACAGAAGCATCTCACGCGATGATCGCTGAACGATTGCTCTTGAAACGCTATGGAACGTTATTTGCACGAATTTTGTATGGTTGAGACTGTGCACCTAGTATCGCATATAGGACTAGCTTGAATCAAAGCAGTTCTATAAATATATGCACATAACACACATACAAGTTAAAATTTACTCAGGCGACCCACGCGATGATTACCAAGCGATTATTGCTCTTGTTCTTGACAAATACTAAATATATATAGCTGTGTTCCAAATATCGACTAGAGCTTAGAGCAGCCATGAGCAAAGTACGACCCCGACCCACAAAATAGTTTTTGCTTGTAAATTTATGATAAAAATATCGTTTGCCAAATTCTCATTCTGAAAAAATATGGTTCACGCACAAAAATATGTTCTCATTGAAAAAAAAGCATTTAAACTTTTGCGTTTACACCTGGCAGCCGTTTTTCAAACTACCTTCCGAAAGTGTTGATCGGCCTTGAAAAATTGTGTAGGGATGGGCTTGGGCGACTCAGAGAGTACCCAGTAGGGATGTAAAAAACCGGACGGTTAGTCTGAAGACCGGTACTTTCAAAACAGTTAACCGTTTTTTTCGGTTTTTTCCTCCTCCCGGTTTCCCGGACGGTTGTTAGTCCATCCGGTTAAAACCAGAAAAAAAATCTTTCAAAATTCATACAATTTTTTATGTTTTCTTGATTTTTCAGTATGCAATTACTTATCTCCTATGGAAAATTTCGTTATCAAATTTTAGCCCTTTAACAATTGTCCAACACTCTTCTTTTGGCTATTACTCGTAGAACAATCGCTTCTTCAAATTACCACTGATTGTATCTTACCTCTTCCAAGGCAGATGATATTGTTTATGTTTACACTGCGTTTCACATCTTGGTTGTACCACGTGAATGTGAATTATTATTCGTGTATAGTATATCAGTGCATTTCGCGTATCATCGTGTCGCTAAAAGATTTCGTATTCCGTAAGAGAAATTAGGAAGGCCCCTGTTGTAAATGTTTGGAAAGTTTTTTTTTTCAAAAACTAATAAAATAAGTAAATCACATTTGACTATTTTATTTGATCTAGGGACGCGGGAGCGTCCCGCACGCCAAAGAAAAACGAAGAAATTTGAACAAATAAAAAGTGAGAAGCGACTAAGACTATGTTTACACGACGGAACAAGTACGGGTTTTCGGACCTCTGTAGCTCGGACCCTGGTTGGTCCTGAGTCTTCAAATTCGGTAAGCGTTGTCGGTCGCGCCGTCTTACGAAGTGTAGAAAATTTCAAGATGATACGATAAGAAACACCGGAGATATAAGAGTTTGAAAATCGCATTTTTTCAAAAATCTTGTTCTCGTCGTTCTCGTTGTTCTCGTTGTTCTTGTCGTTCATTGACAGGGCTACAGCCTTGCAGAGGGCATCTCGGGATTTGGTCTCTTTTCCCATTGATAGTCTGTCGTGAAGGTGTGCATAGGCTATCGTTTCCTCCGATCCGTGAAGTAGAAAAAAAGATACAGCGGAAAATGTGAAAAAATACATAGAGTTTCTCGCTTAAATCTTTTTATATGTTTTAAAGGAAGCATTTTGCAAAAGTCGGGGATAGGCCCGAAAAAAGCCTAGAAAAGAATCGTATAGTATAGAATAATTGGTAGGACCGAACAATCTATTGTATCTAAAATTTTCAGTTTTAGATCGTCTGCAAGAGAGGGGGCGGGTCAAAGTTCCTGTTTTGGTTCGTCTCATATATACGAGTACGTACATATTAGTTTAATATTGGATGAGCATACGCACTGTTTCATTCATCCCGATGATCCTAAAGCTTCCACCAAATCAGCGCGGTAGCGGTACGCGGTACACACAACACACACACCACAAGAATTGACAAGTACTCCGTGGTGTACCGCGGCGGAAACTATTTCATACATTCTGACACGTACCGCTACCGTTCTGCGCTGGTTTGGCGGAAGCTTAAATATGGCGCTGGGACACCAAATCGGTTTTGTCAAGACGGTGTATTCTGTTGTGTTCAAACCAGAGTTACGTGATGATGGCATATGGAAAATCGATTTTTCAAGGAATTCTGATGAGTTAATTTGAACAAAATTTGGCATGTAGATTTATTCTTGTAATTCCACCCGGTTTGATTCTGTTGTGGTATAGGCAAAAAGGTACTGTTAGTTATATAGTGAATTTCATAGCTATCCCTGATTCTTGGTCATGAAACCACTTTATTGTTGTAAAAGCAATGCTCGTCAGGACTCAACAGGTTTTCGGGACCTTTGATGAGGGATAAAAGGATATTTCTCTATGTGTCTTAGGCGCAATGTGGAACTTAGGAAATATGGATGTTATTTGAATCGCATATTGAGTACCCAGTGAGGCTTAATGGTTACATTAAAAATTAAGATTTAAGATTAGGATGAATGTGATAGAGATGAAGTAAAGGTTTAGACTCAATATAGGGCTAAGGTGTTAAAGTCAAAATCAAGTTTAGGGTAACGGATAGGGTTAAAGTTATTGTTACATCGCAGTTAACGTTATTATTAGGGTTAAATGTAAGGATAGGGTTTGGGTTAAGGTTGAGTCTGAGTTTGAGGTTTAGGTATAGGCCAGGGTTATGGTCAAAGTTAGGGTTATCATTAAGTTTAATGTTATGTATAAAGATACCAAGGTTAGCGAGGTTACTAGGGCTACCAAGGCCATCGGGGTTACCAAGGTTACTAAGGGTTTGCAAGATCACCAAAGTAGTCAAGTGTACTATGGTTAGAGCAAGATTACCAAGGAGACCAAGGAGACGAAGGTTAGCAAGGGGGTTATCATTCTTATAATTATTGTTCTCAAACAAATTCGTGACAATAGGGCAATGAATATCGTCTTCATAATATATTTACGAATTTTGTAAATCGAAAACTGCAAAAAGATATGATATCTCACAAAAACAACTGTGTTGTAAAAGGTGTCCGCCAAAGAAAAAGTCATCAGCCGCAAAAAGGATTGATATAAATACATTCCCGCCAAAATACTCGCATCTTGTCTCAATAATGGTGGTGGAGCAAATTTTTTTCAACGCTATTTGGCGGGGATCTTGAATAAGGCTATTAATAAAATAAAATCAACGTTAAGAAATTTATGAAAGAACTTTTATCGTATAGAAAAAAAAACGAGCTCCATACGAAGGAAAGCTAAATAAGGTTCTAAAACGCATTTTTATTTTCTATAAGACTGGAAGCTTCAAAATTATCAAGAAAAGAACATAGCAGCAAATAGTACCCTCGTTCAGCTCCCCGCCAATAAGCGTTGAAAAAAATTTGCTCCACCACCATTATTGAGACAAGATGCGAGTATTTTGGCGGGAATGTTAGTAAATGTGAAATTGAAAAACATTTCTAAGCGTTGACCTGTTTTGCTGTAATATGTATTGTGTGAAGATATATTAAATAACTTTCAAGACAGCAATATTCCGCACAATTTACGGCGGAAGAACTTTCACGTTTACAGTAAAGTTTGGGCTTAAAAAATGTAAAACAAGGTCAATAACAGTATATAATAGTGTAAAGGACAAACCTTCTTCACTTTTCTAAACCAAAAAAAATTAAATAAATATAAACAACAAATTTACGTTACGGCGACGCGACGCCTCCTTGGGACACGGCGCCCGGGGCGAGTGCCCCCTTCGCCCCCCTCATCGCACGGCTCTGGACCCCAGTATAACATGTTTCAGGGAATACATCCAGTTTCGAGCAACCATGTGTTGTGACTTCTTGTATAGTATGTACTAAATAATTGAACGCACCCATGTAATAGACGTAAGTGACAGTTGTCAAAATAAAGGACTTCCAATTTAACACCGTGTATAAGTTACTACATTCGGAGCCAAAAATCAACACCTCCATGTCTAGTCGAAACCCACTGTACACTTTCGTCCAGGTGTACTTTTTAGTTGTTTCGCCTGTTATAAAAAAAAATGCACGGATACAGGTTAATTTGACTTCAGCCTGCATAAACAAGGGCTAGAAGATGTCTGTCTAACATACGGTCAGCGCGCCACAATCTGGTTCGCGAAGGGCTTATAGCCGGCCCATGAGCGACTTCAGAAGAAGTGTCCAGAGGCTGACTTTAGCAGAATTTTACCGAAGAAGGATGTATCCAATGAATTCGTGAAAGCTATAGATCAAAGCGGTAATATTGGTTTGGGTTTGTGCTGGGTAAGAGAATTCGACTGAGAAGATTGGGAAATTTTGTATGTGGAGATTTGTAACAGCGAGCAAGGCCTTGAGCAGCTCTGCTCTACACACTTTTCTAGAAGGATTGCTACCATATACGACTTACATCGTCATGGAGTACTGAAACGATGCCCTTGACGCCTTTCCAGCTGACCTACCAGAAGATGGTCAAGTTTCGGCAATCTGGGTACTAGGGATGTCAAAAACCGGCCCATAACCCGGTTGTCGGTTTCTTTTTCCGAAGCCGGTTAGACCGTCCAGTTTTAACCGGGCTCCAAGTACCGGTTTTCCGGTTAACCGGGTGTTTTCATTGATTTGCCTAGAATTTTAGTAAAAGAATGCTAACACACTCGTATTACGGGTGTTCGTATCGTATGCAACAGCTATAAACAACAGCTAATTTAAAAGAGAAACATGTTGAACAAAATAGACAATCTCACAAAAACAACTGTGTTGTAAAAGGTGTCCGCCAAAGAAAAAGTCATCAGCCGCAAAAAGGATTGATATAAATACATTCCCGCCAAAATACTCGCATCTTGTCTCAATAATGGTGGTGGAGCAAATTTTTTTCAACGCTATTTGGCGGGGATCTTGAATAAGGCTATTAATAAAATAAAATCAACGTTAAGAAATTTATGAAAGAACTTTTATCGTATAGAAAAAAAAAACGAGCTCCATACGAAGGAAAGCTAAATAAGGTTCTAAAACGCATTTTTATTTTCTATAAGACTGGAAGCTTCAAAATTATCAAGAAAAGAACATAGCAGCAAATAGTACCCTCGTTCAGCTCCCCGCCAATAAGCGTTGAAAAAAATTTGCTCCACCACCATTATTGAGACAAGATGCGAGTATTTTGGCGGGAATGTATTTATATCAATCCTTTTTGCGGCTGATGACTTTTTCTTTGGCGGACACCTTTTACAACACAGTTGTTTTTGTGAGATTGTCTATTTTGTTCAACATGTTTCTCTTTTAAATTAGCTGTTGTTTATAGCTGTTGCATACGATACGAACACCCGCAATACGAGTGTGTTAGCATTCTTTTACTAAAATTCTAGGCAAATCAATGAAAACACCCGGTTAACCGGAAAACCGGTACTTGGAGCCCGGTTAAAACCGGACGGTCTAACCGGCTTCGGAAAAAGAAACCGACAACCGGGTTATGGGCCGGTTTTTGACATCCCTAGTACCCAGATTGCCGAAACTTGACCATCTTCTGGTAGGTCAGCTGGAAAGGCGTCAAGGGCATCGTTTCAGTACTCCATGACGATGTAAGTCGTATATGGTAGCAATCCTTCTAGAAAAGTGTGTAGAGCAGAGCTGCTCAAGGCCTTGCTCGCTGTTACAAATCTCCACATACAAAATTTCCCAATCTTCTCAGTCGAATTCTCTTACCCAGCACAAACCCAAACCAATATTACCGCTTTGATCTATAGCTTTCACGAATTCATTGGATACATCCTTCTTCGGTAAAATTCTGCTAAAGTCAGCCTCTGGACACTTCTTCTGAAGTCGCTCATGGGCCGGCTATAAGCCCTTCGCGAACCAGATTGTGGCGCGCTGACCGTATGTTAGACAGACATCTTCTAGCCCTTGTTTATGCAGGCTGAAGTCAAATTAACCTGTATCCGTGCATTTTTTTTTATAACAGGCGAAACAACTAAAAAGTACACCTGGACGAAAGTGTACAGTGGGTTTCGACTAGACATGGAGGTGTTGATTTTTGGCTCCGAATGTAGTAACTTATACACGGTGTTAAATTGGAAGTCCTTTATTTTGACAACTGTCACTTACGTCTATTACATGGGTGCGTTCAATTATTTAGTACATACTATACAAGAAGTCACAACACATGGTTGCTCGAAACTGGATGTATTCCCTGAAACATGTTATACTGGGGTCCAGAGCCGTGCGATGAGGGGGGCGAAGGGGGCACTCGCCCCGGGCGCCGTGTCCCAAGGAGGCGTCGCGTCGCCGTAACGTAAATTTGTTGTTTATATTTATTTAATTTTTTTTGGTTTAGAAAAGTGAAGAAGGTTTGTCCTTTACACTATTATATATTGTTATTGACCTTGTTTTACATTTTTTAAGCCCAAACTTTACTGTAAACGTGAAAGTTCTTCCGCCGTAAATTGTGCGGAATATTGCTGTCTTGAAAGTTATTTAATATATCTTCACACAATACATATTACAGCAAAACAGGTCAACGCTTAGAAATGTTTTTCAATTTCACATTTACTAACATTCGAATTGCAGCTTTTTGAAATTCGGATTGCAACTTAAGACAGTCATCTACGGTGCGTATTGTCATAGCGATTTTGGCATGGGTGTACTGCCATACAGGAACGAATTTAATATTGTAGATCAGTGATTCTCATCCGGCGGGAAGTGCCCCTTAGGGGGCGCAGGATAAGCTCAAAGTTGGAAGGTATTCCGATCACAAAATGGTGACCAAGCAAACTGATGGGAAGAGGCTATTGGCTAGTTTGGAAGTCAGCAAAGGGCGCCCACTGTATGGAAATCGGAATTGTAAAGAAATAGTGTCATTACCAGTACATCCACTTTTTAAGCCATCTCGCAAATCATTCACAACTGAAGAAAAAGTTGTAGTCTGTCAGTTAGCTACAATCAAGTTTTTAGTCTTGATAAATCTTTAGATAGCTTGATTGGTGAATTATGCAACCAAAAAAAAGACGATTTATCTAATTGTCTGAAGAATGAAACACTAAATTCACCATCTGTGGGTCATCTGTGCTTGTCCCTCCAACGTAGTTCTCATGTGAAAATACAAAAATTTCCACTCCGTTTTTACGTTTTTTGAGAATTTTCCGGGCCTCGAAAAGGGTGATTAGCACTTTATAACGGGATGTGCAGCCATTTAACTTCACTAACTTAGTCCTATCCGTTAAACAGGATCTCACCCAGCTTAAAAAAAAATAGACTGGATTTGATTGTTATTTTAACTTGGTGCAATCAACTACAAGTGCGTGTATGAACTTGCATATTATATCTATACGTATTGTTACATTGTTTATTGGGGCAATCATTTATCACTGCGCGGATCACTTTGCCTATGAATTCTTAGATTGCTCAGCTTGTTTTATTTCAAAACAAGTGATTGACTTAAAGCTGCATAAAAATACTAAATTTTTAGTGCGTCTCCGCATCCGCTGCGCTGTATGTGTATCGTGTCCGTTGTTGTCCCAGTTGTAGATGAACCTAATATAGTATAAACACGGAAAATCAGTGTAAAATGAAGACTGAAAATTAAAAGAGTATACAGATCATTAGGGGTGAGGGCAGTGGGGCAAAAACCTCGAATTTTGGAAACAATTATCAAAACTAATCAATCTTAATGTATTTGCCGTCCTAAATCGAATGGAATAGGTTTCACACAGATAGAATCAGCCGTTCTGAAGTTATTTCGAAATTAAGGGGGAAGAGGGTGTCATTTTTCAGTATTTGTCAATTAATTCAAAAACTATAAAAGATGCAACCAAATAATTTGAACACGAATTAAACTACATAAAAATGCCTTTGCAATGATATGTAACACAATAAGCTTACTTTGATAAATTATATTCTAGACCAAAAATGGGGTATTTGCATTTTTTGACTACTTTTACTTTTTTATTGTATCTCTGAATGTAATGCCACTTGAGTCTAGATATTTTAGAGCAATATTCTTAACAGTTGACGTTTGCCAAAAATTAAGTTGCTGCGACGCCTCATTCCCCTATTGGAACTTTTCAAGTCAACACGTCCATAACTCCACCAAGGTGAAAGGGGAGGGGGTAAATTTTTGCTGGACGTCCCATTACACTCTCTGTCACAAACTAGTTCATTTGTTGGAAACAGCAGTTTTTCGCCCATTTTCGTGCGGTGCGTTGCCGAAACGTTGATGAAAAAAACACATTTGATGCGGATCAAAACTAGGGGTATCTCTGATAAAAAAAAACAGCAAATTTTGCAGGAAATATTCAATTATCATGTCAAAATGACATAACAAAATCGTCTATAAAACTATCAGGCGGGTCTGTGCGGTAAAAATTCTTACATATTAGTAATCTTGAGACCTTCTGAAATAACGTGATATAAAAAGACCCTTGGACGCATGTGCAGCTAGTTGCTAAAACTCAATGTGAAAATTACAGTTTGCGTCAATTTTGCATTCAATCATTCGACATAATTTTTTTTTAATTTTTTTACGCTTATCGACTCTGGATAACATAACAATTCAAAACAGAACCATAAAACATTTTTTTTCAATTTGCTAGTCAGGATTTTAATGAAAAATTTTTTTATAAAAAATTTGTATAAAATGCAAAATAATTAGGGAACCCCAATCATAAAATCCCCAAGCACCCGAAATATGCTGGTAAATGGTAGATGAATGGTAGTAAAAAATGGTAAATGTAAATTGTTGATGGTTGATGGTAGATGGAAGGTGTTAAATGGTAGATGGTAAATGGCACTAGGAGGGTCGTAAATCGATACTAACTTTTTTTTTGATTAGCACAAACAAAATGTTCGAGTACATTATATTCAATAAACGTTTGCATATATCGTTCTAAACATATTAGGTTTTCTTTAACATCGTCGAGACATGTCCTCATCCGAACTAATATTCGCGGAAAACTTGGTTGGCTTATTGTTGGAACCGATTCGCCTGCACATTATCTGATTTTGTTCTGTGTCACTTCAAAGAATTTGCCGTTGATTAGCATATATGTATATCAGTCCACGACGGTGATTTTTTTATTGCATAAAGGACTATTACAATTAGAGGCGATTCACATTATGGACAGGATTTACTAAAACCACTAAATTAATCGAGTCAACACCCGCCTACTAGATTAAATCGTGTGTCATTAAATTCAAAATGCATCGTAGAATGTACTTGCATTATTCAAATTGCAGTACAATATGGTACAATTGTCAACTAAATCAAGGATTTAGTAAATCCTGTCCATAGTCTGAATCGCCCCTTACAATAGTCTAAATCACCTACCATTTACCATGTACTATTTGCTATTTACCATCCACCATTTGCAATTTACAATCTACCATTTACCATCTGCCATCAACCATTTACAAGCTACCATCCGTCTACCATTAACCACCTACCATCTATTCTCCGCAAGGAAGAGGTTCCTTTCTCGACCTTCTACTTACCAATGCCAACATCCATTTATCCGATCTCAGGGTTCTGCATGCATTATCTTCAACCCATCTTCCAATACTTGCTGAACTGAGTTGTCAAATATCCTCTGATCTAGTTGACCAGCAAAGAAGTTACAATTTTAAAAACACAAATTGGCCTCAATTCCGTCAAGTCCTAAACGAACTAGTCTCGTTAAGCCATCTCGATTTAACAGTGATTGACAACCCAAGTCAAGTTGATGCGATGATAAACTCATTAGTTAATAAAATATGGACTGCTATATCGCAATCAACGCAATCTCAGATATCCACGCCTAAATCCTTCACACCTGATTTAAGCCCAGCGACCAGAAATATGATCCGGCAAAGAAACACATTGAGACGACAATGGCAACGAACCCGTGATATAAATATAAAATCGCATATCACACATCTCACTAAAATGATTCAACGAGATGTTATTGTCCACCGAAATCAGAACTGGAACAGAACATTAGAAAACTTCCCTAATGGTTCGAGAAATGTGTGGAAACTGAAAAAAGCACTGACTCTTAAAAAAAGTCGCTATTTAGGACCCATGAAAAACAACGATGGCAGTTTAGTGTATCAAGACTGCGAAAAAGCTAATCTCTTCGCTGGAACGTTCCATGCTGCTCACAAACTAACCCGTCAAATGGGCAATTTTATACATGAGGACTTAGTTAAAACAACCCTAAGGCAACTGCCTCCCGACTTTGTTCTTCCCACCAACTGCATGTGTAAGCCCAAGGAAATTTCACGCATCTTTAACAAATTGAAAAAAAGTAAATCACCTGGTATAGACAAGCTTCCCAATGTCGTCCTTAAAAAGTTACCAAAAAAGATTGTTGTTTTTATAAATTTTATTTTCAATTCGTGTTTGAAATTGGGTTACTTTCCTGCTGCTTGGAAAAAAGCTATAGCTATACCCATTCCAAAGTCAGGCAATGATATAGAATCCCCTAATAATTATCGACCTATAAGTCTATTACCATCGATCAGTAAGGTATTTGAAAAAGTTGTACTCAGTCGCATGCAAGTCTTTTTAAACATAAACCCTGTAATTCCTTACTTTCAATTCGGATTCAAACAAGGCCTATCAACAAACCACCAACTCTACAGAGTTACAGACCAGATTAAAGAATTATTTTCCGGAAAATACTCCGTCGGCATGGTATTACTCGATATCGAAAAGGCTTTCGACACTACCTGGCACGAGGGTCTTTTGTATAAATTAAGTAAACACTCATTTCCGTTGTATCTTATAAAGATCATACAGTCATTTTTGTCCGAAAGATCCTTCTGCGTCAAAGTAAATAACAGCTTATCCGAGCCAAAAGATATACCAGCAGGTGTACCACAGGGCGCGTGCTTAAGTCCAACCTAGTTCAATATTTTTATTTCGGATATCCCTTGTGACAATCGCTGTGAGCTCGCTTTGTTCGCAGAAGACCTGTGCATTTATACGAAGTCAACCGATCCCACCGTAATAATAGATACTCTTGAGTCAAAGCTTGAACAACTCTATCAATATTATCACAGATGGAGAATAAAATTAAACATCTCAAAAACAAAATCCATCTTCTTTTCCAAGAAAATGAAAATAACCAATTTGCCGGATAGATGTGTTAATTTCTTGGGTAAGGATATCCCTTGGAGCTCTACTGTTAAATATCTAGGTTTAACTTTAGACAAAACACTCACCTACAAATATCACATAGAGGATAAAGTCTCGAAAATGGAAAAGCGCATACGTTCCCTATACCCTTTTATTAATAGAAATTCCAAAATGAATTTATTCAACAAAATTTTGTTATATAAAACCGCCATGCGACCAATCATGACTTACGGGGCCCCTGTATGGGGAAAATGTGCAAATTGTCATAAAGACCGATTACAAGTAGCGCAAAATACATGTCTAAAACTCATTTTGAATAAACGATGGTGGTTCTCTACCAATCGATTACATATTATTACCGGAGTTTCTTTGATGAAGGATAGCATAGACCGAATGTATTCAAATTTTCACGACCGATTAGCAATCAATCCTTCCTGGAAGCACTCACACTCATCTTCTGCTTAAGCAAACTTCATTCATTTTACCGCTTAATATTAACTTATTCGTAATTTAGATTTAAGGTAGTTTTTAATTTTAGATTTAAGTTCGCCTAGTCGAGGTTTTTTGGAAATTTTCCTTGTGAATTAAAAAACATAACAAAAATTTGGAATATTTAACCAGCTTAAGCTTACCATTTAAACAAAGTTGAAAAGACTCTTCCAGTCTATAGCTCTTAAGGATTAATTGTAATACACAACTATTTGAAATCAATAAAGTTATATCTGTCTATCTATCTACCATTTATCATCTGCCATTTAACATCTATCGTTTACCATCTACAATAGCCTGAAGAAATTCCCCATTCCCCATTTGAGGTGTGATCTTAGAACGCGCGCGCGTTCTTAGATCACACCTCAAATGGGGAATGGGGAATTTCGTTTGGGGATTTTAGTTTTGGGGATTTTGATTTCGGGGATTTTGATTTCGGGGATTTTAATTTCGGGGATTTTGATTACGGGGATTTTGATTTGGGGATTTTGGTTTGGGGATTTTGTGACTGGGGATATCGTATCCAACCCAAATAATTATCTACACTTTGAGAGCCGCTGGGTCCGTTCTGTGAAACATATCAGCCTAAATTTTTTTGCAAAAGAGATTTCAGAATATCTACTATGCGATAAATATTTTACAAAACCCCTCTCAATAGTATATTTTTTTGAATTTTTCCACTACTGCCCCACTGTGGGGCGCCTTGATCAAAATTTTGCCCCGGGCGCCAAATTGTCTTCGCACGGCTCTGCTAGGGTCGAAAAGCTACAAAATAGGTACTAACGTTCGTCAGATTTTCAATGGTTACTAAGATATTTGGATTTTTGGGTTTTCATTTAAGAAAATCGCTGATTTTGACATTGGAAACAAAACCGCCTCTAAATTACTTAGTACTTACTTACTACATGGGACGTGCGTGTGAGCTTTCGACCCTATGTTGTCCATGTGCAGAAAAGAGATAGTTGACTGTATTACTTCCCACTTCGCTCACGAAAAGATACGATTTTTGCTTCGTGCGTGCATCGTGCATCTATACTTGTAAACGGAGAGACACGATTTATTTTTTGTGCATCCGTCGTGCTTTTAGACTATCCCGCTGGTTATAAAATTAATTATGGGCCGACTTCTCATAACTCTTGTCTAGTACCTGTTGACTGCCCAAGCAACAATTCCTTTACTTTAAAGAAGCACTTCACACTGTAGCAATCATAATATGTAGTACCACGAAATTCATTTATCGTGTGACATCGCTTAACCCTGGAATACTAACATGACCGGTTAGGGCGTTATTACTAACAACACGTAATTTTGACGTGTTCATATTTTCCTACAGTCGCTTTCCCAGTTTACATATTTTACCGAGCTTATCATTTTTCAGTGCCACAGACAAAAATTATTTTACCAAAATATGCCCTCGGAAAATGCACTTATATTACTTACAAGACGTATAAATTACATGCTATTTTCTATTGGTATTACTATTTACACGTCAAATAGGTATTAGCACCTAGAACATTGCTAAGCTTACCGCCATAGACTACAAATAGGATGCTACCACTCACATGGACATACAACAACTAACTGAGGAAAGCACTGCTGCAGTGAGTATGAGTAGTCAACCAGACTCGCGGAACAGCTTATACACATTATAATGTGAGCGAACACGTCAATTTTACGTATTGTTAGTAATTTAGGGTTAAAGTAATATTTTGATCCGATAAAACATCCTTAAAGTATTTTCCGGAAAGCTTCTATCATCATTATGGAACAAATTTAAAAATGGAGGTATAAAACTTCGATAAAACTGTCTCTAAACGCTAACCTAAAAAGATACTCCTTTAAATACTCCACTCTTGTATTTATTGGATGATACAGCACACACATGCAATAGTCTCTCTAAGTTAACTCACACATGCATATATATTCTTCTATAGCACAGTTGGTGTCATTTTTATAGTGTGACATTCGTATGGTCATCCAATAAATTGTTCACCGTAGTTTTATAGAAGGATGGACTTTGTGATTTTTTAATGAATTGACACTTGTGCTGAAATACATAATTTCTACATTAGAAATCCATGAAATCTTGCATGAAACCCACACGTACGCACTCATTGTTATGTATCTTCGAAATCAATTAGGGTGATCTCTGCGCAGAAATTGACTTTATTTTATTGATAAATGTACAGATCTAGGTTGCAGAAGATTCGATAAAGAATTGTCAAGCATTTCTATAGAGGCAACTATCCATTTGTAGTGTTTACGAGCAATGCTGACTATATGTGAGGTTGGCTGAGTGGTAGCGTGTAGGACGGGCAATCAACAGACACGAGTTCGATTCTAGCTGCGGAAATTTTCTTTTTTTTTTGCAAATTCGTTCAATGACAGCAAATGATGATATGAAGCAAATGACGTACGCTTTTTATGAAGCATAATTTAGTGCTACAATAAGGTTCTATTGGATTAAAAAAAACGGCGCCAAATGCACTGTTATTCAGTGGTTATACCCTGTAAAGTGCCCCTATTAATGTTAGAAGAGAATATTTTACAAAGTATTATAGGGATGAAATTGTTACTTGGGTGGCCCACATCAAGTTCAAATAAATCGCTGTCATGCATACATGCGCGAAACACCTTGAACACACCTTCAATCATTACCAAGGGAATAGTGTAAAAGCACGACGGATGCACGAAAAATAAATCGTTTCTCTCCGTTTACAAGTAGATGCCCGATGAATGCACCTACCCATGCTTCGGTAAGCGGCATTACCATACGTTTCGCGCGGATAGTTTTTCCTCACCGTGTGATACGACTTTGTTTTGACTTTTTAAAACCTTCAATGCGGAAATAATTGTGGATATCCGGCACGTGTACGCAATACATATTAGCATTTGAATACACAACCGGAGTTTTCTAGTATCTTAGTCACAATATATTTCGAATTGGTTGATGAAATTTTCAAGCATAATACAACACGGTAACTAGGTAAGGAAAAGCTAAAAAAAAACATTTTTGTATTTAAAAAAACACCAACAACCTAGTTACAGTCACGAAAAATTTATAAAAGTGGAGATAATCATATAAAAAACGTTTAAATAGAATTTAATTTTAAAAAACAGTTGTAATATTCGTCTAAGGTCTCAAGAGCAATGCCATACAAAAAAAAGCTTGTGCACAATATTGCGGAAACAACTGTGACTTTATGATAAATACTTGAGGTAAGGTCAGCCTTTTGTTAAATTCACAGCAAAATATCATGGTGTGCAGTCACTTAGGCAGAATGTTGGTTTCAATAATACTGGTAATCAGTGTTGTCGCCGTGGAGCCCCAAAATACGACCAATCGAATTATCGGCGGCATTATTGCCCCTGAAGCTAGAACACCGTACCTCGTATCAATTATGGAAAAGCTCAAACACATCTGTGGCGGAAGTATAATCACAACAAGCTCAATTTTAACAGCTGCTCACTGTACGGAAAATCGGGATATTAGCGACATTGCCATTCGTGCCGGAACCAATTCTCGTATAAATGGCGGGTGGATTATTCAGGTTAGGAGTTGGCGGGTGCATCCCCGATATAACCCCCGAACGGTGGCGTATGACTTGGCAATATTTTATTTGAATAACCTGTTGCCAGTAAACCGGCGTATTCGACCGATATCACTGTTCAACGGTAGTTTGCGCAGGCAGAAAGCGATCATTGCGGGATGGGGTACGGTTTTTGAAAACAGTAATCTTGCGAATAATCTTCAGATAACAGCGATACGGGTGATACCACGGAGAACTTGTCGCAGGGCCTACCGTCGACGGTTTTTGAAGACGATGTTTTGTGCTGGCACGATGAATGGGAGCAAGGATTCTTGTCAAGGCGATTCGGGAGGACCATTGGTTATAAGAGGACGAGTTGCAGGTATTATATCGGTGGGGCAGGGCTGTGCGCAAAGGGGATATCCGGGTTTGTACACTCGATTGCCTATATTTAGGCGTTGGATAAGACGAAATATGTTTTAAGTAAAATTTTAAGTGTAATTTATTTCTTTGAATAAAAATTTTAAAAATTTTAAAAATTTGTATCTTTTTTTAATTTATTAACTTAATTGTGGATATAACTATAAATTGCAATCACACAATGAAACATGTGAAAGTCGTTTTGCTCCGGGGCCCCTGCGGCAAGTGCATTATATGGAGAAAATTTATCATAAAACCAACTTTTGTGCCAATTGTCAATACTTAATTAAAAATGCTAAAAAAAAACCTCCTCAGAATACATTGGAACCTTATACCTTGACATTGTCCAAGTGCATTTTGCATATTATTTGTTGATCGTCGAAACCAGCTTTGTCAATGCTTGCTCAGCTGCGTGGTTGAGTGCTAATATCATTAGACGCGCCAGTTTTTCCAACCAAAAACATTTGGCAGCTTTCAGTTTCGCTTAGACCTCGCTCTGGATGCATTCGCAAATGCAATGTATCGAGAATTACTTCTAATCTGTATCCTTGCTAACCTTCTGGTTCTGATCGGTAGTCAACCGAAAATTGTCCGTGGCCGACGAGCGCCAAATCGTAGGGCTCCCTATGCCGTGTCCATAATGGAGGATCTTAGGCACAGCTGTGGTGGTGCTGTCATTGGCCCGAGGACAATACTCACGGCTGCCCATTGTGTGTCGGGTATTCGTCCTGGACGGTTGCGAGTTCGTGCCGGCACAAATAAACGTTCACGTGGCGGATACGTGCGTGAAGTTGCCGGCTGGAAGAGGCATCCGAAATACAGGAAGAAAAAGTCCGGTTATGATATCGCCATTATCTATCTGAAACGACGATTGCCCTTCAATAATCGTGTGAAGCCGATTAAGATTATGAACAGAAAGCTGCAAAGATTTGAAAAAGGTGTTATTGTCGGTTGGGGAAGTACACGCGAGAATGGACCTTCAGTGAAAGCCTTGCAAATAGCAGCTGTACATGTGACGCCCCGGCGAAAATGTCGAAGGGCTTACGGCAAGCAATTGAGAAAAAGCATGTATTGTGCTGGTTTTATGAGCGGTGCCCGGGATGCGTGTCAGGGTGATTCTGGCGGACCGTTGATTATTAAGGGGAAGCTGGCGGGAATTATATCGGAGGGGAATGGATGTGGTCGACGTGGTTTTCCAGGATTGTATACACGAGTGCCGATGTTGAGGCGATGGATTCGAAGAAATTCAAGAGTAAAAAACTAGTCTTTGTGTTATGAAATAAATTAAATGTTTGTTTGAAAAATTAACTAAACTGTGTTAATATGATCACATGGAACAATGTTACTTTCAGTTAACTAGGCTTTTAGGGGAGATGAGGTTGTCAAGACGCGAGATAAAAATACCCTGTTGGAGATTTTACCTCGTTTTCTACGAAATAGGAAAGCTGCGAAACAAATAAATGTTGAAGTTATCAGAGATCACGGAAAAAATTACTGAATCCCAACTACAATGAAGCTATCGAAAACGCTGGATTCGCCGACGAACGGGACAATTTAAGACGTACAGTCCGGTCGTGCCTAGAATTCAGGAGCTAAACGCCGAAATCAAACGACAAGTCAATACCTACCGTTATAAAAGAGAAACTTGAAATGAGCATCGCAAAAGCAGTGACCAAAATTTTCAATTGCAAAATTTAAAGAAACGGAACGGTTGTCACCGCCATTCCTATCAAGAATGCCACACACCCTAAAACCATTTGACCAGATAACGCTTTTCAATGGTCATGTTGAAACATCTAGATCTTCCGATAATCGAATATCTTACGATGGCTTTCAACTTTGTCGATATCTTTTCTTGTCATCCTTGAAATCCACAAAAAGAGACGAAATTTCCCTCTTATAAAATCTCAGTTTTATCACCCGTTGCATAAACGCCCGAAACACTTATCCACCTCACCATGGTCGCATCCTGACCTAGCTTCTCGTCAGCATGGCTTCAGGATGGTACATGGTACCAAAACAGCTCCGATAACCGATCACATACAAAAAGTCCTCAACCCGAAAAAAAGTCCTGTGGCAGAACCGTCCTAGTGGCTCTCGATTAGGTCTGTTCTTAACACCGGTACACCGATTTAAATTTGAAATAACAATATCCCGGTTTTTCCAACCATGGGCCGGTCCTGTTTGTTTTTTCAAAACCGATTTTTTTTTATTTTTTGAAGTACCCGTACCGTTTTTTTTTTATTGCAAGCTTTTCTGCATCTGTTCAGTACCGGTTTTTCCATGCTTTTTCAGCACCATTTTAGTACCGGTATTTTTCAAGTTTTTTAGCTCTTGTTCAGTATCGTTTTTTCAGGCTTTCTTACTCCCTGTTCACAATCGAATGAGCTGAGTGTTAGTTTCTTGTGTAACGCATTTTAGCACATCTTTTTTCAGTTTTTTTTTTCTTAATTTAGCCATCATTTGTTTTTTTTATCTGTTTTAAGCCTTCATTCGTTCAGAAAGGAAGCCTGATTTTTAAGGGAAATAATTCTCCAATCGGCATAGTAACACTAAAGTAATTTTGGATCGCTAATTCGAAATTTGGCGCCAAAACTAAAACAAGTCTTTTTGGTTCCTTGTCCCACGGGGTGTGGTACCGGGTATTGAAAAAAATCGGGAGCCTGTTCTGAAATCAGAGTGCTATCTCAACCTATCGATAGCTTTTGATACTCTGCGCTGTTTGTCAACCTCCAATCTCTCTTCATATTCCTGCACAAGAGGTCAGATTGGCAAACTATCTAGCTGGGAGGCAGTCGAACACAGAGTTTCGAGGCAATTGCTCAAAGCATAGGAAAATTAAGCAGGGTGTCCCAAATCGTAGTGTTCTCTACACTCGTACACTGTCTGACTTGACCAAAATGCTCAATTGCACAAACTAGGATGCAGAGAGCCACTACAGCGACACTGGTTCTGCTTAGGTCAGGCTGGTGTTCGTGCCTCAATCCCATTTCAAATAGACCTAGGCATCCAGAATATTTGTCCGAAATGCGGTTCTGCGCTTCATGATGTGGAGCACCTGCTTCAATGCCCCGCTGCATCCACTAACCTTACACCACCGATTATAGCTGGTACGATGACATACACAGGACCATTGACCAGGTGTTTAAGACAGTCCTTGATTTGGACAATCGGATTGATTTTCTTACATTTTCCCACTCGAGAGCACAGGTAACAGTTAACTCCATTGAATTTATTTAAGATTGCTAATTATGCAATGCTTTTGAACATCACAAAATTAAGTTCAAATTTGAGAGAGCTTGACACGTCCACTATTTCACTTATGAGACCCCGGTACAGTTTTGAATAAACTATCATATTTCACTCGTGGTCCCTGCCAGTTTTGGCCCTCACCGCCTCAACCCTACTGTTTTTGAGACTATTTCATCGTTACGAATTAACGGAATGCGTTCTCCCCCACGCTTAATTGATGTGCTCTTGGTAATGGTACTGATGATTTTTCAATTAAAGGGTGGTCCAACGTGAATGCACGAAGTTAATTGTTAATAAAACAAAAAGTTTTTAGAGAATTATCCAAATTTTTTTTATTATGATAGAAGGATCTATGGCAATTATGTGTGAAACAAAATATCAGCCAAATGCTCGCCATGGCTACGGTGGCATACTTCTATCCGATGGTCCATATTTTCAATGACTCTGAGACATAATTGAGGTTGAATACCGTTAATGTGCTGAATAATCTCATCTTTTAGCTCTTGAATTGTTTTTGGCTTATTAACGTACACTTTTTCTTTTAAATACGAGTATCCCCAGAAAAAGAAGTCCAACGGTGTCAAATCACATGATCGTCGCGGCCAATTAACATCGCCAAGACGAGAGATAACACGGCCATTGAATTTCTCGTGGAAAAGAACCATTGTTTCGTTGGCTGTGTATAGGAAGTGGCCCTATCCTGTTGGAACCATATATCGTCCAGGTCCCTATGCTCGATTTCTGGCCACAAGAAATCCGTTATGTGGACGCATTTGGTCGATTATGTTGACCAAAAAAATCACGATGTGCACGAAAAGCATTTTGACTTGAACGCCCATTTTCGTAAAAGGCTTCAACTTCATCGACCCTAACGCGCTGCTCAATTGTATACTTCTCCATGGTTGAATTTTCCAAACACCGAATCAAAGAAATGTCTAATAAAGTTGGGCGAGAAACAGCATTGCAGTCGCTTGGAAGTTCATTTTCCAGGAAGTCAAGTGAAATAATCCGTGGACTCGAACCTGTAAATTGGTAGGGTAACCGGACGGCAAGAAGCTGAGAGGATAATAACTTCAAATGGTGTCAGGAGTGTTATTAATACTTTTGAGCCATATAAGACGACTGGAAGGGACGGAAGCTCTGCTGGAGCTGGAGGAGATCCGGAACATATTCGTTGCATGTTTATCGACAGGATATATCCCAATGTCTTGGAGGGAGACTTAAGTTTTTTTTTCGACGGAAACTAAGTCATTCAGGCCGGTTAGCCTAACCTCATTCTATTGAAAACAATGGAGCGGATATTGGTGGACCATCTAGAGAATACCACGCTAACGTTTAGACCTCTGAGTAGATGTCAACATGCTCACAAAGGAGATCTACTGAGTCCGCTCTGCATGAAGTAGTGCGGCTAGCAGAAAGAGAGATTAACAATAGCGGGACGTAGCTGGGGGAGGGGTCCGGACCCCTCCCGAAATGTTTTCGTAAATAATGAAAATGTCGGTGATGATAATATGGAATTTAAAATAAAATAACAAAAAAAAATCTCATTACCCATCCGCTTAAATTGCAATCGATGTAATAATTGCATCGATTTTTAGTTTAAAGTCGTAATACTGAAAATCGATACTAACTGATGTACGTCCCATTTTCGATTTTTACTATACACTGCGCGACAAATGCTTAGGTTCATGGATATTTTGGTTTAAAATCATATAATTTCTATGTACTCTGATCGGAAATAATTTTTAAATAATGCTCTCTCAATTAACGGTTATTTTAGTAAATATTGCAATTCTATCAAACAACTCGCATAGCTAACGGATTTTTTAAAATGAAAATCGCAATTTCCATTGCGACAATTGTATAGGTTCACTTACTTTAAAGAGTTATCTCGTCCTGGTGAGAAGTGTTTGTGGAAACATTTTTTTCGCGTTAAACTCTGTGAGTCGTATAGTGGATAATGTCAAAAGGAAATCAATTTTCTGCCGAGGAAAAGGCGACAATTTCCATACTAAGCCAAGAAGGATATTCAAACCGCAAAATTGCAATATGGATTCAGCGGAGCTCGAACGTTGTTAATAATTTTATACGAGATAGTGAAAATTATTGCCGACGATACGCAGGAGGTAAAAAAAAACGATTTCCGGTGCATTAAGGCGACATTTCCTAAGAGAAGCCTCGAATTCGCCCCTTACTGCGCGTAAGCTTGAGGAGATTTTGGTGTTATCAGCAAGTGTAAGGACCACCCAACGAATTCTTAGATCTTCTTCTTGTTTGAAACGTTTACGGTTAAAGAAAAAATAGCCTTAACCCCGCAACATCGCCTACAGCGCCAGCAATTGCCTCAAGTTTCATGAACTGGACATCACAATGGAGGCAGGTAATATTTACGGATGAAAAACGGTTTTGTGTGGACGGTCCAGATGGGTTCTCCTACTATTATCATGATATTAGGAAGGAACCTATCGACCTGTCACGCCATCACTCCTGAATAGGTCCCGTTATGGTATGGGGAGCCATATTACATCATGGAACTATCGACCTGGTAATCCTTCGACGTCGTCAAACGGGTTCATCTTATAAACAGCTCTTAGAAGAGGAAATCCATAAGATAAATGTCATGTACGGAGGCAATCCTTGGATATTGCAACATGATCTTGTCCCAATTCATACAGCGAGGGTAGTTAAATCATTTATTGTGGAGGAAAATGTGATTTTGTTCGACTGGGGGCCCAACTCCCCTGGCATTAACACATTAGAAAACATTTGGGGGTGGCTTGTTCGGGAGGTATACAGTAGTGGTAAACAGTACAACCCTAAAGAAGAGTTAATTCATGGAATTAAGACAGATGGGTCTAAAATCCCGCTATCCGTGCTGCATTCTTTACACAATTCCCTACCTTGAAGGCATTATAAAATTATAAATAAAAATGGCGGAAATACACACTATTAAATAACAAAAAAAATGCTCTTGATTTTTGTTTTTCTCCTGCTTGACAATTTTCTGAAATATTTTTCAGCGAAAACATTAAGTAAAACGGTAAAATCGTCCCTGAACCTAAGCAATTGTCGCAGTGGAAATCGACTCTTTGAATGAAATCAATTACTGTAATTTAAGGAAAATGTCCTGTGGGGACTCACTCCATCCATTTTATTTGTGATATTTAATAGTTTCGAAAATAAAATTTCTCGAACCGGTAAGCTTTTTATTTACCGTTTCCTGGAAGGAAATATGGGTGAACCTAAGCATTTGTCGCGCAGTGTATGTATCACTAATTAATGAAGTCCCTAGAAGAGGCCCCCGGGAGCACTCTTAGTACTTTGTGTAAACAATTAATACATACTTACTCAGACAAAACTTGGCGCTGCAGAGATGCTGAGTGTTACAACGAAATTATTGCGGAAAGTACTTTAGTCTGAGCCTGCTAAAAAGCCTCTGAATGTTGCTAAGAAATAGCCGAATGCGATAGATTATTACTCTCTCTAGCCGGCGCTTAAGACTAGCCTTTACGGCTCCTGCATAGAAAAATAATTAAAAATGCCATTGACCAGACAGGTGTCCTTCTTTAGGTGCTTCCTTTACTGTTTTAATATTGCGATCGAAACTCTACTACCCCACCCCACCCCATCCCGCACTATACTTCAAAGAAGAATATTTCAGTTTCAACTGATTAATTTAAATTTTGGCGAAGCCAATTGAGCTGTTGGTGCCCTCGAAAGGCCAGTCGCGGTTCTTGGGCTTAAACTGCTTTATCGCCGCTCTACGATGTTTGAAAGCACAGCGATAGGTAAAAGTTGGATTCCCGTCGTGGTAGTCTTTCAAACAAATAAGTGCAGATGGGAGATCACCCTGAACCACTCGTTATAGTCTGAATTTAGTGACCTATGAAATATTGACGGTGGCATATTATGATCCAATCGACGTGCTGCGCCACTGAAGAAGTCACAAGTGTGGATCGGTTTCTAGCTAACAGCGTATGAAATATTTAATCCAAATGGACAAAACATGAAACCGCAATCGATGATTCACGTTAGGCGTCTTTTTGTTTTAAATTCAACAATTTACCCTAGTCAAAGCATATATTCCCAAAAAGACGCTATTTAGATCTTAGAGAAAATTTTTCATTTGGATCTCTTAGCAAAACCTCGAAAAAAATGGTTTCCGTTCTTTTGAATGTAACACCTTCATCACCAGATACTGGATAATTTTAGTTAAAAATATTTTTTTTTCTAACGCTAAACCTGGAAAGATAATAATGGACCTGTAATGGCCGTGGAAATTGAAGGGACTGCCGCCTATTCAGACTGCTAAATTAATTTAATCTACCAACACAGAGCAACTTATCGATATTTTGAGGGAAATTAATGTTTCCAATAAATTTGTAACAAAAAATTCGCATTTCGACTAAATAAAAAAAAATTGATGAGAAAAATTGGTATGCTGGCAATATTTGGACCCCTCCCGAATGAAAATCTTGACTACGTCCCTGGGTATCGCTATGTCAACGTTTATGGACATAAAGGGTGCTTTTAATAAGATCACATACAGCAAACTAAGAGATGCCCTAGCTGAGCGGGAAGGGTAATTAGGGGCTGTCCACAAGGAGGGGTACTTTCGGTCGCCTCTACTGTAGAACATCACCGTTGACTCTCTTCTCTTGAAACTGGATTTTGTAATGTGTCACACATTTTTTTTTTTTCATTTTTTTAGTTTTCTCTGTGCCTCTTATCGGCCCAGCAGAAACGAGAATGCGAATGCGGCCCTGCAATTTTTTTATCAAATCTTGTTGCCGGCTGGACTGATAAGGGACACCGAAAAAACAAGTATACACCGCTACGTTCGAGGAGTACTTGGCCGGAGATCAGCATAGAAGAGGTCTTCTGTTTTGGATTCTCGTAGCGGACGGTCGAATAAAGCAGAAAAAAAAAAAGAAAAAAAGGTTGCAATAAAATTGGAAGGCTCTCAACTGCTTTGGAAAGATGGCCACTTGACTGGTGCAGTGAAGGAGTATGTATTTTGTTTTCGACTCGTATTTCGCGTGTGTGAAGAAGTTTTTCTTGGGAATTTTGCGGTCATTTGTTGGGCCGTTTGTGTTTGCTGGTTTTGGTGACGACCGATCCTAGTCGCGGGTGCGGTGCATGCATGGTGCGCGCCATAGATTGCGAAACGAGAGTTTTTGATTAGTGACCGATATTTTATGCATCCCCCTGTGCAAGTTACTAACGGTAAGAAGGTAAGATCTATTGGTTATGGTAATGTCAGAGGCGTCGACGGTGTTTGTGTAAAAAGAAAGAATGAATATGAATATTGTGCTATTCGAGCTGGAGTGTTGCATTTGGCACGTGGTTTTAAGCAATTTGCATACCCAAGGTGGTAAAAAGAATTAAATTTTGACGTGTTGTGCTGAAGAAATTACGGTAACGTGGCGCGTTTATAAATCATCCGTGCGATCCAAACTGCAGTGTATGGCAGGTAAGGGATAATTGTTTGGATCCGTTTTTACCACGTTTAGCATTGTTTGCAGTGCGTCGCATTAAAGAGGGCGAAGAACTCACATTCGACTATATAAATCAGAATTCCAATAATAGGGGCACAGAAACGAATCCCAGCCTGTTTGAAAGTTTGGGTTTGGAAGAAAAGGAGAACAAGGATGACCCAACCGCTGAAAGCACGAAAAAGACACGAACGTTATGTCAATGCGGTAACACAAAATGTCGTAAATTTCTGTTTTGATCGAAGAATTGAATATATTGTTGGATTGAAGATGACTGCAACCGATAAACTTTTCGGGTAGTCGCATTGCATCAGGGTGTATACGCCAACGGAGATTGAATGTATCCGTTCTAAGAAAGAATTAGGTATGTGGTGTGTCCGGCTATGTTTCAATTAGCGGTTGGATTAAAGTAAAAAAAAAAAAAAAAAAAAACAAAATGAGTTCCTGTAAAAGGTATGGTAAGTAGTAGGATTAGCATTAAAATGTGTGTGTCCCCTGCCGCGATATACTCTGTTAAGCATTCTTTATTACTACAATGATAACCTTATATTTTAACGAGTTTATGTCAAGCAACATGCGTACAGAAACTAGATAGATGAATTGAAGTATTGCCGATTTCAATCAGTTTTATAGTACATAAACCGATACAACGCATTGTATTGTAAAAATCTAAGAAATATTTACAAATTGATTATTATGTTTGCATCTTTTATATTTTTTTTTTGGTGCATTACGACTTTTAACGGATCAACTGATTTTATAATACATATTTTGTTAATGATGTTTCTATTCACTGGATGAGCATAATAGATGAATGGGAAAACATGGTACCGGCACATATTCCCTGTTAGATACTAGGATGTGTTCTGTGCATGGATACCGATATTGTATTTTCGTATGGACTACAATGAAAAAAAATAAACTACGACTTTTAAGAAATATAATTTTTAGTTAATTCAAAAATTAAATTAATTCTTGTGAAAGGTTTTCTTTTTCTATCTCAATTTTTGAAATACATTAGCCTTAGTTTAAAAAAAAAAAAAAAAAAAAAAAAAAAAATGAATTATGAAGTAATAGAAGTTGAATTAAGGATGCGGGGCTAATCGGCGCCCTCTTTCTTCCCCTCTCCCTCCTTATGTGAATTCTCAATTTTGAACATCGTTGGGGGATTCTAAACAATCGCGCATGGAATCCCATGGAAGGGAGGGTTTAGAAACGCGCGGGGCCCACACCATCCCAGTGGCCCACAGCTCAGCCGTTCTCCACCTGTAGGCTGTATACCTGAGGGCTGGAAACAATCCGTCTCGATAGGACGTTCTTCCCCGTTTATATATATTTCGGCTTTAGGCCTTTTCTTTCGTTTCTTTGCTAAGATAGCTCTTGTGTCCTTTCTCGGGACGTTTTATTGTTTCCGGGTTTGGGAGTTTGACGTTCGTCGTCACATCGTGTTTCCGTTTTCTTGCCTTTTCAGGTGGTACTTTTTTTTTTCTTTTTCTTTTGATCGGGCAGACGTGCGATTCTCTTTCGTTTGCTAATGGAGGAGGCTGGTGACCCTAAAGACCCCCCCACTACTCCCGACAGCTGAGCTGGTCTGCCAGCGCACGTCACTAGTGGTCACCAGATAGGGTTTTTGCATTTTAGATGTTTTTGGACCTTAATGGTCATCCCTGCCCTTCCCTCCGCCCATCCATTACAAAATGGCGCCCAACGTGGGGCCTAGGAATACACCGTTATTCGTCTCAGGACGACGGGGACTTAACACCACCTCAAGTCCTCAAACTTAGGTTTTCCCACAACATCAGTCCTTAAACTTTTCTAAGTGTTGAATCACTTCAACTTTGCTTTGCTATCGCTTCACGCGTTTCTCTTTTGTTGCCCAGGCAGACCCTAGGATTGATGCCCCTTCCCCACCCCAACCTTTTAACGTAGCATATCCTTTTCCCTCCTATAGGCACTAACCTGTCTTGTGATTGCGTTTTTTTGAGTACTTAGTACTTAGTGATGGATGACTTCCTCACTTTCCTTGGACCTCGGGTAATTGGACCCATTTCGATTACTGGACCGGACAGTAAGGTCGACACAGCATCACCTTCGTGTGGCAGGTTAGTGATCCTCGTATTTAAATTTTTTCTGCGTACCTTAGTTTGAATTGCTCTTCCATCCTTCTTTGAACTTGTAGTGAATCGAACTAGAGAATTGCGTAGAATTGGCACTTGTGCCTCCTCTGCGACTCGTTCTTGACATTGTAGGAAAGAAGGAGGATGCAAGTAAGAAATTCAGCTAATATTTCTTTTTGCTTTGTATCCTATTTTTGCCTCCTTGACAGACGGTTCCTTTTTATATCCTTAGGTAGAAAAATTTCATCTTGTTCTATTGTTTTACACCAGTCCTTCTGATTGGTCAACTCATGCAAAAGTTCATTTTTTTAGGACGGAGAGGGGAGAAATTTTATGATTATATACTTGACTTCATCTGCTTTTTTTTGGGTATTTAGTACCGTGAAAAATAAACAAATTATTAGTTTTCCTTTTATGCGTTTTAGACGTCAATATTGCACTTACACACTTATATGTATTTTTCCGTATGTGTATCTTGTTGGAGATATACACCTTTATATACATAGATATATCTTTTCCTGGTATAGCTTGCAGCACTTGTTATACTAAGCTCTATACCAACTGAATTCACCGTTTTTTTTTTTTTTTGGTTTTCGTAAAGTTTAATTACGACGTTATATCGACGCCCTTCTAGCTCGTAAGCATTTTTTTTAGGATTACAGATTCTGAATCTACCCGATTTATGGGGTCCATTTCTTATAAATAAAAGAAAAAACCAATATCTTTGCTTTTAATGTTGAGTTAGAGACTAGCTTATTGTAGTCCATAAGTTGGAATAAAACCATTAGAAAATAGTCGTGGCTCAAAGTGCCAGTTAAATTAGCCTTAGTCAAAAGCACCGTATTGTGCACTTAGAAAATCTTACTTTTTCTACCTTAGCACGTACAGCTTGAATAAAAGTACTTATTTTTGAAATATCCTAGCATAAGCATAAAATTTTCGTGCATACCTTTGGTACATCCATACGCTACACGAATCATATTAGCCCGTATGAACATCCCAGTCATCATGACTACTAGAAGGACACCACCACCCCAAAAGGGACGGGGAGCAGTTCCTAAAAATACAGGAGCTACGACTCGGTCAAGAGCCCAGGCTCAATTGAACCCGGACTCACCGGATTTCAACCCCACGGCATCGGTAGGATTGAATCGTTCAATGCAGGACGATGAAGGACGGCAATCTGCTCCGGGAGCCTGGGGATCCAACACGAATTTGACAAACATGGAGGGAGCCCGTGCGCAAAGCACATCCTCTATTAACACCATTTTTGGCCAGGTTCCTTTTGGAGGGACTATGCAACTGCCAGCCTTTCCAGGGTTTGGTCCACCACCTCAGGGCGGCGTCGCACCGCCTAGGCAACCGGTACTGGGATCTCCTATACATCCTAGACCGGCCATGTTACCACCACCGACGACTCAACCGGACGTGTCTCAACCACCACCACCGAGGCTACCTTCCCCTAGCCAGCCACCTGCTTCGTCTCCGGTATTACCACCGTCCCAGCAACCGGTAACTCTTGCGCCGGGAGCAACCGTGGAAATCATTAACGCCTTGACCGCTTATATAGATCGCGTTCTGAGCGACCGGGGAATACCGGCTGTTCCACCTACTCGCAATAGCGACGCTAATGTAACGGCTTCTAGAGCGTCCATAGAAGAACCCCGACCGGTTATGCCTTCGTGCTACAACCTCGGGCGAGTTCTGAGGACCATAAGCGAATGGGGTCTCCGCTATGATGGTAAGGACTCAGTGGATGCATTTGTCCACCAAGTCGAACTATACACCGATAGGTGCCTATACGGCAACTATAGTGACTTGTGCTTAGGGGCTCATCTACTTTTTACCGATAAGGCAGCCTCGTGGTTCAAAAGATTCACCGCGAGCGTTGAAAACCGTTTCACTTGGTTCTCATTAAGAGCTGCTCTTAAAAAGCGCTTTACGCGTTGCGTTGATGATGAGGACTTGGTCGACGAGATCCGACGGAAAAAACCTAAAAAGGGTCAAGATTTCGATGACTTCCTTGAGGAAGTACAACGAATTAACGATCGGATGAAGGTACCCATGTCCGATAGCGCTCTGACGAGGATTGTTAAAAGAAATGTTGGAGGTACCATTGCTCCGCATTTAGTTATGGCCCAAATCGATACCCTACAGGACCTTCGCGAATGGGTCTTTAACTTCGAAAAGTATGACGAACGTATATCTGGTCACCGTATGACAGGACGTCATAACCTGTCTGAACTAGATTATGAAGAGAACAGTCGGTTCTGTGAACCGCATGAAGATGCCCATTATCAGGATGAGCAACGAGTATCGGAAATCAAACCAGCAGAGCTAGTCTGCTGGAATTGCCGAAAAAAGGGGCACCGCTTTGACACCTGTCTTGCCGATCGCACTATTTTTTGTTATGGTTGCGGGACGGCAAATGTGGTGAAACCACAGTGCGGTAAATGCACTAAACCAAAAAACTTAGCAGGGAGGATGACCAACACCATAACATCCTCGAAAGGCACTCAGTGCGACTAGCTAGTTCGTTTCCTTATATTAACGATACCCCCTCAGACTTGACCACTTTACCGGATTTACCATGCTCACCTGACGTATCTGTTCCATTACCAGCCTTTCGACACCCGTGCAACACTGCATCCTCGGATTTGACAATTTCACCGGACTTACTATACTCACCTGATTTTTCTTTAACATCTGATGTTTCCACGTCCACTCCAGCTTTACAACACCCTTCTGATGAAGCTCTTTCATCCACTTCGCTTTCACCAACTAATTCCGTTTTACCACCTCCTATTCGGTTGATGGTAACAAAATCCATTCAAGTTAATGACGCGACTGACGAAAACATCCCCGAAAGCACCGTTTTTCTTCCAAGGCATCGCAAACCATATCACCTTCGTTGGCAAGAGTACGAACGTGCTCGCAAGCGCATCTTCGAAAATGAAGAAGTTAGTGTTTCCACTCCGAAACCGCGACGCTCGACTCTTAGGATGAGAAACTTTTGGAAACACGTGAAAACCAATAGACGTCTTTACCTGTCGGTTAGCCTGGTTGATAAACCCTTCGACGATCTGCGACCTTACGGAAGGGTTACGTTGTTTGGTGAAGATATCATCGGATTGATTGATACTGGTGCCTCCGCCTCTTGTATTTCTTCAGACTACGCACGTAGGTTTGTGGAGGAAAATAAGCACCCTTGGAAGCGTTTCCAGCTTTCACTCACGACCGCCGACGGTACCCCACACTCTGTTCTTGGGAAGGCTAACGGTTCGGTTACCTTTAGAGGGCAAACTAAAAACATGACGTTCCTTATAATTCCGTCGCTTAGCCAAAATTTATATTTAGGCGTAGATTTTGTACGGCTATTCGGTTTAGCCCCAGGGTTATTTTCATCGATTAATCCATCGAGCGTTGCTTGTATTAGTGCGCTTTCTGACGGAATTAATAAGCACTACTTATCCTCAGAGGAGGAGACGATTTTAGCACCTATCATTGCTAGTTTTCCTTCCTATTCTAAGGAAGGACTAGGACGAACATCCTTGATTTCACATCACATCGATGTAGGTGATAGTAAACCTATCAAACAACGGCACTTTTCGGTATCAACAGCCGTAGAAAAACTCTTGTTCGCGGAACTAGACAGGATGTTGGAGATGGGTGTGATAGAGGAGTCCCAAAGTAGTTGGGCTTCTCCCGTCACTGTGGTCGTAAAACCAGGAAAAATTCGTATGTGCCTTGATGCACGAAAAGTGAACAGCGTCACTATTAAAGACGCCTACCCGCTTCCCCTTATCGATGGGATTCTCAGTCGGCTTCCAAAAGCTAAGTACATTAGCAGCCTTGATTTGAAAGATGCCTTTTGGCAAATCCCACTCGAAGAGGGGTCGCGTGAAAAAACTGCGTTCACTGTACCTGGTCGACCACTCTACCACTTCGTCACGATGCCCTTTGGGCTATGTAATGCTCCTCAAACAATGCAACGTTTGATGGACAAAGTTGTTCCAGGGGACATTCGTCACCAAGTTTTCGTGTATTTGGATGACCTCTTGGTGGTGTCTGAAACGTTTGAGGAGCATTGCGACTTACTGAGACGACTCGCCATTTGCTTGCGGAAAGCTGGACTCACACTTAACGTGGAGAAGAGTCACTTCCTTATGAAGGAAGTTAAGTATTTAGGCCATATAATTGGCCATGGCACTATACAGACGGACCCTGAAAAGGTAGTTGCTATTGAGGACTTTCCGCTCCCTAAGTCCATACGACAACTTCGTCGTTTTCTAGGAGTATGCGGTTGGTATCGCCGGTTTGTACCAAATTTCACTTCCGCTACTGCTCCATTGACGGATATGTTGCGGAAAGGTCGTTCTTTTGTGTGGACTGATGAGGCTCTACATGCTTTCGCTGCGCTAAAGAAGAGCCTGGCTTCTGCACCGGTTTTACATAGTCCGAACTTTGACCGTCCATTTTCCATTCATTGTGACGCAAGTCAAGATGGAATTGGGGCAGTCCTAGTTCAGTTGACGGACTCGGGTGAGGAGGCACCCATAGCGTATATGTCCCACAAATTAACGACAGCGCAACGCAATTATACCGTCACGGAGCAGGAGTGCCTTGCAGCGGTGACAGCCATTAAAAAGTTCCGGCCTTACGTGGAAGGCATGGAATTCGAGGTTGTTACTGACCACGCCTCTCTTAAGTGGCTGATGAGTCTAAGAGATCTGCACGGTCGTCTAGCTCGTTGGTCACTTCTTCTGCAAGGATTTAAGTTCTCGATCAGACATCGTAAAGGCAGCGACCATGTCGTACCCGACGCACTTTCTCGCGTTTACGAAAGTAACGTTTGTGAGATTAAATCTCCTGATGACTCAGTTTTGTCAATTGACCTCGAGTCTCCTTATTTTCAGTCGGACGAATACCGCTCCCTTATTGCCAAAGTCGAGCAAGACCGTCACCTTCTGCCTGATCTTCAGGTTATAGACGGCTTTGTCTATAGACGTAGCGAATATGCCACCGGTGACAAGCTACAGGAAGAACTCTCGTGGAAATTATGGGTACCCACAGAATTAACGGAGGACCTGATATCCAAAGCCCACAACCATCCGCTCTGTTCACACGGAGGATTGGGCAAAACACTTCACAGGCTCCGTACCTTGTTCTACTGGCCCAAAATGGCACGGCAAGTTAAAAGTTTTGTTGGCAACTGCGAGGTCTGCAAAACGACCAAGGCGCCAAACCAACCCCTGCGAACACCCATGAGTTCCCCTTCTATTCCCGAACGCATATTCCAGCGTCTATACGTGGACCTTATCGGTCCGTACCCGCGTTCCAAATCGGGAAATGTTGCGGCTATCGTCGTGTTGGACAGTTTGTCCAAATTCCCTTTTGTTGAGCCTATAAAGAAGTGCACCGCACAGGCCGTTGTTGATTTCTTGGAACGTAGAGTGTTCCACGTTTTTGGGGTCCCGGAAACCCTAGTTTCGGACAATGGTGTCCAGTTTAAAGCCACTCTCTTCAACAACTTGTTGGCCAAATATGGAGTCAAACACTTCTACACGGCTTTATACTCGCCCCAACCCAACGCTTCGGAGCGTGTCAATCGCTCTTTGGTGGCGGCGATCCGTACCTATGTGGCCAAAGATCAACGAGACTGGGATGCCAAGCTTTCGGAGATTAACTGCGCTCTTCGATCAGCCTACCATTCTTCCATTGGATTTTCCCCTTACTTCGCAGCCTTTGGTCAGACGATGATTTTACATGGAAGCTCTTATGACGTTTTACGGCGCTCTAAGATCCTGAGTGATCCTACTACCAGCATTTCTCCCGATGTAAAATTGGATCTCGTACGTCAGCAGATCCAAGAAAACATGAAGTCGGCTAGTCTGACCAATGCTCGTCGGTATAATTTGCGAACAAGGGAGGTCCAATTCAACGTGGGGGACGTGGTATTTTGCCGAAACTTCGCACAAAGTAGTGCTGCAGACCACTTCAACGCCAAACTGGCTCCTAAATTTTGGAAGGGACGAATCGCTGGTCGTGTAGGCAACGCCTGTTATTCTGTTGCGGACATGCAGGGGAAAATCACTGGCGTGTTTCACGCTAAGGACCTCCGCCAATAATCTTACTTCTTTTCCTTCGTTTTTTTTGGTCTTATCGAGTATCGGTACCGTATAGTCCCAAACTACAGCATTTACTTGGTATGCGTTTCCTGTTGCGGGGTTTTCGGAGTGTCTGACCTCACTCTTTTCACGGAGTTTTCGCACTATGTGTAGACTTTAAAAGACACTCAGATGAAGCTTCCTCGTAACGCAACCCTCTAAGCTTCACCTGCACTGTAATGTGTCACACATTTTTTTTTTTTCATTTTTTTAGTTTTCTCTGTGCCTCTTATCGGCCCAGCAGAAACGAGAATGCGAATGCGGCCCTGCAATTTTTTTATCAAATCTTGTTGCCGGCTGGACTGATAAGAGACACCGAAAAAACAAGTATACACCGCTACGTTCGAGGAGTACTTGGCCGGAGATCAGCATAGAAGAGGTCTTCTGTTTTGGATTCTCGTAGCGGACGGTCGAATAAAGCAGAAAAAAAAAAAGAAAAAAAGGTTGCAATAAAATTGGAAGGCTCTCAACTGCTTTGGAAAGATGGCCACTTGACTGGTGCAGTGAAGGAGTATGTATTTTGTTTTCGACTCGTATTTCGCGTGTGTGAAGAAGTTTTTCTTGGGAATTTTGCGGTCATTTGTTGGGCCGTTTGTGTTTGCTGGTTTTGGTGACGACCGATCCTAGTCGCGGGTGCGGTGCATGCATGGTGCGCGCCATAGATTGCGAAACGAGAGTTTTTGATTAGTGACCGATATTTTATGCATCCCCCTGTGCAAGTTACTAACGGTAAGAAGGTAAGATCTATTGGTTATGGTAATGTCAGAGGCGTCGACGGTGTTTGTGTAAAAAGAAAGAATGAATATGAATATTGTGCTATTCGAGCTGGAGTGTTGCATTTGGCACGTGGTTTTAAGCAATTTGCATACCCAAGGTGGTAAAAAGAATTAAATTTTGACGTGTTGTGCTGAAGAAATTACGGTAACGTGGCGCGTTTATAAATCATCCGTGCGATCCAAACTGCAGTGTATGGCAGGTAAGGGATAATTGTTTGGATCCGTTTTTACCACGTTTAGCATTGTTTGCAGTGCGTCGCATTAAAGAGGGCGAAGAACTCACATTCGACTATATAAATCAGAATTCCAATAATAGGGGCACAGAAACGAATCCCAGCCTGTTTGAAAGTTTGGGTTTGGAAGAAAAGGAGAACAAGGATGACCCAACCGCTGAAAGCACGAAAAAGACACGAACGTTATGTCAATGCGGTAACACAAAATGTCGTAAATTTCTGTTTTGATCGAAGAATTGAATATATTGTTGGATTGAAGATGACTGCAACCGATAAACTTTTCGGGTAGTCGCATTGCATCAGGGTGTATACGCCAACGGAGATTGAATGTATCCGTTCTAAGAAATAATTAGGTATGTGGTGTGTCCGGCTATGTTTCAATTAGCGGTTGGATTAAAGTAAAAAAAAAAAAAAAAAAAAAACAAAATGAGTTCCTGTAAAAGGTATGGTAAGTAGTAGGATTAGCATTAAAATGTGTGTGTCCCCTGCCGCGATATACTCTGTTAAGCATTCTTTATTACTACAATGATAACCTTATATTTTAACGAGTTTATGTCAAGCAACATGCGTACAGAAACTAGATAGATGAATTGAAGTATTGCCGATTTCAATCAGTTTTATAGTACATAAACCGATACAACGCATTGTATTGTAAAAATCTAAGAAATATTTACAAATTGATTATTATGTTTGCATCTTTTATATTTTTTTTTTGGTGCATTACGACTTTTAACGGATCAACTGATTTTATAATACATATTTTGTTAATGATGTTTCTATTCACTGGATGAGCATAATAGATGAATGGGAAAACATGGTACCGGCACATATTCCCTGTTAGATACTAGGATGTGTTCTGTGCATGGATACCGATATTGTATTTTCGTATGGACTACAATGAAAAAAAATAAACTACGACTTTTAAGAAATATAATTTTTAGTTAATTCAAAAATTAAATTAATTCTTGTGAAAGGTTTTCTTTTTCTATCTCAATTTTTGAAATACATTAGCCTTAGTTTAAAAAAAAAAAAAAAAAAAAAATGAATTATGAAGTAATAGAAGTTGAATTAAGGATGCGGGGCTAATCGGCGCCCTCTTTCTTCCCCTCTCCCTCCTTATGTGAATTCTCAATTTTGAACATCGTTGGGGGATTCTAAACAATCGCGCATGGAATCCCATGGAAGGGAGGGTTTAGAAACGCGCGGGGCCCACACCATCCCAGTGGCCCACAGCTCAGCCGTTCTCCACCTGTAGGCTGTATACCTGAGGGCTGGAAAGGATCCGTCTCCATAGGACGTTCTTCCCCGTTTATATATATTTCGGCTTTAGGCCTTTTCTTTCGTTTCTTTGCTAAGATAGCTCTTGTGTCCTTTCTCGGGACGTTTTATTGTTTCCGGGTTTGGGAGTTTGACGTTCGTCGTCACATCGTGTTTCCGTTTTCTTGCCTTTTCAGGTGGTACTTTTTTTTTTCTTTTTCTTTTGATCGGGCAGACGTGCGATTCTCTTTCGTTTGCTAATGGAGGAGGCTGGTGACCCTAAAGACCCCCCCACTACTCCCGACAGCTGAGCTGGTCTGCCAGCGCACGTCACTAGTGGTCACCAGATAGGGTTTTTGCATTTTAGATGTTTTTGGACCTTAATGGTCATCCCTGCCCTTCCCTCCGCCCATCCATTACAATTTGGTGGGTGGTAAATTCATGGATACCATTCAAGGTTGCATGAGGCACGCTCTCAAAGCAACTGAAGAATGGTGAAATGAACAAGAGCTAACCATAAATGCTAGCAAGTCAAGCACTAAATATAAAAGGAAAGATGTACAAATCACTCCCATGTTGCTTTTTGGTTCGGAGATAAAAGAGTACAAGGCGGTTAAGTATCTTATTACCTTCGCTTTTGTTCCTTTTCATTTCACTGAACCAAATCGCCTGCTAAAGTAAAGAAAATATGGCTCAAATCAAGAAGAAAAGACAATAAAAAACAGCCAAGAAATATTTCTCTTCATTTGAGAATTAGCCACACTGATCCAAGTGAAATGCCAACAGCAGTGCTTTAAGGAAAAGTAACCTTGAATCAAGCAAACTTTTCTTATGAAAAAGACAAGAGAATCTGAACAAAAACAAAAAAAGAAACCTGCATCCAACCAACATTGAACCCGTAACCCCATTCTTCCCAGTCAAACGCGCTACCCACTGAACCACAGACACTTCTGACTAATCTACTACAACGCTCCAATATAAGCTAAAGCTAAAATAAAGCTTTTCCACGAGCTTTACATGGAAAATGTCAAAAAAATCTATTATCAAGCATTTGTTTGCTTGAATTGAGAATAATGGTTTAGGCTTGAATCTACTTCCTATTTCTCAAAAGAAGGTCTTGAAAATAGGATCGATTCAAGAAAAAATTTCCACATTTTGAGAAATTTTGTCTAAATTCGGGAATTTTGCAAATGAGAAAAGAGTTTCTTAATTTTAGATAGCCCAATTTTTTGAGTGTTCGTTCTGCAAAGGATTTTACCACTTCCTTGAAAAAAAATTTTGTCCCGTTCCGTACGGCACCGCGCTGCACCGTTCCGCCTCGTCGGGAAATTATTGAAATTGTATCATTGAAAGTCCGCAATTTTTTTGAAATTGTTTTTAATTACAAAACACCTTACTACCTTCGCTTTGTTCCCTTTCATTTCGTTCTGGCAAGGATTTGACCACTACATTGAAAAACAAATTTCGTGCCGTTTTGCGCCGCAGGGTTCCGCCCGTCCCGAAATTATTGAAACCGTATCAATGAAAGTCCACGGTGTTTTCTGTAATTGTTTTAAATTTGAAAAATCTTAATAGCTATGATTTTGTTCCCTTTTATTTCGTTCTGCAAAGGATTTGACCACTACATTGAAAAAAAAATTGTGACGTTCCGTGCAGCACCGTTCCGCCCCGTCCCGAAATTATTGAAACCGTATCATTAAAAGTCCACTGTTTTCTCAAATTGTTTTAAATTTCAAAACACCTTATAACCTTGGATTTTGTTCCCTTTCATTTCGTTCAGGAAAACATTTGACCAATACATTGAAAAAAAAAATTCCTCCCGTTCCGTGCTGCATCGCACCGTTCCGCCCGTCCCGAAATTAATGAAATCGTATCATTGAAAGTCCACTAATTTTCTGCAATAGTTTTAAATCTCAAAACACTTTATTACCGTCGCTATTGTTCCCTTTCATTTCGTTCTGGCAAGGATTTTACCACTACGTTGAAAAAAATTTCGTTCCGCAATTGAAAGTCCATTGTGTTTCTGTAAATTGTTTTAAATTTCAAAACACCTTATTACCTTTTGTTCCTTGCTACGTCGCTAGAACAACCAAAAAACGCTAGCTCTACGTGCGATTCGATCACTTGAGGCTTGTAGGGTGCGCCAATTAACTGAAGTTGTATGTTGGAAAAAGGTTACGCTCCTGAGGTATGCGAAGATGAACACGATGAAAAAGGGCCTTGAAAATATCTTGAAACTTTTTCGAATTCAACCGATAAATAGAAAAAAATATTTTTCCAGCAAACATAACATTTATTACGTCTCACTCACGAAATGTGTCAACAAATGGCTGCTTGTTGACTCATTTCATCCATCCTCCACACATTCTAACAATACATCAGCATCAATCATATTACACATCAAATTACAGTTAGCATGATGTGTTTGTGTAATATCTTCCTTAGTTTCATATCTGTAAAATACTCCAAAAATCACATTGTACAGGGTATTTTGAGAGAAATAACAAAATTTTCTTTTTCTTCTTACAAAATAGCAAATAAAATAAATAACATTCAAATATGATTTGATTTTTGTGTTTCTTTCGGTACATTCGAATATTGTCTAGACGAAGAAAAAGAAATATTGTCAGTACAAAATACTATTAAATACGAGTAGTGTAACTAGAAAATATCCTTTTTCCAACTCTTAGGCTTAAATACATATTAATATCATATTCTGAGTTTATAAATCTCTTTTTTTAATATTTTTACATTTACAAAATGAACCACATAGTTGTAAGCAATGCTAATTTATACATACAAACAAATATACTTTATAAGTACATAATATTTAATATGATTTATTATTAACTTATTTTATTTTATTATTTGTTTTTTGTACTTATAGTTAATAAATGTTAAGTACTCGTAAATATTTAGTAGTTTAGTGTTAGTTCAAGACGAGTCAACACAATCACAAATGGCTGAATTTTGTGACTGTATTTCTCTCAATTTTTTTTTTTCAAAATACTATCAAACAATAATACTATAACCTTTAACATTATTTCCCATAGATGTCATGTAATGAGAATGTAATGTTTAGAAACATTTACCTAACAAACTCCAATTTATTCAATCAATTGGCATCTTAAAGCTAGCCCGCATAGGAAGTCCATACAATCGTTGAACTTTCGTTAAATATATTTGTTTTTACTAATATTATAAAACAGTTTTTACTTAAGCCTTTTTTGTTTGAGGATTCCATCACTAACACTTTTACACATTTTTTTACAAATTACATTATACAATACATCATGTGAGCTTAGTTTTGTTTCAAGAAGATTTTTTTTTTACCGTTACACGTATGTACCTACATTTTAATAACATGCATAATACACAATTCCCTAAACAAGCCATTCACTTGCAAACGAAAAGGATAATGGTTGACATGAATTCAATAGGCTGCCGTCGTCATAAAAGCAATTAAGATTATGATTATTTATTTGTTGATTAAAGCACATTTGAGTTGTTGTTGTTCGTGTTGTTGGTGAAAAGTTTTTGCTGCAATAATTGTTATTATCATGTCAAACTGCGGTACCGCCGTAGTTTTGTCCGGGCACGGCAGTGGGTATGGTGGTTTCCGGACGAAATATAAGACGAAGACGCTGCAAAAAAAAAAACAAACACTCATAAAATTAGATAAGTCTGATATGAATTTATCCTCAAAGGTTCAAGCAAGGAATTTGTGTTTTTTTTTATCTTTTTCATTTTCAATACAAAAGAGGTTTTTAGTGTGACCAACGTTATCTAGATATTATGTACAAACAAGATTATCACCTGTTAGAGCTATAAATGTTGAGTGAAACAATAGAATAGTGATCATAAGGAGAGTTTCGACGGACTAAGTTCATTAATTTAATGCTAGAAAGTAAGTAACATGTATTTGGCTTCGTAAGTAACCTGCACAATTAGTATCATAACGAATCATCGTTAACCGCAGCCAAATTTTCAGTTAATTTCATTCAAAATCCTTATGATTCAAGATCCAAACACAATCAACAAGGCCCTCAACAGTCAATACAAATAATGGTAAGCAGCAATCAAAAGCGAATTAGATTCCCTCGCCGAAAACAAAACCTGAGAATTTTAACATTGACAAACATATCTTCGAATGACGGAAATACACATATGGCCAAAAAAATAAGTACACCCATACGAATTTTTCTTATCACCCAAGTAGTTATTTGAGTAAATAAAATCATATGGAAAGATTTTAATACTTAATTGGTGAGGAATTAAATACATAATATGTAAATTAGCATATTTTAATAAATAACAGCTTTCATCTACCTTGAAAAAGTACGAACTGACTAAAATAGGCTGGACAAAATAATAAGTACATGTCAGTTAATTTGATTAGAACTGGTTTTATTTAAAATATTATGTTCTGATTCGACAAGAATTTGATTTATTTTATTATTTAAAAGTAAATGATCCATTCTTTTGAAAAAAAGGGTTTTTGTTGGCCCTCTGGTGAAGACTCTTAAGTTCCCATACATCCATATATCCAGTTACTTGCAGGAAGTTCCGTATTTGGTCCGTTTTGTGAAAACTTTGTTTCTAGTTCATTGATTCAACTCTCCCTAAACATTCTGGATTCAATTTGACTCTAGTAACAACGTGAAAAGCCACTCGATTTGGTTGAAGCGGATCCTTGACCAGTTTGTGAGGTATGGTTAGGGTTAATATCCTGCTGAAATCCCCATTTAAAGTGTATGGGCTCATCAGTAAAATATTCTGGGACTATCAACTAACATTTCTTATATGGAAATTGCCTTATAGTAACGGTTATTAGGTACATTTGAACGAAACCAAACTATGAAAATTCAGCCACAGACTAAGTTTCTTCCGACTCCATTGGAAATAGCCAGTTGATGTACCGTATATCATATTATTCTTTTCCTGAATGAAGAATATTACGATAAGAGTAGTTTCCAATCAAATTTATTACGATCTCATAAATAAAACAAAATATTCTGTGAGTTTTCATTGATCGGTCTGAAACAAGAAGAACTATCCATACAAAATTTTCTTGTACTGTCAACACTTTTTGACATCGCCATGGAAAGTTCTAAACTTTTTAAGAAAATTGCTTTACTTCTTGTATTATCCGATTAACTTTTCAAATTTTCAATATTTACTGCGAAAATCATCAGTCAAGCCAAGGGAACTTTTCTCGCCATAGTTATAATGAGATCGACAGTTATCCTTAAGGCCCTTACATGGACCTATTTGACGCATTTGAGACTGCTTTTATTTAGTTTAATGAATTACACAGTAAATACAATGTTTAGCTGGTTTATTTCGTTAATGAGAGAATAATTTTTCCGCTATTTCAAATTTTCGGACTCAAAACGTCTTTTTTCGTACCTACCATGCGTTTTTCGCCCCTTAAGAATTTTTGTTTGTTTTTAATTTAACGCTTGTTGCATACACCAATGAATAAAAAAAAAACAAAGCCTTACGGAAAATAGTAAGTTGTTGTCAAAAAATTTAAAAAACCGATAGTGTACTTATTATTTTGACCAAGCTGAAAACCCACTTCAAAGCTAATATCGGGAGAGACTAAAATAATAGGGAGTTGACATTTAGTTTTAAGGTTCCGTTGGCATTGTTGTATCCTAATTGTTGTAATGGCTATCTATTTGGAGTAATTCAATTTTAAAAAGGGTATGCAAATTTGGCATGAAGATATCTTCCTGTATGTACACGTTACAAACAGCACACACTCAAAGGTAAAATGTTGTTTAGTAGGTTTTAATGTTACATGGAGTTCCATCTCTATTCCAATTTCTTACTTTATGGTACGAGTATCACTCTTATCTCTCTGCTCAAATTACATCAATAATCAGCCTGATTTTCATAACCTCCCTTCTTATAACTACAGGTTGAATCTTTTGAATTTAATGATTCTTTCATATAGAAGAACTTTGTTTTATTTTATAACATTTTTGTGTTTGATAATAAACTGTTTACCGTATGAAATAAAATTAAAGAGTGGCGTATTCAATGTGTAAGCGACATATTGTTAGGTTAAGTGGTCCGCAGACATTTGTAAGTTGGGAAACAATGCGTTACATGAATAAAATTATACCTAATTATAAGGTAACCAGACTCCCGAAGGTCCAATGCTGTACACCTTGCGGAATTCGGTTTTCAGATAAACCCTCAATCATACCTACTATTTCCGATGATGAAACATGAGAAAGCAAGGTTCTGTTTATACTAAGCCCTGAAGGTATCAATGTTCTCATTTACAAAACATAATCGCAAAGCTGTAACAAGTAAGGGCGGCGTAGGCAGGATCTCGTTCAGAAGGGGCAAGCCCAACATTTTTGTATTTTTAAGACCATGGGCCGAGAATTTTCATTGGGAATTGGGTTTTCAGAATTTTAGAATTGGGGTAGGTATGTAAGTCAAATATACGACAAAAATTACGTCTCTTTAAATTAGCGGTCCCATTTTGATAGAAAAAATGTTACACATTTTAAAACAATATTTCAAGAAAGGACAATGCAACATCTTGCACGTGTTTAGCCTTTACCTCTTGATTATATCCAATTCGACTACGATTTTTAGACAGTCGATACTCAGTGCTTTTCCAACTTTTGAATTTCAGTGTTCGAGACTCCAGTCTCAGCAGCCTTGAGCGGATGATGATAACTCTTTCCCTGTCTCTGACTATCCGAGACCCCGAGACAGAAATCATGTAGTTTTAAAGTACGGAAATTTTTGTGCCGTGCTAGGAGTCGAACCTGCGTTTCCACACTCTCTAATATCGTAGTACAGGGATTTTTTTAAAAGATGGTACAGAAGTTAAAAAATGCCGTGATAAACGGCCAGAGGGGGGGGGGTGTAGGTGTTCAAGCACGCCTTCCTTTGTACCTGCTTATTTAAAAACTTCGTTTCGTTTTTTGTAGTAGATAAACTGATACCTCATTGGGCAGATAATCCTTAAGCGGTTGCGATTACCTTGTCAGACTTGTATAGAACACCATACAAGTCTGGCAAATTTCAAAATTTTCCACTCAAAAATTTGCAGATAGAAAATATCAGCGCCAAGTAGCTCTAAAACTATAAGTGTTCCAATTCAGAAAGGGCGGTCAAAGTGTTCTCGAATTATCGAAAATAAACGTTTATAAAATATAAAATTACGATTAAATTACGTTAAATATCGATCGTACAGGAGTCAAACTTTACATAACCTTTAATAGCCTCTTTTGACGGTTATAACTTCAGAACCTTGACAGCTAAATGGTGCTTCACAAATCTGCCATATTTCAGGTTTATTGGAGAAATTTTATGGACAATTTTTGATTAGAATAGACAAAAGTGCGATTTAGGCAGCTGTTACTGTCGAACGCGGATAAGTAGGACCTTATGACCTTATGGAATTATGAACTCTAAATAACTATAAGTGTGTTAAGTTGCAGAATGATCGATCAAAGAGTCCCCGAGTTCTGGAAAATGAAAGTACGATTATCTCGCTAAAACCACTTTTAAAAGAGACAAGAATAATCACAAGCCTCACCGAGGAGCTTATTATATCGTGATTTAGGTTTCTTTTGTGTGTCAATGGGAATGCTGTACATTTTGCTGTACATTTACTAATGCTGTACGACAGGTCAAAATGCTGTACTGTACAGCAAAATGCTGTACGTCTGGTCAGCTTACCTTAATATAACCAGTGCTGTCTTAAGCCAACAAAATATTGTCATTAAATTGTTAACTTACGACAGCACAATTCACAACAAAAAATATCCGAAACTTACTTTTCCAATTGAACCGTGACTGGCCAGAAACCGATATATCATATAAATTGGAATGCATAGAATCGACGATGCAGTCAATGCCCATCCGGCTGCCGTACTCCATTCTGGATATTTATATTCCTCGCCCAACATGTCCTCGTATCCCAAAATTGAGAAGACAAAGATAAACTGCAAAATGGATTGGAATGAATTAAACAAGTGAATAATGATGTACTACGGGTACTACGGATACAATAAATTCATCACACACACACACATACACTTACCAATAAAAATACTGGACTGATGTATGTCCAGCAGATACGCCAAAATATTCCGGGTTTTTTACCCAACATTTGTTCAACGTCAGCCGAAAAATTATCGACACCATAAAACCAAAAAACGCCGGCAGCTTCGACGAACACGACGAATAGTATCGCCAAACCGGGACCGTAGACATTTAAAAAGTTGACGAGATAGACTCCACCCTAAAATAGCAAAAAAAATGGACAAGTTGTAAAATAAATAAAGACAACTTATGTTAAACAAAGACGACTTATATTAAATAAAGACGACTTAAGTTAAGTTAAATATACAGGGTGTCCGGAAACTGCCGCATAAACGCACCGGATTATGATTCCTCAGTTGATTTCCAGCAAAAAAGTTGTACACACATACCCCCTCAGGGTAACCCTTTAGCTGCCACAGGCATTTAAAGATTTTTGAAAAAAATCATTTTCTTGCACGGCTTAAAGCCTAATATCTCCAAAGCTAGACCAGCTAGAATAGTGAAGTAAAATGATTATTACAGCCAATTTACCTGTAAAATAAAACTAACCACACTAAAATCTGATAAGAAGTTTGGTTTTTACAGAGCTTCAAAGTCAAATTTGCGTGATTTGACCCAAAAACAATCTTTTTTTCCATCTCAATTTTCTCCAACTACTGTCAAGGTGAGGTGCTTGTACGATTCCTTTAAAAATTGGCGCATAGTCTTGCAATCATATCTTTCTTACATCATTTTAATCTAGCTTCATTACTTCTAACAGTTTTTATACGTTAAGTGTAGAAAACTAGGGTTAATTTTAGCTCGATTTCAATACAATTCAATTCACACTGCCCCTAAAGATCTGCAATTGGTATAAAATCTATTCAAAGTATGTCGAAATCGAGCCAAAATTAACCCTAGTTTTCTGCACTTAAGGTACCAAAACTGTTAGAAGTAACGAAGCTAGATTAAAATGATGTAAGAAAGATATGATTGCAAGACTCTGCGTCAATTTTTAAAGGAATCGTACAAGCACCTCACCTTGACAGAAGTTGGAGAAAATTGAGAAGGAAAAAAAGATTGTTTTTGGGCCAAATCACGCAAATTTGACTTTGAAGCTCTGTAAAAACCAAACCTCTTATCAGATTTTAGTGTGGTTAGTTTTATTTTACAGGTAAATTTGTTGGCTGTAATAATCATTTTACTTCATTATTCTAGCTTGTCTAGCTTTGGAGATATTAGGCTTTAAGCCGTGCAAGAAAATATTTTTTTCAAAAATCTTTAAATGCCTGTGGCAGCTAAAGGGCTAAGCTGAGGGGGTATGTTCCGTACAACTTTTTTGCTGGAAATTAGCTGAGGAATCATAATCCGGCGCGTTTATGCGGAAGTTTCCGGACACCCTGTAATATAGATTCTCGCGTCCGGTCATTTTGCAACACGCTTAATAATAATATTCCGGCCGCAGTGTTTGGCCATTATCTGCTACTCCGGGTCCAGCATAGATATTCAAGTTATGAATAGGTTGTCAAAAAGGCAGTTTGGTACCTGGAATTTTCGTAAGCTTATTTGGCTTGGAGCAGACATCTTGATCATTTACTGCGAATCATGAGACAGTTAACTTTCATGCCGCAGACTATAATTATTGTCTGTTCCAATTCGTGATCTTCCATTTTAGTTTGATGTTTGACAGTTCATTTGCCAATTCCCTATAATGTTGCCCTTTTCCCAACTAATGAAAAACAGAAACACTTTTCTCATAATTACGAATTTGTGTAAAAGTCTGTGAATATTAACGGCCCCGTACAGAAGGAAAAACACATTAAAGGGCAAATTGACACCAAACACATTCATCGAAGATATCCTTCCACAAGACCTATATCGATGCGACGACCGCATAACGTATAACGACGCAAAATGTACGGATTTGCCTTATGTTATATTCATTAGCTTTTACCAATCACTTATACGCCATTTCAGGATCAACATGACTGTGCCGTTGCACAAACACCACCACACTCTATTCACTATAGCCGATGGCAGGAAGGACAAGGAGGTATATCTATAACACCCATAAAACATCTCGCTGATAAGATAAAAGCTAATAGAATAGTTGGGGTTTACCTTAGTCATTGCATTGGAAATGAGCGCGTCGAACCAGATAAAAGGGATACGTGAAAACGTTTGTATGTACATATAAAAGAGTGCTAGGCCATGGCCTTACATCGATTTAACACGAAAGAATTTTCCAGGCAATTCATCTCCATTGTCCTGGTTTCAGGATTTCTGATTTCTCTTTCATTCTGGTCGTAACGGGCATTTGGTCGATGATGGTGAAAGAGTGTACCTTCACGAGTAGCACTAACCGAAATTACATTTGAAATTATAATCACGAGAACCGTTGATTAAGATTGCAGCGAAAGTACAGCCAAATGTAGGATTAATCAAGGCATTGTGATTTATGATGGAACTATTGTGGTAGAAAACCCCAAAATATTTTAATGAGTCGAATCTTTTTGGATATTTAACTCTATAATGTTTATACCCTTCGCTCATAGAGTGAAAGGGTATATTAACTTTGTCATGAAGTTTTTAACGCATCGAAGGAAGCATCTCCGACCAGGGATTTGGAGCGACACTTTTTTTCGCTCCGCTCCGCTCCCGCTCCGACCAATTTAAAACCGCTCCGCTCCAGCGCTCCGCTCCGACTAAAATTTTATCGCTCCGCTCCGCTCCACGCTCCGCTCCGCTCCATTACAAACATACAAGAAAACTTCATTGTTCTTAGTAAATATTTATAATTTTCCGCGAATTCATCAATTCAACTTATATCTTCTTACGTATTATAGAATATGGCTTAAAAGGTGCGTTTTATCCGATCAAGTACAGAACAGGATAGCACCAATTTCGTACAAATTTGAACACAAAATTGAGTTGTTCTATATAGTCCTGAAACTAAACTATCGCATAAGCGCACCGAAATATGATTATTAATGTCATTTCCAGCAAAATAAGTATACCGGGAATATCCCGAGTTCTTAACTCCTTAGCTACCAAAAGCATTTAAAAATTTTACAAAAATGCTACCACAAGACCTCCGTCGGAAAAAAAAATTTATATGAAGTAAGATCACAAAATTTTGTCTTTGAAGCTTTTTAACACAGCTTAAACTGCTTATCCGATTTTTATTGGGTTTATTCTTAGGAAAAATTGTTGGCCACGACCGAAAGAAAATATGTAGGTAATATGAGTATTACATTTTTGAAAAATCTTTAAATGTCTGTGGTAGCTGAAGAACTAATAATTCGGGCTTTTTTTATACTCCTTTTTGCTGGAAATATCACCAGGAATCATATTTGGGTGCCTTTATGCGACAGTTTTCGGACATCCCGTAAAGAACGAGATCTGTAAAATTGTTATGGAAGCTGTCCTGTACTCTATTCAATAAAATGCACCTAATAACTAATTTAAATTAAAACGGGCGTTTCATTCAGCGAGTACAGGGGACAGGACTTTTCTGTCAAGGATGATCTTGAATTTTTTAATAATGAAGAGTGTATGATGACTAAACGCAAAACCTCTTTTATCACAATAAATTTCACAATAATCCGAAATTTTGCAAGTCTCTCAACGAATTCTTCGCCTTTAAATCGTCCAAAATCATCAAATATTGCCATATAATGAAAAATTTCGTCGAAAAAAATCAATTTTTTATCTCGGAATTCTCTTGATTTTTTACTTTGGAGCGGAGTGGAGTGGAGCGACTTTGAAAGCAAAAATCGCTCCGCTCCAGCCTGCCGAAAACCGCTCCACGCTCCGCTCTTTCGCTCCGAAATTTAAGGTCGCTCCGCTCCGCTTCATCGCTCCGCTCCAAATCCCTGTCTCCGACCATATAAAAAGTATACATTTATAATCAGCATGACTGGAGTCGATTGGGCGATGTCCGTCTGTCCGTCTGTCTGTCTGTCCGTCTGTTGCGACGTGTTTTACTCGGCCAATTTAAAAGCTATGAAGCCATACAAACCCAACTCCCCAAATTAGGTTATTCTAAAAAAAACTTTTTTATTTGTGCACCAATTTCAGGCAAGTTGCACACAAATGTATTTCTATTGATAACACAAAACATATGTAAGAATGGATCAAATCGGACTATGGGGTCATGGGGCTGCCGTACAAACCCAACCCCCAATTTTGGTTCTTCTAACAAACATATCTTACCTTACACTAATTTCACAAAACCTTGAACTAATGTGTCTTTATCAAAGCAACTAAAAGGTCAAAACGAATGGAATCGTACTATGGGGCCATGCTCCCGCATCCCCCAATAAAATTTTCTAAGTAAATATTTTTATTTGCCCACTTATTCCAACCAAACCCCACACAAATATATTGTTTTGTCGACGCAACCGAACTTTTGTGAAGACAGGAAGAAGAGAATGGGGGGAGGAGTTAAATACAAGTCATTGGTACGACCGAAAAAAGTTTTAGCCCGAAGAGAGCGAAGGGTATCCAAATTTCGGCCGCGCCCGAAATTAGCTTCGGTCTCGTTTTTTTACAATACGGAGAGACTACAATCACCCCGACCCAAAAGATCAGACAAATCTTTGAGTCTCAGACACTAAAGTCTCTCCCCGCATGAAGCATCAAACATTTTAGTCATCTTAAAAAATCTGGAAACTAACCTAGACAGCATTTTATCTAAATAATAAGAAAGTAGGTACTTACATAGGTCATTGTCGGCAACGCACACAAATAAATTCCAGCCAAGAGGACCAACACAAAAATCTCTCGTCGACGTCCAATCGCTCGCGGATATTCATCACAGAGTGCTGTAATCATCGCCTCCAAACCACCAAACGTACTATCCAATCCCAGCGTTATTAACATTAAAAAGAAAATGATGGACCAGAAAACAGATCCACTCATTGTCGCAATAGCTTCGGGATACACAATAAAAACTAGACCAGGACCTTCCAGTCCCACTTGATCTATGGACTTTTGTTGCATGTGGGCCATGTAGCTGTTATCAAAAAATAGCATGTTGTTAGAAAAAATAAAAAATTTTAAAAATAAGGCCGCATTCAGACGGGACTTTTCGACGCGAGCTTTTGCATGGAGCTTTTTTAAGCTTTTTCACATGAAAAGCTATAATAAATAAATCTTTGAATGTTACATATCGTCTGAATACGGTATTTTATGTCTATTACTTACCCCAGCACAGAGAATATTACAAAACCAGCCAAAAAGCTAGTCAAACAATTTATACTACTCGTTATCAATGCATCACGATAGCAATTATTATTAAACTTATTATAACTGGAGAGGGCCAACAGTGTACCAAAGCCCGGTCCTAATGAGAAGAAAATTTGCGAGGCAGCATCTATCCACACCTTTTCAAAGGAAAAGCGAAAGGACAATATTAAATTATATTCAAATGAACAGCTTGTGTGTCATATTGACATTTTTAATTAAATTTACGAGTAAGATATCCTGATGTGCTCATGTATTTGAATTTACCTTTGAATTTTTCAGCTTATGCCATTCGGGTGTTAAGTAGTATCTGATACCTTCGGCCGCTCCCGGCAAGGATACGCCCCGTATCAACAAAATTATTAGAACAACATAAGGTGCTAAAGCTGTTACCCAAACAACTTTGCCGGCACTTCGTACTCCTTTCCATAGTGAGAAATAAACAAGAACGAACACACCGAAGACGCATAGTGCCAGAGTGGGTTTCACGGGTCCCATGTAGTTGAGTCCGTCGGATCTGTGTTGCTCGAGGACATTTCGTCTGTGAAGAAAATGTGAAAATAATAAATTAATTAAGAATTGCTCGGAAGCGCAACGAATGGTTGATGTTATTAAATGGACATTTAAAGATGTATGATGAGGGGATGGAATCAAATAAATATTTTTTTGCCGTATGTACATGGAAAGGGAGTGAATTCGAATAGAGCATTATTGGTTGGTTGGTTGGTTTTACATTGGAGGATGAATAAATATTTCAAAATTTAATTCTTTCGACTTAGATAGTAACCCCAGAAAGATCATAGCTGACACCAATGTAACGCAGTCGATACGTTGTAAAAATATTATTAAAATTTTGTCTAAACAAGTTTGTGTAGTCACTAAAGTCACCAGTGACCAATGCTAAGAGAGACTGAAGATTATAGCATTCCTATTCCCATAGGACATGTACACTCCCGTAATGGGAGTTATTCGATTTAAAAAGAATTCAATCAGTCATTGTCAATTCTGTTGATATGCATGGAGCGCGTTCCTTTTATACAATCTGAGTGAAAATAGTTCCTCACATTCACTTTCCGTTGTTCTAAAACTCTCTCAACTTTTGACGTTTCAAATTTCAAATTGTCCGCTGTCGTTAACAGCTATTTCGACTCGCACACTCGAGCTGAGTGATCCCGCCATCGATAGCTATGGAAAGTGACCTTTGAGAAAGTTCAAATATGTGAGGCTATGTGAAGTCGGTTGAGGGTGTTATTTTCAAATGTTACGATTATTAATTACTTTTTAGACAACGTTTGCTTTTATAAAGACCCTAAAATTAATAGAGTGTTCCCCTCAATGCTTTCTCACAACTGATGAATACAGACACGACTACGAGTGATTTAAGGAACGCAATCCCGGTTGATGAGCAAATTGTCTGGAGTGTAGCGGCAACATGCTCAAAAGTTAATATCCTGGATTTTTACTAAAACGTCTCAACCCTTGTATACTGCTAATTGTCAGCTAAAAAAAAACTGGCAATTCAAGCTGCCGTTTAGCAGATGCTTAGTATAAAGGCGACCAAACAGGAAAATGATATAAACTTTTATTTTGGAGATTTCTTATATTTAATTACCAGAATCCGACTATGCGCATAACCTTAAGTTTCATTCAAGTGTGACGCCTGGCGTAATTTAGAGAATAGATGTAGGCATGCCTTTTTGAGAAATGTTAACAGGAGCGTGGGAGGTATTCTTGGCCGGGGCAAGCTCATTTTTGGTATAAATTAAATATACATTTAATTGACAGCATCAGCAAAAATTTTTATACCCGCCACTATGTGAGAGGGTATATTAACTTTGTCATGAAGTTTGCAACGCACAGAAGGAAGCACCCCCGACTATATAAAGTATATATATTATTGATCAGTGTGACGAGCGAAATCGATTGAGCGATGTCGTTCGTTCGTTATCCGTAAGGGGGGAGATAAAGGTTGAAAGGCTTCGGCTAATTCCTATATCTTCTTCAGTTGTGGCATAACTGCGGACCCTTAGCTATGCAGGAGGAGTTTCATAGGAAAAGGACTTCGGCCAATTCCTATGTCTCTCTACGGGGCGTTACTTTCCCGCATTATCCGAGTAACCGCTGCGCCTGAGTGCTGCATTAACATCTGCAGCGTCTCAGGTTACTTAACGTGATAGGTGACAGAAAACATTTAAGTCAACCACTCAAGCAGCATCTTCGAGGCATGCCCATGATGGCCTTTACTCAACGATTAAACCCTATCATGGTTTAGCGATGTGCCGACAACTCATCCTAAGAAAAACTTCAAGTCAAGAAACCTGAAACAAAAGCCTCGGATTGGACGGATACAAAACAACGACGACCCCGCAAACGAACAACTGATTTCTCTTTCGGATCCTGGAATGTACGCTCCCTGAATAGACCGGGGGCCTTAAGGGCCCTCCTGGATCAGGTAGAACAATACAACCTGAGCATAGTTGCAATCCAGGAAACTAAATGGCTCAAAAGCGAGATTAACGACCTCAATTCGCACACTATTTTTACGAGTGGTAAAGAGGAGGGCAACAAGGAGTTTGGAGTAGCTTTCATTGTGAATAAGCAGCTCAAGGACCACGTTATCGGCTTCAAACCCATCAACGAGCGGCTATGTGCGATCCGCATTAAGACCCGTTTCGCTAATCTCTGGCTCATTAATGCGCATGCCCCTACAGAAGTAAAAGAAGACGCGATTAAGGACGAGTTCTACAACGACCTAGAAACACTCTTCGACTCACTTCCATCAAACGACGTTAAGCTGCTGCTAGGAGACTTTAACGCCAAAGTCGGAAATGAAAGCTGGCATAGGGGAACTACTGGAGGTCATAGCCTCCACGACGAAAACAACAACAACGGCCAGCGACTTATCGACTTCGCGAGCGGCAGAAACCTGGTAATAAGCTCTACATGCTTCCCTCATCGACGAATCCACAAGCAGACCTGCAAGTCTCCAGATGAATACACTGTGAACCAGATCGACCACGTACTGATCAGCAAGAGATGGGCTTCTAATGTCCTAGATGTTCGATCCTATCGAGGAGCCAACTGCGACACCGATCACTATTTGGTGAAGACGACCTACAGGTGCAGAATCTCTTCGGTGCACCTATCGAGAATCAACCCTGCCAAGATCTTCGAGGTTGACAATTTGATTGATGATGCCACGGCGGCTGCGTATACAACAGCACTAGAGGAAAAACTGTCGCCCATGCTTGATGACATCAACAATTTAGGCATCCATGAGTTCTGGGAGGAGCTCAAAGACAGCATCAAGGGGGTCGCAGAAGAGGTCGTGGGCTATAAAGGCCGGCGCAGACGAGCAGACTGGTTCGACGACGAATGCAGGGCCTCGATTGAGGCGAAAAATGAAGCCTATCGCCAATACACACAACGCGCATCCCGAGCCAAGAAAGAAAGATATAACGAGCTTCGGCGAGTATCTAATAAGTTAATTAGACGTAAGAAACGCAAACATTTTGACGAGCAGTTACAGCAAATAAACCAAAGATTAGCCAGTAAGAACATTAGACAGGCGTACAAACTTATAAATAATGTTAAGAACGGATATCAACCCAGGACAAGCCTATGTAAGGACAAGGATGGTAACATCATCAGCGACATCGAAAGCGTCAACAAACGATGGGCCTCGCATTTTGAAGAGCTCCTCAATGCACCATCAACATCCCCCGCGGAGCCAGCTCTTGAGCAGTTAGCCGAACCAGGCCCTCCCGTTCTACCCCCAACAGTAGAGGAGGTGAGTCTTGCCATACAGTCGCTTCAAAATAATAAAGCGCCCGGCGCTGACGAGATCCCAGCAGAACTGCTGAAGCATGGTGGAACGTGCCTGACCAATGCTATACATGTGCTACTGCTGAAAATATGGAACGACGAGGAAATCCCCGAAGATTGGCGCAAAAGCATAATCTGCCCAATCCACAAAAAGGGTGACAAGCTGAAGTGTGAGAATTACAGGGGCATATCATTAGTTTGTACGGCCTATAAGATATTATCTAAAATTCTTGAAAAGAGAATTAATCCGTACGCAGAACGAATCATTGGCGAGTATCAAGGCGGCTTCAGACCTGGTCGATCAACGACCGATCAGCTTTTCACAGTGAAGCTACTACTCCAAAAGTGCTGGGAATATAACATCGACGTATACCAAATCTTTGTCGACTTCAAGCAGGCATACGACAGTATCGATCGAAGTGTACTGTACAACATTATGCTGAATTTTGGTATACCGGCAAAGTTAGTGCGACTCACAAGGATGACGATGACTAATACCGTCTCGCAGGTCAGAGTGCAGAATCGACTCACTGACCTATTTGAAACTCGTACTGGACTCAAGCAGGGCGACGGGCTGGCGCCGACGCTCTTCAACCTTGCTTTGGAGTATGTAATTCGAGCCATGAATATGGACAGCAGCGGAACGCTACTCATCAAGTCGACTCAATTAGTAGCGTACGCCGACGATATCAACATCATGTCTCGAAGGTTGGGTGATGCAGAAAGCCTTCTGCATAACCTCAATAACGCCGCAAAGGAAGTTGGACTACATATCAACGAAAGCAAAACAAAGGCCATGATGCAATCGAAAACAAGGACGCCAGCAAATTCAAGCATCACAGTGGGGGACCTTAATATCGAGTATGTAGACAACTTCAACTATCTGGGTTGTAACTTATCAAAGGACGCCAACGAAACCGACGAAATTAAGCGACGGATACAACTAGCCAATAAGACATATTTCTCGGTCCTCCCTATAATTAATTCGAAACTTGCGCACAGGAACACGAAGCTCCGCGTGTACAAAACGATCATCCGACCCGTGCTATGTTATGGCTGCGAAACATGGACCCTCACCCAAGCCTCCGGAATTTTGCTAGACCGATTCGAACGAAAGGTCCTTCGGCGAATTTTCGGGGCCGTTCGCGAGCGAGACCAATGGCGTATACGGTACAACCATGAGTTGTATCAATTGTACGATGAGCTGGAAGTATCGAAAATCGTGAAGCTTCAACGTTTGCAATGGGCGGGGCATGTACAACGGATGGACGATAATGGCATGCCAAAGAAAGTGATGAACGCACAACGAATTGACGGAGCGAGGTTGCGTGGACGACCGAGAGCTCGCTGGGAGAACTCCGTAGGTGAAGACGCCCACCAGCTGCTGGGCTTCCGAAACTGGAGGACGAGGTCACGTAACCGCGACAATTGGAGGTCAACGATTCAGGCGGCCAAGGCCCGACGTCGGGCTATCGTGCCACATTGATGATGATGATGATGATGTCGTTCTGCCTGTCTGTCCGTCTGTTGCAACGCAAACTAGTCCCTCAGTTTTGAAGCTTTCGGGATGAAATTTGTATAAAAGTTTCTTTTTAGTGTACTACGTATATGTATAGTGTATACGACATATATACAGTCGGAACGAATGGAATCCGACCATGGGGTCATGGGGCTGCCATACAAACCAACCTCTGAGAATTAAGTTCTTCTAAGAAAAACTTTTCTCTTTATGTATCAATCTCAACCAAACTTCAACAAAATATGTTCCTAGTTATTGGAATACAATAAAATACTATGTATGTACGATTACGATGTATCATATTATACTTTTACTACCACATTCATACTCTCTTTCATATACTTTCAACTATTGTAATTGACCTAAGTTTTTAGTCGTAACCGTGAGCTTGACCTGAACGCTAATAATAAATTGTGCGAATAATGTAATTGGAACTGTGTGTTTCATTTAAATATAAAAATAATAATTTCAACACTAGTAAAGCCTCAAAGCATATCTAGGAACGGATGAAATCGGAACACTACGCCATAGGGCTGTCATACAAAGGAACCTCTAGAAATTAAGTTCTTCTAAGAAAAACTCTTTTTTCTTTTTGAACCAATCTTAATCAAACTTCACCGAAATGTGTTCCTATCAAATCCTTAAAACATATCTAGGAATGGATGGAATCGGAACATTATGTAATACGGCTATCATACAAACCAACCCCCGAATATACGGTTCATGCAGTGGCGTAACGTTTCTAAAATATCTTGTGTTCGAGATCCATAATAAACAAAATTATTGATACCACTATTTTGCCCGATAAGTAGACGCTGTAAATTATGAAATTTTAAGTAAATCCACGGCTATAATTATAAGAGAAGTTGGATTCACACTATCGACAGGATTTACTAAAACCTTACAATTCAATCGTTATTTATTAGTTTATAGTTTTTTCAGTTAGTCCAAATAGGCTCTTAAGGTCTTAGGGTCGGCTATGCGATTGACAACGAAATCTAGCTTTATTATTAAATCACAAATCCTGTTGTTAAAATTCATACTTTAAATTTCCACACTGACCATTTGATGCATTACTAAAACGGTTTTCTTTGCAGCAAGAAGTGCAGTCTAAGAGGAGATTCACACTACTGACAGGATTTACTAAAACCACTAGATTAATCGAGTCGAAACCCGCCTACTAGATTAAATTGTGTGTCATTAAATTGAAAATGCATCGTAGAATGTACTTGCATTATTCAAATTAATTGCAGTACAATATGGTACAACTGTCAACTAAATCCAGGATTTAGCAAATCTTGACGATAGTCTGAACCGCCCCTAACTTCTAAATCTAAATATCTACGTCAAAGACTTGTAAAACAAAAAAAAAATTAAAAAAAACTCCTAAAAGGTTGATAACGTGGACAGAATGGATAAACGAGCCGATTGTAGGTTAGGCGGCATACTCTACGTGACATTTGTTTTCAAAGATGTGTATTGCATGCACTCAAGTGGACCTCACCACGATTTACCAGGATTCAGTTTGGGATTTTGGTTGAAATCACGTTATGAATTTGTTGGAAATGTTTGGGAAATCCGAGGATTTTTTGCTGTTGATTGGATTTTAACTTTTGCACCAAAGCTGTTTGTTACTTCTTCTTGTTACTTTTGTAATGGGTGCATCTTTCTTTTCATCTGTTCGCTTTATTAAGATTTCAACAATTTCCAAAATGATTTTCATTTTTTGTTGTGCCGAATTATTTAAAATTTCCAACGCTGCGTTTGTAACAGTATTAAATATTATGTTGAAACGGGGCGGGTCCAGGCCCTAGAGATTGCAAAAAAAACTAAAACTTGGTGACAATACAAGATAACAGTAGGAACAAGGAGTCGTTCTTATTTCACCGATTGAACGGCTTTCGATGAAAACTTAGGTTGTAGGCTGGGGTTCTACGGTTTTATATGAAATATCGGGCTTTTGCAATTACCCTCAGTTTCTAGTACAAATGAGCAGATGATAAAAACCAATGACATGAAAAGGTGCAATCATTGGCTTACATATAGCCCTCCCTGGTAACAGGGATGCATTTCTTCGGCGCAATGACCTAGAAATCTACAAAAGTTATTTTTAGATCACAGTAAAACAAATTACCACTTTTTGTCACTATGCTAGGACTCCTGGTGGTCGGGGGCCCGTCTTCAACCAAACACATGGAACACCGTACGTTACAAAACTGGGTTCAAGTAAGAGAAACTTTTTTTCTTTTTGAATCTTAACTAAAATTCATCCTTGACTAGTCTCAACGCATCTAGGAACAGATGGAATCGGAACACGACATAGGACTGCGGTAGAAATTGTTAACACAAAAGAAGCTTAAGTTGCATTCAAATGTGACGGGTATCCAAATTTGGGCCACGCCCGAAATTCGCCTCGTTTACCTTTACTCTATTAAATGTAACAGTGCGAAATGTAAATATCAAAAAATTTAAATTCCACATAATATTTTTGGGTCTAAGGTATAACTTTTCAAGAAAAGGTCAAGAGTATTATTGTTTTTTAGAAATTTTTTTTCAAAAAACCCTTATGAAATCGATTTTGTCTGTCCGTCCGGCCGTCCGTCTGTTCACTAAATAACTCGCGAACGGCTCAACCGATTGTCATGAAATTTGGTAGGAATGTGTAGAATGGTTACCGTCTTTGGCACATATACCTTACAAGTTGGTAGGAAGAAGATAACAGGGTGTCCCGAACGTTTGAAAAAAGTCGACTTTTTTAGCTTTTATCGGAGATTTACGTATGGGAACTTTAGTCAAAGATCTAAACGAGTATATCTCTTATCAGTTAAAATTTTCCAGTTTCGAGTAACGGTAAAAAAGTTATTGGCGTTTAACCCATTCACTGCTAGTGTGCCATATGGCATCGTTTTCAAGTATCCTGTTAAATGGCCTCTAAATATTGAATACGAATGAATTCTTTTGCAAATTCCACTGATATCTGTAGTAGACAAGTTTAACTTTCATGTCTAACGTAAAGTGTGCCAGTATTCCTATAGGAGCCAAAGATATCAGATCGTAAAAGTAAACAAGTTTTTCGAATTTGAAAAAAGTAAAGAAATGTCGTACCGCAAAATTTAAGTTGAGTTTTTAAGGTTTCAAACTAGTTTTTTTTTTCCCAGAACTATTTCTAATACGAAATGTGTATTGAAAAGTGACTCCATTCATGTTAAATTAGAAAAAAGAAATTAAGTTTAGTATCTGAAATTTTGATTCGAAATTGGTTGATGCCATATGGCATCATCGTTGGTACAGACTACAAAGGAAATTTTAATGGCAATTGAAATTTATTTCACTCCGTCCCGAGTATAACATTTTCCTTTTATCCATTAGGATAAAACACTCAAAATAAAATTCAGTTGGATAAATAATAACTTTTATTCGAAATTATAGCAGTTTTTGTTTATATGGTGTTAAAATTTACTTAAAATGGAGTTAATTCCGCAGGTAATATATGGTGCAAATTACGAACGTCATCCCGTATAGTCTGTGTGGTGTAGTAGGTAGGGCGTTAGTCTTCAAATCATAGGGACGCTGGATCGAATCCCACTGTAGGCAGGTAATTTATTATGCATTTTTAGAGCATAAAGAGGTAAATGAAATATCGCCAACACCTATAGAGAGGTAAATGCTAGTTATACAAAACTCATTTATGAGTTAAATGTTCTGTGAAACTTGTGTTTTATTTTTATCCCAAAAATATCGAGTATTACTACTTTTGGTGTAATTGGAAGTACACTTTTGTGTTCATCCATTTGGATAAAACAATATTTTATCCAAACGGAGGGACCCAATTCGACAATTTTCGGAGTTAAATTCACACCGGATTTTTTGCTGTGTATAATTTGATTTACTAGGAAAGCAATAACTATGGCCTATCTGTTACCGGAAAAAATCTAAACTATTGGAGAACTTAAAGGGTGTATGGGTATTCATTTTTGATAAACAGGAACATTGATCACGAGATAATGATTTGCATATTAATCCTTCTAATCGAGCCCAGAAGACAGCTCTAAATCCTCACGATAAAATGTGGAAATTGGGTGTGTGTCTGTCAGTGTTTAAATATACCTGAGGGTTATTTATTGTCATTTTATGTCTATCAAGGAACTAATCCAATAATTAATCCTGACTTGCAAAGGAATTACGAAAAATGCATTGCCCCCCTAATTCAGATGATACACGAGTTTCCTGAGAATATAATTATTGTAATTATTTTGAGAATTTTTATTGATATTACAGTACTAGATTATCTTAAAGAGTTTGGATCACAATGACACTGGCGCACCATTCGGGAACGTCGCCTACCGCATAATTGTCCTTTAACATCGAATACGGATATGAACAAAGTCGATCGTGGATCAAGGATTTAGGTAAATGCATTACAAAGTGGATGCACAATAAATGTCTGACAGTAGCATCTTCGCTTTATGGAAAAGAGCCAACTTTGCTACTAGCCATTGGTTTTTAAAATATTACACACAATCCTAAAGAAATAATAATAAATATCGACAAATATTATAATAAAATCATGGGAAATATTTTCGTTAACTTTTCAAAATATCATTGAATTGTTATTTTTAATATGAAATAATATGTATATGTACTTCAGCCAATTTGTCTTTTTTAAAGCAAAAAAACTTTGTATTTCTATAATATTTCCAAATGATGACTTCAAAAGTTTTTATAACTTGAACCTGCGCTGATGCCATGTGGCATCACTTAAATACAGCTAAACTAAAAAGCAGATTAAAAAACGGACAGCAGATTCGTGCTCAGGAGGCCTTATTTACTATATCTGTGAAGATTCACACGAAAATTCGAAAAAAAAGTCTCCCGCAGGTAATGGGTTAAAGTTAAACTTCCTTTTCGACCTCCGTTTTTCTAAACCGTTATAGGGATCGATATGAAACTTTGCACATAGATTGGTCAGTATGGCCTTATATGCGTTAAATATTAAGAATGTTGTCTTTTACTAAGGAAAAGTAAATAACTGTAAATTTGTAAAATTTCAATTTGTTCGTGTGTAGCCCCTCTTAGGTTTTCAAATATGAAAATTCTGCTAAGGTTTTTTAGAAAATTACATAGGGAATGTGTCTACGAATTTTCATTCGAATAACTGTATCCAAACCGGAAATATAGCCAAGTAAGTATTTAGTAAGGGCCTTTCACAATGCAAGAGGGAAGCCTCTCAAGCATTTCTTCAATGCATTTCTTTTAACTTGGTGAAACAATGAACATGAATTTTCGTGGAAATGCATAGAATGGTAATAGTGTTTGCCACAAATATTTTTGAAGTTTGTAGGACCAAGTTAACAGGGTGTCCCTGAATAGCTGCAAAAGTATACTTTATCAATACTCATAGGAAAGCTTGCGTGGGCTCTTATGTCAGGGGACACAATGGAATCATTTCATATAAGTTGCTTTTCCTTGATTAAAAAAACAGTACCAGTAGATTTACAGCTAATAATTCAGTTCATATAATAAAGCCAAGCCATCCTTACGTTTGCCTGAGTTTCTTTTAGCTCAAAGGCCATCAGAAATCTTAAATGGAAAAATGCCTGTAGATTTGCCTTGGAGTACTTTTATACAAGCTGGGTAAATAGTAAATCTATTTTGGATTGGTCTAATTAAAGATGGAACAGAATGAAAGGCGCTGCAAAGGAAATTAACTATAGATTATTTCGTTTTTAGGGCATTTTGCGACTATTAGCTTTCCAGATATTTTTCAAAAACAAAAATTTCCCTCTTCGTCATCTTCTCCTCCTTAATGTGACGCTCAAATTAGTGTAACTTTTTAGTGCGTATAGCGGGGAGGGTGTGCAACAGTTTCGCAACAAAACTTTCCTCTTTTTTTTATGTTTAGGTTTGGGCTTTTTCGGCTTAATATCACTATACTATAGGTACTGCTCAAAACAAAATAAGGGCCACTAATAATTTTCTGGTTATTTTTTGTGGAAAATCATAGTTTTGTTGGTATAATTTTATAAAACAATATGTTTTTCATTAAATATAATGTAAAATGTAAAAGTAAGATTAATAGCACATGTTTGATATTTGCTCTCCAAATTGAATCGTAAACTTATAAAATTTAATTGTAACTTTTCGAATGCCGACACCCACACAGATGCCCTACATGGAGTTACGGTATCCAGAGAGAATTAAAAAAATAAGAGCGGCCAATTTGTAAACCTACCACGGTACTTAATTAATTTTTTAAAAAGCTATAGAGACAATACTTACTCAAAAAACTCTCTTGCCGGACTGGTGCTATTCGTAAAATTATGCTCGGTAACGGGTCGGCATGAATTCGTATTCCATGGATTTTCACACGATGTCCAAGGCAATGTGTAACTGAACGATGCAAAAAGATAATACACGGCCCAACCAATTATCGTATTGTAGTACATTCCCATGTAAATGTCAATCAGGCAAATAGCGTAACCGACACCTGAAATAAAAAAAAAATTGTTAAATACGTACTCTTCCAACGTCCAATTTAATAGCTTCACCGATCGACAAAACAAGAATCATGTGGAAGAATATCCGCACCGAAGTGTATCTTCTCTATATGAGTTCCTATACATAGAGACAACGTATCAATTACACAATATAGGGGAGACTGGGGCTGGTTCTAACAAATTTTAAACAAAACTTCTTAGCTACCCAACCTTTTGCGTTAGACATATGACTTTCTGCTATTTAATTCGTAATTAATAGGACTTTAAATATAAATTCTCAAAATGATTGTAAACGTATTGCATTCTGAATAATAAGGTTTTTTTCCTAAGAAACTCACAAGTTAAAACTTACCCCAGCCTGGGGTTGGTTCTAACAGCCCTGGGGTAAGTTTTACAGGAAGGGTAATCATCGAATTTGAACTTTTTGCAAATAAATTAAACACCAGTTAATCTACAAAATCAACCTTTATTTTTTTTCAGTCTCATATTAATTAAATACAACGATCAGTATCATCGTATTCAGTACTGAGTGATATTTTAATGCTAAAGATAATTAAATAACAGAACTTTAGCTTTTATAGCAGTTTTCTTAAACTCAATAAATTAAATAAACATCTTCTTTGAAAAAAATCACAGGTAATTTAAAAAAAAGGAACTCTAGCCTTAATATCCTAACACAGGAACTTAACTCGCGATTGGGGTAAGTGTTAACATGTTAGAACTTACCCCGTGTATTCTGTTAAAACTAACCCCAAGGCCCAATTTTACAGAAATCACATTGCACTATAATAAGTACGTAATTTAGCAGCAAGAAATAAGAGTGCATCTATAGCTGAATAAACACTCTTTATATAAGTTAAAGTTTCACATCTTTGAAATTTATATTAAGATTGCAAATCAAAAAAATAAAAACGCAGAAAAGATCGTTTACCTCTTCATATGGGCACACCACACACAACTCCTTACTGCGACGGCGCAGACTAAACTGACGAGTCTCGACACGTTTAGCATTGTGTACAAACAGGACAATCATGATTTTTTTGTCTCTCAGTCTGATAGTTTGGCGTCTATCAGCCTGTTAATACCTGCCTCTGTTAGAACCAGCCCCGGTCTCCCCTACTCGTAGTTTCATTCAACGTATTATTCTATAGTTTCATTCAACGTATTATTCTATACTATGAATGTTTCTCCATTAAGTAAACTTTATCCATATGCACACAATGACAGTGCTTCTGTCCTACCTAACCATTTCGCCCCCTCTTCCTCCACCTTCGTTCCCGGCTCGTTCAAATTCAATTATTAGCCATTCAAGAAAATCTTGTTGTACTATAACGAAGTGTTAAATTGATTTACAGACATCTTGTCGACTTTAAGCCACTTCGTTTGGATTCTCATCCTTCCCGTTCTTGATAGACCGAATCCTGTCTATATGAAATTTGATTTCCGCTTTACACCATTAGGCAACGATTCATCGTCGGCCAAGAAAGCGGATTTGATTTTACTAAGAGTACTTCTTGTACCATAGGATGTCAGGCCATGAATGGATGGATGTATATGTATTGGTTTCAATAAAACGGATATGTATACATATTGTTGGTAAACAAATTTTTCAGAATGTCTAGGATCAAATGGAAAACAAATTGACATCCTTGTTGTAAAATTAAGGAAATGAGTATCATCTAATAATGCCAATTCTCGAGGAAATGGTGTCGAATTTTACTATTGAAATTGTCTGAATTTAATACAAATTGTATGAATCCATCTACAAAATATTATGATCTGCAAGCGCATGAATCGTAAAAGTATGTACAGTCGTCTCTCGTTAATTCGAACCTCGGTAATACGAATTTTTCGATAATCCGAACTAGTTAACCTGTCCCTACGATAAATCGAAAAAAAGAGCCAAGTTTGTATGAAGTTATATACACTCCATAAAGCGAAATGATTTCGTTCAACTGAGCATTTTATAATTCGAAATTTGCATTTAGAAACTCTTTATAATTCGAATTTTTCCTGAAACTTTTCTGTTGCTGTCTTTTTACGGCTAATTGTGAAAAGATTACATATTTTCTTCAGTTTATTGTTGACTTTCAAGTGAAAATGATTTCGAAAAAGTACACGTGCATTTGCATATCCGTAGATGTGTTAAGATTAAGACAAATTATCGCGGCAGTGAAAAATGGTGATAAAAAAAGATGTGGCAACGAATTTTAAGATTTCAGCATCTACTACTATTTTAAAACAAAAAATAAAAAATAAAGTTTGGAAACCACATTACACTAAAAAACCGCAAAAGAATAGATAGACAACCACATTACACTAAAAAACCGCAAAAGAATAGATAGACAAAGATAAGGTATCCTCTTTTCTCATTAAATTTAGTATATCTCGCGTCGATCACAAAATAAGGACAAGAATTGCTTCGATATTTTTTCATAAATTAACTTTAGTTGGACTATTTAATCCCATGATACGTTTAGGATCTACCTAGTGCTGAAAAATAGTTTTCGTTTTATGTTGGAACAAAATTTAATTATACAGTTGAAAGCACACTATTGAAGGAAAGCCTTTTAAATGGTTGAGGCAGTGTCGCGAAAAAATTTTCCGGATGGAGGAGCTTTGCTGAATCGTGAAATAAATTATTTTATTTACGTAGTTGTTTTCGATAATTCGAACACTCAATAATTCGAAATTTTTTCGTTGTCCCTTGGGCTTCGAATTATCAAGAGTCAAGAGAGTATATATATTCTCGAAGGTTTTGGATCTTCATTGCAAATCCGAAAAGAACAAATTTTATCATTGCAAATTTAAGGACTCATTTTTTAAAGTAACTTCTCGCTAGTTCTTCAACAAAAAGTCAATTCACAAAGAATTTCTTTTAACTCTTTTTACCCGACTTGCAATTAACCCTTCTGTCGGCACCTACTACAATATGCATATTCTCTACCCAATAGGTCTGGCTGGACCTACTGAGAAAAAATTTTTATTTTTTAGAAAAGGTGAAATTTTTATCGGTAGAATCATTCTATCGATTCTATACTGCCATTTTTAAACAATAAAAGTATTAAAATCATTTTTGTAGATACACTAGTAACGTTTTTAAGTGGAAATATTTTGGGGTGGTATTATTGTAAACATGTTTTTCCCTTATTTTCATCTCTTTTTGCTTCTCTATTTTCATGGCGTATATCTAGTAGAAAGTTTTTCGCATTTTTCAATACAAATATCTTTGGGCAAATATTTGGCGCTTTGTTAGTAAATTTTACCTCGATATTAGCCTGCAGATTTAGGAAAGCAGGTGGAAAGAAATAGGGAATTTTCAAGCGCGAAAATCATTTCATTCTAAATTGTTCGTAAATTTCTTGATAAAATTTGTTTAGAAAGACGTTCGTAAGTCTCTCATACTTAGTGCTAACTATTACAAAGGAAATAAAACTGGTTTGAGTTTCATTGAATCAAATCTCAGTTGATTAGGTGATGTTATGAAACGTGATGAAATTAGGCATACTTATTTCCGGAACTTCACGGCTTTTCAAAGTAAAATCTGAGAAATTTTTATCGTTTATAGTACAAATTGAATTTTAATGACATTGTTACATCATAAATAGGAGAATTTTAATAGAATTTCATATTTGCACTTTTTACCTCAAGAGAAGAATGGGGGGAAACACTATAGGTCTGGCCAGACCTATTGGGTATCAAAAAGCACTATAAATTGAAAATCATCAAAAACATACTCAAAACTTCAACCGATTTTTTCAAATTTTTGCAAAATGCTTCTAAACATATTATTCTAGGATATCATTGAATATGAATTCGCTGCGATTTCATCTTCTATACTTTTCTGACCAAAATATAGTGCCAAAGGTCTGGCCAGACCTTTGTGCCGACAGAAGGGTTAAACACCTTTTAGTGTTCCTCGTAGAGTCCTCCAACCGCATCCTTTCCTTTACGGACAATCGTTATCAGCAGCAGCCATATAGTAATGCACATGTAAGGTAGGAATTCCTAACATCCTAGAGAAGATTCTTTCTGTTTGATTTTAACCCCAACATATTTAACTATGCGTTAAGATAACGGGAATTTCCAACGAAATGGTTTCCGAGTGGCTCCACTCACTCACAAGTTCACCGTCATCAAGTACTTTAGTCGATAGCCTCAAGAAATTTTTCTTCTGGCTTTCAGTATGTTTTTCTTTTTTTTTTCTATTTGTCTTCTTCGTTTCACAAAGAATCTAGAGAAAAATGTTGAAGAGTAATCCTAACATAGAAAAATCTATCTTTTATGTGCATGTATGCTCCTGGTGAGTGTAAACATTCATATAGGCGAAGAAATGGGGTAAATGGGCTTGGATGGAATTGAAAAGTCAATCATATTAAGGGAAAGAGAGACGACAACGACGACAGACAGACTGTTTGATGGATGATTGATACAGCCAATGTTTCAATATTTCGATGAAAGGGATCCCTTTCATTTTGGCAATTTGTTGATACGATTATAAATACATATGTATTTTATTTCTTTTCAAAAGCGACAAAGTAGTTGTAAATGTTGACAAATATTTACATAGGTACGACGATTCGAAAAGATGTTCAAAAGGTTTCAAATGTTAAATGACATTTTTTTAGCCCTATTTATGTACTGAAATTTTAGAACACTTCAGATTCAGCGGAAATCCTTAGAGTCTATCCAGAATTGAAGGTACCCTGATTATGAAAAAATTTCATGATCGATAAAGGCTTAAAAGTTAGGAGAAAAATTGTTAAATTTTCAGCTTTTCCTGGTATCTCAAAAACGGTAAACTCTGCAGGCAAGTGTTCTGAGACCGAAATAAACCACAGTATAAATGAGAGTCCTTCATCGGAGCCACATTGTTTGCAACACGCATTCATAATGCATGAAATTGCTTTAAATCACGCCATAATTGCACGTTTATGTATGTTGAGTAAAACATAATTTTCCACTATTGATGATTTTATTTTAAGCTATTATTTGACTGCGAAAACTTCATTCGATTTAATCATACAGATAGAAGAGAAACTAAGGAAAATCGCTTAAAATTTTGAAAAGGAAACGGAGACGATTTTCACTCAACCCGAACACGTGGCTGTGACTTTCCAAGTTGGTTGAATATATTCATTAGTGTGAGCATTACGAAATGATCATCATTCGGTTGTTTAGGGTATACAGGCGTACTCAGTACATTCAGTCCAGATCTACTTTAACCTGTACTTTTGGAAAATACCTTTCGAAATAGTTTTCTGTCTTGAAGACTAAAAATTGCGCAGTTTTCAAGCCTTTGATATGCGGAGCTGCGATTCCCACATGTGTGTGTGTGTGTGTGTGTGTTGATAACATAACCAGATTTTGCAATATCACGTTGCGCCTAGTCCTTATTTAAAACTTAAATATTCCTTTAGTGACTCCAAATGTATTGTTTTCGCGAGGATCCCAACCTGTTTTTGTGATCATTTCGCCAACCAACTCGATTGATCATTACAAAACAATATAATTTTTTCGTTAAAAAGTGCACACGTCGTCGCACTAAATGGTTACGTAAAAATTGATAACTACCGTCATCCATAGTTCCCAAGCCAATATTTTCTGCGCTTCATCATTTCATAACTTCTGGGGTTAAATGTAACATTTGAAGCGTTTTTTCTGACCAAAATGTTTTTCGTTAGAATTAAGGATACGTCACCTCAAGGTCTCCCCGGGAAGTTAATGGAAAATTGCATTCCGTCTGAAAGAGATAAATTTGGTGACAAAGGTTTTGCGTTTTGAGCGAGTACCACATCAATCCTTTCCCTGAGCCATACTTCTCCTAAATCTGAATTACTGCTCACAATATTCTGGTATATCTAGAACCAAAAAAACTCCGAGAAGTTTTCCCTTAGGGGAAAAATCTTAGATCATGTATATGTCTGCGTTATCGCTTACAAAATAATCCACATGGCATCAGCCGTTATCTTGTCACTCCAGAAGCCCAAAAATCATTTCAAACCGATTACATACAGTACCCCAATTGTCGACTTTCGAACGACAACCATAATGCCCATTCTCAGTTTCCTTAGAGAAGTGGTGGTACATATGTACATAATATCCTTTGAAAACCCAAAATGAGCTTGTGGTGATTTTAAAGGGCTCAACTCACCGAATACTGTATTTTTATATGCATATCGACTATAATGCATTCCTAAAGAAAAAGGGGGTTTTTTCGTCCAAGGACATCTTTCTCATAAGAAAAGCCGACACCAAAATAATAAGGATCGCACCACTTAACTTCCATCCGAGTTTCATCCAAATCGCTCCACAGGGGCAGCCAAGAGAACCAATTGAAAAACACATTGCCCAACGCACCAAACCTGGCGGATAGGATACCCAACCAGGCTACATCGACTACAGCTTGGCCCGATAAATCCAGCAATCGTCACATGATCATGTTCGAACATTTTTCAGAGCGTACGTACTGTACAACCACTGTTACGTACTGCTTCATTTCAACATTCAACGTTCAGTGGCTGTACAACCACTGCTAACCAATGTCCCTCAATGTTCCTAACACACAATATCCTTCCTCCGTTGCCCAGAAGCTCTTCAACTAACGATGACGATAACGCCTGCATGCACCGACCTGTGCGAGATAATCTGTGATGATCGCTAGATTTACTTGCCATCATCGAGGTCGGCATAGATGATAGGTGTTTGGTGCATGGGGTGACGTTTTCGAGTCGCCACAGGGGCGTTAATTTTTTTCTTTTTTATATAGTTACCTGAACATTCTTTTGATTTTGGTGATCATACTAAAACGACTACTGATCTTCTACTATTCGTAATTTTATGATGATCACTAAAGTTATTCGTACTGGTGGCCGTTGTTGACTTTTTGGAAGGTATTGACGACGGTTTGGACGATGGTTCGACCCCATCCCCTTCCTGGGACATTAGTTTTTTCTTTTAAAATATTTTGAAACCATCACATACAATGCCTCAAATATCACCTTTCGAACGACACCCATAATGTCCATACTCTGTTTCCTATGCTAGAAAAATGTCCTTTTTGGTGGTAATACCAAAACTCAAAATCAACTTGTCGTGATTTTACAAGACTCGTCACAACGGATTCTGTATTTTGATATCCATATTCTTATACATAGCGTCTATAATACATTTCCACAGAAAAAGGACATCTTCCTCATAAAAAGTGCTGGCACCAAAATATTAAGGATCGCACCAGCTAACTTCCATCCGAGTTTCGTCGACATCGGTCCACGGGGAGAGCCAGGAGAACCAATTGAAGGATGAATTTTCATTCGCTTCAACGGCGAATTTACCGCTATTCCCGCAACTTATCGAAATCGTGATTGTTGATTTTGAGTCAGAGCAATCAAAGGATAATCTATACCAAATTTGGTGAAGATCGAACTACGGGAAGGTCGATTATAAGCGTTAAACGTTTTCGTTACAGTTTTTCGTGACGCTTTTTCACGGAACGACACCCAGTATTTCTCAGGTAGCCCTTTGCGGAGGCATATACATGTCAAAAAGCAGACATATACATGTCAAAAAGCAGACAAAATCCACCAAAATTACTGAATTTAGTAGTAACAGTAAGCGATTAACGAGAGCTTCGAGCTATCAGTCAACCATAGAAAGGTTCCGAGTATCATTCGAGGAAGATCTCCGGGCTCTGTTGCTTGTTTGTGAATTTTCGGACAATGAGGAGGATCGCGCGACGTATGATGCACCATGGGACCGCATCATACGTGATGCGGTCACATGGTGCAAGTAGCTACTCTGTAGTAGCTGTCTAGGCCAACTCGCACGATAGCTCGCACTGTGTAACCAAGGCATTATAAATTTCACAATATTTTGTATGAAAATAAAAAAAAATATTTAAAAATGATTGTTTTTCTTCATTACTGGGTAACTATTTATAAATATGAATATGTTTTTTTTAATCATCCGTAACCACGCATAAAAAAACGACTATGAAGATAGAGGTCTGTGAGACCTCACGTCCATAGTACTGTTCCATTTTTTTCACGTCCACACTTAAAGGGTAATTTTGATAGATTTTGTTCGCTTTTTTTGGTTCTAGGCATTTCACAACTATGAGCAGTAATTCAGTATTCTTATTGTGTTTTTTTTTCTGGTACGAAAAAAAAGAAGGTTAAAAGCAGACATTCTTTTAAGCGGACAAAATGTTCGGTCTCAATGCTGTCCGCTTATCAGAGCGTACACTGTACTCCCAAAAAATCCTTCTCGGAATGACTTCTTTCGGCGTTAGAGTGAAATTTAAAATGGTAGTTAGAAGGGTACGTTAAAAATCTTAATTCCCATCCTTGCAAGGCCTTTCTACACTATTTTTCCTACCGAGGAACCCCTTTCTACTTTATTCTGAAATATACTGGAAATAAAGCCTTTCTAGAAGTCCTGTGAAATTCATTCCGAAGAACTGAAAAGAAGTCCTCTATAGAAGTACTTCTCGAATCATTCCACTCCAAAAAGGCCTTCTCAGAATGCCTTCTTTCCGCGAAAATTGAAAATAGTAGATACAAAAGGCAGTAAAAAAAGGTTTTCTTCCCCTTTCTAGAAGGCGAGATATTTAAAACAAAAATCGAAATATGAGAAAACTTTTTTCACAGGAACAGGAACTTAACAATATTTGAGCTCGCGTTTTTGGCACCCCCTCAAAGACGGCGGCCGACATGATTCCCACTTCCGCCATTCGTTCGTACGGCTCTGCATAAATGGGCGTTTTCATTAAACGACAATTTTAGCATTCAAACACGTAACACTTATCTTTGCATGTTAAAAGAAGATGTACATACAACAAGTGTGTATTTGTAATGAAAAGCGTCCACATGTTCGCCTACGTTATATTTACACGCCCAGTTTTCTCAAACTAATATGTTTTCTGCGTCTTACAATCAGTGACGGAGACAAAAAGTGTTCAAATGGTCTGGGTTATACTGTCTGGGATGCAAAACAAGATTTTAACTTTTATTTTTTGTTATATGGTTCATTTTGGTGAGCGCCAGAATGTAGGCGTCTACACTAACCTTTACACCCCTACTAACATAAGTGTTTTCCTTCCTTGATATCCAGGGAATTGTGGATTTTCGTTCTGTCAAAAGTATCAAGAGACGCGAGAGCGTCTCGCCCGCCAAAGGAAAAAGAAAAACAAAAGCGAACAAGTCTATGATTACCGTAGACAACTTGCTTTTTTGTTTGACCAGGCTACAGCCTTCCAGGCAACAGCCCCCAAAAAATTTTTTTTACCAAAATATTCCACATATCCTGTTCTAGTGCCTTTCCAAATAAAATCTTCGATCGGCACAATAACGGGTAAGATATATGCAATAAACGGTGAAATTTTCACCCTCACAGACTTAAGCGAGTAACCCGATTTCAGAATGAAGTCTACAGTTGCAGAAAGACTTGCTTCTACTATCTCTCTTCGTGATGGGATTTTTATGAAATTTGGAACGAATGATCCTCTGGTGGTCCTTCTAAAGAATCAATGTCTTCCATTTAGATAAGTGGATGGAATAACGGTAAATTAATAGGTAAAGTTAACAAAAGATTTCCAACAATTGCGTCTATCGGCTCATCGCATTGACCATTTTTTAAAACACACTGCGGCATTGGGAAATTTGCATATTGGGACACCGGGAGACTGGGAGACTAGGATCTTGGGGTAGTGGGATATTAGGAAATTGGGACATTAGGGTCTTGGGACATTAGGACATTGGGGCATTAGGCACAATGGGGAAACAGGGACGTGGGGACATCGGCATATTGGGGCATTGGGACATCGGGATATTGGGGCATTGGGACATCAGGATATTGGGACAATGGGACATTAGGACACTGGGAGACTGGGACATTAGGACACTGGGATATTAGGACATTGGGACATTATGACCTTGGGACAATCGGACATTGGGACACTGGTACATAGGGGCATTGGACCACTGAGACATCGGAATGTTGTGACATTGGGACATCGGGATATTCGCACATAGGGGCACTAGGATATAAAAACATGTGAACATTAGGGTCTTGGGTCATTAGGACATTGGGATATTAGGACATCAACACATTAGGACATTAGGTACACTGGGGAAACTGGGACGTGGGAACATTGGGGCACTGGGACATCGGGATATTAGAACATTGGGACATTGTAACATTGGGATATTGGCACATTGGAATATTGGATCATTGGGATACTGGGACATTAGGGCACTGAGATACAGGGACATCGGGGCACTGGGATATTAGGACATTAGGCTATTGGGACCTTGGGACACTTGGTATACTGCGACATTGGGACACTGACCACTGGTACATTAGGACATTGGGCCATTGGGATATTATCACATTAGGATACTGGGACATTGGGGTACTGGGATATTAGGAAATTGGGGCATTAGGACCTTGGGACATTAGGACAGTTAGACATTGGGATATTAGGACATTAGGTGGGAGACTGGGACATTGGGATATTCCGATACTGGGACATTGGGACACTAGGGAAGTGGGACATTCGGACATTAAACCATTGGGGCACTGTGATATTTGCACATTGGGACAATAGGACCTAAATTGGGACACTGGGACATCAGGATATTGGGACATTGGCACATTAGGATATTAGGACATTGGGACACTGGGATATTAGAACATTGGGACATGAGGACACTGTGACAATGGACTTTAGGGCATTAGGACATTGGAACATTGGAACACTGTGACATTGGGACAATGTGACATTGGGACACTGGGTCAGGGGGGCATTAAGACAGATCAGTAACAGAACGTTAACAAAGCGTTGGCAAGGCAACAACAGAGCGTTAGCAGATCGTTAACAGAGTGTTAACAGAAAATTAACAGAGCCTTAACAGAACGTAAATAGAGTAATAAAAGAAAGGTAACAGACCGTTTACAGAGCGTTAGCCGAATGATTAAAGAGAATTAAGAGAACATTAACAGAACGTTAACAGAGCATTAACGAAAAGATAATAGAGTGTTAAGAGAACGTTAATAGAGCATTAACAGAGTTAACAAAAAATTAACAGATTACTAACAGAATGTTAGCAGAGCAACACAAATCTATTTTGCACAAAATACATATTAATAAACTACCCATTTCATCCCAACATTATTTTTAAAAAAGCTCAGCAACAGCCATTTGTGACGTATTTGCAATTGCGTTTGCAGTATCTATTTATTTTAAAGAAGACCCTGTGAATATAACTTATGATATTAAATTTATGGAATATGCTGAACAAAAACCTATTGAAACTTTTCCCAAAACAAAAATATTAGTTGGCTATTTAAGTATGCAAAAATATATGATATCTGACCAAAAACAACAAAGTTGTAAAAGTTACCCCGCCAAAGAAAAATTCATCTGCCGCAAAAAGAATACATATCACTCCAATCCGCTGCTCATATCTAATTTTGTTTGCTGGATGTACTTTTGTTTTAGGTGTAAATGCTGGAGAAGTTTAAATGTACAGGACTACTTCTTAAAGTAATTTGGAGGGAGCCGTCAAAGTGGCACTGAATAAAATGTTAAAGCTCCCACCAAATTACTTTAAGAAGTAGTCCTGTACATTTAAACTTCTCCAGCATTTACACTTAAAACAAAAGTACATCCAGCAAACAAAATTAGATATGAGCAGCGGATTGGAGTGATATGTATTCTTTTTGCGGCAGATGAATTTTTCTTTGGCGGGGTAACTTTTACAACTTTGTTGTTTTTGGTCAGATAAATTTGACAGAACGAAAATTCCAAAAATGGATTGACCGTGTGTGTGCGGCCCTGGAAATCCTATTTTCCAGTCGCAAAATTATTCAAAATTAAGTTATCAAGTTGACTGTCCACTTAATTACTGAATTTCATGTGTTTTTACACCATTGGAATTTTGTTGAAGACAGTATCAGTCTATACGAAGGCAATTAATCGATTGCAGCTTTAAAGCTCAAAATCTGTAATGTAAGCGAAATTTGGAGATTATACAATTTTCAAATTTCTCGCTGGACTATGTACTGTTCTGCTACTGCTTTACCCAATACTAAAAAATAGTTTCGACCACAGATTCCCTCCGTCTCTCAGGGACGTAGCTAGGGGGGGGGGGTCCATTTGGTCTGGACCCCTCCCGAAATTAAAAAAAAATCCTCATTTTGGAACATTACGCTACCAAACTTTCGCAAGAAGAATTTTCTTTGTTCTTCTGATCGACACTAGCGGACACTTATCTTACCGTCCGCCATACAGCGGACACATAGCGGAAAATATGGGAAACACAAAATTTCTCCCTATGAGAACGGATAGCAGAACAAGCCATGTACATATTCAATTTATTATTCTAGTGCAGTGGTTCTTAACCTTTCGCACATAAGGGACCATTTGATCATAACGTAAGTTGTCGCGGACCACCAAATTTAAAATGTGGAGCCATTAAAATCATGTAGTCTTGTTCCGAATACCATGTCTTCCGCTGATCGTGATCGCACACCTCGGTAATATCAACAAAATTTGGTGGAGATATGGTGTTCGGTGTTTTGTGAAGTTTTGTAAGTTTGTAAAGTGTTTCCAGCATAATATTATAGTGTTTAAATAGCAAAAAGCCGAACTGACTAACGAACATAAAACTTTTCTAGTGCAGATGTCAATTGGTAATTGAAATTCGCATAATGCTTCTATGCTTCCAGATGCTCGACCTGTTCTTGTGTGCCTTTGCAAGGTCGACGGAGCTTCTTTTTTTTCTGAAATGCATCTAGAATTGAAAATGTCAAACAATTTGTCGAAGTTTTCTAAAAAATTAGGAAGTATGCAAGGCACTTTCGTCTCGATTTGCTATAGCCATAACTTTCATTCCCATCGGTAGAGTGAAGGTTATAACTTGCATTGCCAATTTCACCTTAATTTTTCTATATGTGTTTGGGTAGATGTGATATTTAGTTGGTTTAGGAGCTGCCCAGAAAACTTGCTCTTTATCTTTATTGTAAAATTTTACAATATCCTTCCACTACAGAAAAATAAAATAACAACTATCTCACGCGTCTAAATCTTTCGGCAGACCAAAAAGACGTCGCGATCCCATTGGAATCGGTTCGCAAAGAATACACTTATCCATTTTCGCAAAAAAGAGGAAAAATATAATACTGAAAAAATATTTCTCTAACTGTCACGAAATTCGTTTTTGAATTAACGGCACATTTTTGCGCCAAATGTTTCGTTAAATTTACACAGAAATTACTAACTTAACGATAGTCTCGCGTGGTACTGCCATATGCGTGTTGGCATTTTTCACTCATGGCAGCCATGGGCGTAGCCAGGATTTCGGTCAGGGGGGGCAAGCCCGAAATTTTTTCAACATCAAGATTTTCTTAGGAGTTTAAATTGTTGGTCGCGAAAATATTGTTAGGCAAAATTTAGAGTAATCTGGCTGGTGTAATGGTTAGTGCGCGCACTTCGGTGCACAGGGTCATTGGTTCGAGACTCACCGTCAACGAATTCATTTTATGGTGTTTTTCGAACTCACGCCCCTTGTGACGAACTTTGATCTCACTCAGATGTTAAACGAGTACCCATTTATGGGGATACATAGCATTGCTGAGCGTGCTGTTGATCTCAACACATCAACTAAAAAGCAGTTAGGATCTTGGGAATTGGATGTCACTAACACATCTGCGGCCTTAGTCCAATGTTTAACTGTCGCGCCTGTTTTTTTAATTTTAGAGCTAAATTTTATGAAAGGATAGTCGAAAATGATTTTCTACACCATTTAACGAAAAATGGCCCCTGAACGTGTTTAGACTTTAACTGGTGATTCTGATTACATTCAACTGGCCTCCGTTTCTGCTTTTTAGAGCGTAGCTCGTTTATATTCATTGCTATTTTTGGCTTTTGGACTTGCATATTCCACTTGCGAGATCAAAGCTTTTTTTCTTGCGTTGCGGTTACCTGAATTCGCGCGATTCGGATCTTTATAACTTACGACTTAACAATGCATTTTTGGTAAACATTCCCCGTAGTAGAAGAGATTGTTACTCTAAGTTTTTTACGTGTTCCGCTCCTAGAATGTTCAACAAGCTGCCGCTTACTATAAGAAAAACTCGAGTCCTTCCAAAATTTCTCAGAGAAGTTAAATCGTGGCTATTAAATCTTAGCTATGAAGAAATTTGTTCGTTACTTTACAATGTGATGGTGTAGTGTAGTATTATACAGTTTTTATTTGTTTTTATTTTTGTATACTATTATCGAATAATAAATTTTAAGTTCGTTCTATCCAACCGCTTATCTTTTTTGCTTCCATGTCTATTTTAATCAATCTAACTTATTCCTATTTTTTTTTTTATTATATTCTTGTTCTTTTTTGTTATTTATTTCTTTGTATTATCTATATCTGTACCATATTGACTTCCTTTTAAGTTGTGAATTAGCTTTTTTACCTGCTGTCTACCCCACAAATTTTCATTTTGTTAAATATCATTTTTTGACATTCGATACTAATTTTTAAAATTATAGAATGTATTTTTGTAGAAAAAATCAATAAATATCTATCTATCTATCTAATGTCCGTTTTAAATTCTGGCTTTGCTTGGTTCTAGAGGTGCGCATCTCCTGCCGAAACACACCGAGAAGCCTCTTGTCTTACATCCACAGTATCCATAGAAAGAAACATTATCCGACAGTCGGCTGGAGAGATTTACGGATACATACAAGCCCGAAATTTTTCCAACATCATGATTTTCTTAGGAGTTGAAATTGATAATAAATTTAATATTTTTGCAAAAAATCTTGTTCTTCAATTTTACAACAGATGGCGTTTCCTATCATTAAGGAATTCGTGCTTATGATGGTAAATTTGTGTAAAAATGGCGCATTTCCGTCATTCGAAAATCAGTGTGTGATTCTGATTACATTCAAATTCCAATTTCAGCTTTTTAGACCGTAGCTCGTCAATATATGCAATTTTGTCTCTCGGACTGCATATTCCACTTGCGATTGAAAAGAAATAGGCCAAGAGATCAGTTTCTGTCGTTTGTCGCTGTTTTTCTTCTGAGCAAAATTTATAAATCTTTTTTTTTTATAGAAATACGGTCGATTTTGATAAGATTTCCTCCGCATTTAACATTATTAACTGTGGCTAAATTTCATTGCTGGTATGATTCAGCTACAAAATGAATTAACAAGGTCCCTAACTGGGCAAAGCTGTTTACCATTTCTGAATAAAATCACTTTCAGATTGAATGAAGTTCAATTCCACTACTTTCCTGGAGAGACCTTTATGTGACAGTTAAAATTGTGTTCTGCAAATATGGGATTTTCGCAAAAGAAAAAAGAGTCTCCCTAAGGGAGGGATTCATTTCTGATCTAATTATGTTATCGATTCATGATGCTCACACGTAGGTATCCCAGTTCCGGATATCAAGGACCAGAAAAGTACAAGTATTTCAGTTTTCCAAACTACAGTCTCAGCAGCAGAAAATTTTGCGTAGTGTCTGGAATCAAACTCGCATTTTGACGCCTTCTAGCATTCTAAAGGGCAGCAGTTTTTTTACTACATTGGTAAGAATTTTTTTTACCATAATCATCGATCAGGGGGGGGCAAGCGCCCCTCCCTGCCCCTTTCTGGCTACGCCCATGATGGCAGCTCTAAATCTATCGAAAATAAACACATAGAAGTGCAACTATTTAGTTTTCCACTACGCACACACGCAAAAATAAACTTTTCCTGGCTTGCACCTATCGGAAATCAGATATAGCGGTCCTTGTCATGATCATGGCAAGTTAAATGTGAACTCTAGCCATCTCATGTTGTTTATAAGTAGTGGTGCGTTAATTTTCCCCTCACAAAAAATATTTTTGTTCTAGGCTCCAGCTCTATGTATATCTCCTCTGTGGTGCTACAGCCTAGAAAACTCCGATGTTTTGCACAAGCCGGAAGAGGTTTTTTTTTACATCCAGAGTTCCGTGGGTCCGTGGAAATTGCATTACTGAGGGAGATTAACATGCCAACAAAAAAATGTTTGACGGTGTTTCATCAATCGTCCGAAATCCCTACAATAATATATTCTTCAAACTAACCTTGGAGTTTGTTTTGAGAAAAGGAAAATTGAGCTGCGTAATATCGGAGTTTCTCCATAACGCATTATTGAGAACCAGAGCGAAGGCTTCGCGGACCACCTAGGGTCGCCTCAGGGATCACCAGTGGTCCGCGGACCACCGGTTAAGAATCGTTTTTCTAGTGGATATTTTTTTCCATGATGGGATACCCGGTTCGCAGAAAGTAGCATACGTATGTATACTACGAGTATGTACATGATCATTTCATTTTCATTTCCTCTTCGTCAACAAGAGTACCTCAAATTAACGACAAGGGCAACGAGAGCTAAACCATTGAGCGTTGATCAACGAAAACGAGGAGGTTTTTCATTCTACTAGCTAGAAAACTTTCCAGAAATAACCGGGCTTGTTTTCGAGGCATAATGATGAATATTGAATTTGCCTTGTCCTTGTTGGCATACTATTCGCGAAAAGACGCTAACAGGATCTTAGACAATACCGTTCGGGGCTCTTAGCAAAATATGAAAAAAATTGTTTCCTCTCTTTTGAGCTCTTGAGTCCGTTGTCACCAGATATTAGATCATTCTTTAAAAAAATATTTTTGTATCGTCTAACGCTAACCATGGCAAAATCTTCAATACTGAAATAATTGAATATATTGAATACTTAAATCGCTGCGGACCTGTAAATAACTGCCACCTATCCGCTTACAGAATTCCAGAATGCTAAATTCATTTAATCAATACAGCAACTCATCGGCATTTTAAGTGTGGAAATTGTTTCCAAGAAAGTGGTGACGAATAATTCACATTTCGCATTAAATTTATTAAAATTAAATTGAAATGAAAAACCGATAATTTGGTACCCTCGGCAATACTTGGACCTCTCCTGAAACAAAACCTTGGCTACGTCCCAGCCCTCTTCGAAAAGGTATCTACGCCATTCTTATAATTTACACGATACAAGATACAGTTAGCTTTCATGTCAGAATCAGAACTCTGAACCATTCGGAGCTAGTTATCCCCCCTCCACTCGCTTCTCTACCCGAATCACAGCAAACTCGGTCGACAAAAAAACGGGAAGAAATCATCTTTTCGAAGGGACTGTAAAAAATATTATCTTTACGTCAAATTCAAAAACAGAACAGATGCATACTGGCAAATAAAAAAACAACAGTCGTATAGTAGTAAAACTATGTATTTCAAACCATTTTAACGCAGAGATAGAAAAATACTATACAATACTACAAATTGTTTCTGATTTCCCCATTTATGTTTGACCCAGTTGTATAATTTCCCGTGCAATCATCAGATTGTTTTAGAAATCAAAATGAATAGTCATACTCATTTTTGCCTATAACCCGCATTTAATGTGTCTGACACATTCACGATAGTATCCGAATAATCGCAAAGTCTGACAATCTTTTATCCTTTATCCACACAAGAAATAGTCATTACAAGTGTGGGTATGGCTGAAGGAACGAAATACGCTACTCATCATCTTGATTATCAATTTACTTCATAGACTATAGTGCTGTTCATGGCTATATGTATATTTTGTAAGAGAGGTTTTAATACGCCGACTTTTGAAAAGTCATTACTGGATACTTCAGTCCATTAGAGGGAAAACATCCATAGAATTAAGCTGTTCATAACTATATGGATAAGGATATCACTCGCATGAAATACATTATCGTCTTCTCAACCTGTAAAAATCCTGACAATATGCTTGTCGTACAAGCATAACAATTGTCCCTTAAACGACGACTACTTCCTTGCAATGTCGTCGCAGTCATAATCATACCAACACGAAACATCTACCGCTATTAATCGAACAAATCAAAATAACTTCATCTTCTGATTGACTCCACATTCACGCAAAAGATTCAATCTTGCTACCTTATCGAAGGATACCTCGATAAACGTGTTTTATTGGCATCGTTTAAAAAAATAGTCGATGTCATCTTCCCATTTATTTTCTTCAGCAAAAATACCCGCGTACAATAAAAACCGTAGACGAAGTTAGTAAAATCACGTCTACCCTCCAGAGTCTCACGAGCTTCTTCAAGCAATGATTTTCGTTATTATATGGATAGTTCGTGGTTCGTGTATGGCAATCCCAAAAGGAAGGGGAGGAGCCAGAAGGGTCTTTCAACTTATTTCTCCCGAGTATTGGAGATGGATGATTATTTGAGTTTTAACCGATACCTTAGCAATTTCTGCAGTGCATTTTTCCGTTAATTTGACTCCGTTGTTAATGACCGCACTACACAGGAAAGGGTTTCTTTTCTTTTCTTTCTGATTGTTGATGAGACGCGTACATTTGTCGAGCCCAAACAAACAAAATTTTCCCAAACTCATCGAATCATACTTCATCATCAATCATTGACACTTACCTTTCAGTGCCGGACAAATCCGTTTCCAAATACTTATACAGCCGCATCGATGAAATTGCCCGAGCGCCAGTTCCATGTAGAAGAGCGGCAATCCACCAAACAATAACATGACACAGTACGGTATAAGAAAGGCGCCACCGCCATTCTGATAGCAAATATACGGAAAGCGCCAAACATTGCCTAAATCTACAGCAAAGCCTACAACGGCCAGTAGAAATTCCGCCTTCTGACTCCACGTCTCACGACTTCGTTCGGGTGTAAGCGACACGATAAGGACACGCTGTGTGTTTACACCGCCGTTGTTGTTTTTGAGGATATGGAAATCCGCGACACGATGAAAAAATGTTGGTCGCCGAGCCGCCAAGCGAAAGGAAGAAAGAGAAAAAGAAAACAATTTCTTAATTAAAAAAAGAAATAAAATGTTAAAAAGTGATGAAGGGTCAATGTGCTTTGATGTTGTTTCTGAAGTAAATTTTGACGGGAGGGATGAGTCTCGATCACCATCATCTTCAAAATCATGTGGAATCTCGTAATGTAAGCTCACTCAAGAGAAAAACTTATTTTTGGAAACTCATCCCATTTATGTTTAATATGTAGGTACAAAACAAAAGGATACAAGTTTGATTATTTTTATTTCCAAACACACTCACCTCATTGTTGGAATTAACCAACTTTTTCGGATGGAGTGGATCATTCTCTTTATTCGGCGTCGAATCGGCATCATCGCCACCTTCATCGCTGCCGTCACCTCCGCCCCCAACACCACATCCGTCACCATTACGTTTGCCTTTTTTGCAATTATTCGCCTCCGGACTCCACGTGTTAGCGCCAACGTCCGAATTGGCCGTCAGTTTGCTGTTCTCCTCATCATTCGTCATTTTCTCGTTGGAACGTCAATTTTCACTCGGTTTGGCGTCTGGTGAGCGCGCCCAACCCTTCGATTAGTGTTCACAAAGTGAACGATGACCTTGTGAACACTAAAACGGGGTTAATAACAACAGCTCAACAAATGACGATGACCACGACCTACGAAAATGGTCTGGTTCTCTGTCCAGTCGCATAGCTTGTGTTTTTGGAAGGATTTTCTTGAAAAATGTTCGGACGAACTAGTCTGTATAAAGAAAAAATGGAAATTTAGGAAAAGTAAGTGAGTAAAAATTAATAGAACGAACTAGCAATTTCTAACTACGTAGTGTCGTCACATTTGTATTGTGTGTTTCGCTGAAGCTCATACGTAGGAGGAGTCCGGGAGACTTGAGACCTATTTCGCTTCATGGCAGTAAATATTGACGTTAAAAATTTTTTTATTACATAGTGCGTAATGCTAGCTAAAAGCGTTTCTAAGATACAGTTGTCAATGTCTCACACAAAGTGCAAATTCTGACCGACTTAGCTGCAACACTAACCGAGATAATCACATTTTTTTTTTAAATCGAAATTTTCGATAATTTTGGTTTTGAGACCCGTTGTAGAGCATATCCTGGCGCGGATTTTTCTGATAAGCTGTGAATCCTATCTACCACAGTTTGGAAATTAGAGTCGTCCAAAGATCCCCCAAAAAGCCCAAACTTTGACCAACTTAGCTGCAATAATAAACGATATTATCACATTTCTATGCTTCCGTAATTTTTGAAAATTTAGCTTTTCAGATCCGATGTAGGCATAGTGCCGCCCAGGCAAATTTCTCTGCAAAATTTCATAGTCCTAGCTCCTATCACCGTTTGGAAGACACAGTCGCCCAAAAGTTCCACCAAAATTGAAAACGTTGACCTCCTTAGTTCCAAAAATAAGCGAGATAATCACAAACTGGCAAGCCGAACATTTGCTCAACATAATGATTTCCTTAGGGGGTGAAATTGTCGGTTGCAAATATTTATAGTGTTAGGCAAAAAGGATAATCTAGTGTGATCTTTTTCAAAAGGCCCCAGCTCTTATCAGCGAAAGTGGACCTTCAGAAATAAATTCATACTCCAGGAAAATTGAACAAAAATTTGGGCAAACTTCAGAAAAATTGGGGGAAAGGCGGATTTTTGCATGCACCTTCCTTTCCTAAACAAGACGCTAAAAGTCCCCGTCTGTACACGTGCCGCTAGCGGTTCTACAGAGGGTCAACGACCCTCGAAAACAGGTATTTCTGAATATCTCGATTACGGTAACATGTACTGAAAATTGGTGTATGGCATATTTGTAGCTCTTGTAGTTTCTGAACACACTGTTAGAAGTCGCTATTCATTCGCGCGCTCCTATCGGTGCCAAGAGGTCAAACGGTATTTTTAACAAGGTTTCATAAAAATCTCTATAACGGTAACTCTGACTAATAAAAATTTGTATGGAAAACTCATAGCCCATACCGTTCTGAAGATAGTGCATCAATACGTAAAGGCGCTATCCTAGAAAAACGAAAAATTTTTGGGTTTTTCGCCAATAACGAGGCAGTGTGTTGTGAGGTCATGTATGACAAATTAGTAGCTTCTGTGACTGCAAATAAAATGCCTAAAGTCCCCATCGATCGGTGGGCACTTAAGGAAGTTATAAGGGGCCAAATAACAAAATGAACCAATTTTGGTGAATATCTCTTTAACATGGCAATGTTCACTAAAAAGTATTATATGACGAACTAGTAGCTTGTACAACGCCTAATAGTATAGTGATTTTAGCTGAAAAAATGATGAAACCCAAACATCCAAAAAAAGAGCTGACTTTTGATGCCAAATTGTTCTATGGCCTGACCGCATTACGCAGTAAAAACTTAGACTTTTTTGCGCGTCACATTTGGGGGGAGGGGGTGGCAAAGGGGTGAAATTATTATTTTTCGCCAATATCTTGTTAACTGTAATATTTACAGCAAAATGTTCTGAGGACGATTTAAACTACACAAAATTTCCTTTCTAATGATATATTATATCATATCGCACATCCAGAAGAATAATGACGTAAGTGCAAAAATTATCGTTTTTGAGTTAAATATACCACTAAGTTTGAAATTGGCTATATTTTCAATAAAAATAATTTTGATTTTAAAATTCTGTAAAAAAACTGTTAAAATTCAGTTAGGTCGTTATTCCATTCGCTCGTTTGGAAGCATTCACTCAGATCAATAACGACGCAACTGCAACTGCTTGTCAAAGCATCACCGGGTGAAAGTGCGTGTTGTTGGTGTCAATAACAACGAATTATTCTTTCTAATAAGAATAAAAATAATAAATCAATTCAGTTTTGAGGGCGGAATTCATAGTCCCCACACCCCACTTATACTTAACGGAAACCTTAAGGGATTCCTTATTAATTCTACGATTCATACTACTAGATAATATTTTGTATTTTATTTGTCAGTTACTATAATTGGGCTCCTGAATTAAATTATTTTATTGAATGCGGTAATGCCTTTATTTGTGACGTTTTGCATTCCCTTATAATAATTTTAATATCTGTACTATTTGTATATTGAAGCAAGTCTGTTTAACGTTTTATGTGAAACATAATTTCCCAGAATTTATGCAAGCTCGGTTACCGATTCCAGTGGGACAAACTTCACCTTTTTTTGATTAAATCTTTAATTTCACTGTAAGTTTTAATTAAAAAAAAATTAAAGTCGCAACATTCATTCACTCAGAAAATTTCAAGTGTGAAATACGCCAGTAAAACTTTACAAAAACAAAGCCTAACCTCGGAATAAATGGAATAATACCGTTCTTTCGCTTATCTGTTTTAGAGTATTACTTGCTATACAGGGTGTCCCGCAACCGGTGGTACATAGGATAATGGGAGATAGTACAGCTCATTTGAGGACAATAAATGTTCTACACGACCCCTCTATCTTTAACCGTTAGAAAGTTATAGCATTTATTGATAAAAGTGTCAGAAACCCCGACTTGCCGAGCAAAATCACTATTTGCCACGCTCCCAAATATTGGATCCGAAATTTGACTTCACTTTCTGAAACTGCACAAAATTCTACATAAAATAACGGTTTTGCCAATTAAATTATTTAAAAACCTACCCAGATACAACCACTCAAACTTTAAAGAAATTTGGAAATTGATATTTTCTTGTAAATTCAAATTGCAAAATCGTAACGGTACTTTGAACTGACAAATGTGCAAAGTTTACAAAAGTTGCATCATTATGTCAGCTTTCGAACGACATATAAAAAATAGGGTCTTAAGGACTGAAAAATTGAAAATATTACGTGTAAAAGAAAAAAAAAAACGCGAAACTAAAGCAGAACAAATCTAATTAAAATACATACATACTTCAATTATTATTAATGGTTTTCAAAAAATAGTGAAATTAAGGTGTCAACGAACTTTGCCTTGAAGATGTTTCATTCTGGAAAAATGTGAAAATGTACTTGTTGAGAAAACGGTAATATTAACGGTTAATCCTTGTTATTTTAAAGTCATTTGCTTCAGTTCGTTATTCCACCAGTTTAATTCAACTGATTAGCATTGATTATCACACAATTGATCTGTTGCTAGAACGTTAATATTAAAACAGGTATTATTATTAGTAGTATTTATTAAAATCGTTATTAGTGTGATGTTTTATTAGATGGCGACAAAATATTCGGATATCGAGTACGCTGATATGGTGTATGGTATAGCTGGATGTAACGGACGCGAAGCAGTTCGCGAGTATGGTCGTCGCTTCCCCCAAAGACAGGTTCCGGACAGCCGAACGTTTGTTAGGGCGTTTAACACACTGCGACAAACTGGTAGAACACCGAACCATTACACGTTAGAGCGAAGTCAACGTACTACGGCACGGCTGCAAGAAGAAATTCTTCGTCACTTCAGGACGAACTCGGATTCAAGCACGAGAAGGGCGGCTTCTGGTCGCTTGGCCTCCTAGAAGTCCCGACTTAACGCCGCTTGATTTCCATGTATGGGGTAGACTCAAAAATGAAGTTTACGATGAGCCAATAGTGTCCCGGGAACATCTTTTGCAAAAAATTAAAATGGCTTGCAATAATTTGCGCGAAAAAAGGGAAGAGATGCTTAAGGCGGTCTCTTCTGTTGGTAGAAGGTGCCGAATTTGTGTCCGATATGGAGGAGGACACTTTGAACAGCATTTATAATATAAAAGTTCCTATTCTCAATAATCTTTCTTTTTAGTTTTTATAAAAAAAATATTGTTTACTTAATAAAATGTATACTTTGAATTTCTCTTGAGACCATGTTTTTTTCTTTTACACGTAATATTTTCAATTTTTCAGTCCTTAAGACCCTATTTTTTATATGTCGTTCGAAAGCTGACATAATGATGCAACTTTTGTAAACTTTGCACATTTGTCAGTTCAAAGTACCGTTACGATTTTGCAATTTGAATTTACAAGAAAATATCAATTTCCAAATTTCTTTAAAGTTTGAGTGGTTGTATCTGGGTAGGTTTTTAAATAATTTAATTGGCAAAACCGTTATTTTATGTAGAATTTTGTGCAGTTTCAGAAAGTGAAGTCAAATTTCGGATCCAATATTTGGGAGCGTGGCAAATAGTGATTTTGCTCGGCAAGTCGGGGTTTCTGACACTTTTATCAAAAAATGCAATAACTTTCTAACGGTTAAAGATAGAGGGGTCGTGTAGAACATTTATTGTCCTCAAATGAGCTGTACTATCTCCCATTATCCTATGTACCACCGGTTGCGGGACACCCTGTATAAATCCAGATTTGCAACCCTGGGCTAATTTTTTAGCAAGCGAAAAAGAGCAATTTTTTTGCTCTTTTTTTTAAATTTTCAACAATATTATAAAATAATTGTCTTGGATAAAAACTGTGTTTGGCATTTTGACAGTAGACAGAATTTCCAATCCAATGATATCCTAACAAATTTTATAGGTCAAATATTGACGGTATTACAGGTTTTTAAAAATAGGGTATTTTTTACCAAAAATTGCGAATTTCAAGTATTGTCGTTTCGGCAAACAACATAAGCTTAGAATTCGCCTTTTTTTTGTGAAAAATACCCTATTTTTGAAAACCTATATCTCCGTCAATATTTGACCTACAAGAGTGGATAGCATACCATTGGATTGGAAATTTTGTCTTCTTTCAAAATGCCGATCATCGTTTTTTTTTAAATATTGTTGGAAATGTAAAAAAGAGCAAAAAAATGGTTCTTTTTCGCTCGGCAAAAAATAAGCACAGGGTCCCCAGGGTTGCAAATCTGGATTTATGTAGCCAGTAATACTCTAAAGTAGTCTGGCTGGTGTAGCGGTTAGTGCGCGCACCGTCGGTGCACAGGGTCATGATTTCGAATCTCACCGTGGATCATGGTGTTTTTCGAACTCACGAGCTTGTGACGGACTATGATCTCACTCAGATGTTAAACGAGTACCCATTTATGGGGATAAATAACACTGCTGAGCGTGATGCTGATCTCATTACCTCAACAAAAAGCAGATAAGATCTTGGAAATAGGATGTCACTAACACATTCTGCGGCCTTAGTCCAATGCTGGATTGTCGCGCCTGTTATTTATTTTAATACTCTAAAACAGATAAGCGCAAGAACGGTAGTATTCCATTTATTCCGAGGTTAATGTCGATTTTGACTGGCCTAAAATTTAACTTAAAAATTATAAAATCATAACGTTGAACATTTTGAAAAATCATAATGATTCATAGGGAAGATCGTTTATAAATTTGCAACGTTGTTTTAAAGTTAGTTAAAACATGGAGACCAATGGAGAAATATTTAAAACAGAACGAATTCAGTCTAATCTAGTCTAACCCACTTTTAAAGTTAAATGATTTTCATGTAACAATTAAAAAAAAAGTGGATTTTTCAATAGTGAATTGAAAATACGTAAACGTATATGGAGCCAAATCATATTTGAAAATTAATTATTCGTATTATTTTCTTTTATTTACCACGTTTTTTTTAAATGTTACAATGTCCCGATAACTATTCGCCTTTTAATTAATTCGATTTACTGAACTATATCTTCATAAAATAATTTTGAAATAATATCATAACCCGATTAATGACTATTACCAAAACTTGATTGCGAAAGTCTTAATCTATCGTTCCACTCCATAAAGCAAATGCGGTGTATGTCTCTATTATCACATTAGCATGTTCAACCTACTTCATTGTATCAAACCACACAGTTTCTAAAAAATATAAAATTTAAGGAGGCGGAATTTGATTGAATCTAAAGTTTTGCGAAACTTATTAACAAAATATACTGGTCCGGTATGAGTTCTGATTTTTGAAATAGCCTGTGAACACTCTCTCATTTTGGTTATGCTTCCTGGTAAAAAATATATTTGATAGAATTCAAATCAATGCTTGAGATTGGCAAGTTAGATGTTTGTGTCTTTGTCTTGATGTTAATATTCGAAACCACATTGAAGAGGAAGTTAATGCAAAAATAATTGCAAAATGATTTAGTTTCAGTTTTTAATTTGCGTAACAATAAGACTTAAATGTTTAACTAAGAATATTAAATTGCAGAATTAACGAGAGAAAAATATATGCTACATTTGGCATGATGGGAAACAGAGGGGTTAATTAGATTAGGAAGTTGTGTTTTGCAATATTTGGAAGAAGTTTCGGCAAAACATCCTGGCGATAATCTGATTTTTTTACTTAGATAATTGTCGTGGCAAACAAAGAACAGGTTAAAATATTCAATTGATGTTTGTCTGTGTCTGTTGACTATGCTTTAATTATTATTTCTTGGCAGATTTATGTTAAGCATGTATTTGTATGCTGTGAGAAAATTTGAGTTAAGTTCTATCGAGCACAAATTTCTCATTAGAGTGCACACCCAAAATGAAGGTTATAGTATTCATCAGGGTAAAAAACCCAAATTTAAAAAATATGTTTGATGCCAAATTGCTGAATACACTGCCCAATATTCGCAGTAAAAACTTACACTGATTTGGGCAATGGGTCAAGGAGGAAGAAGGAGGGGGGGGGGGGCAAAGGGGTTAAAATTCAGTCTGTTTTTTCAAATATCTGGAAAACTATGAGTCTGTCCCGAGAACGAAACAAACTACACAAAATTGCCTTTGTAATGATATATAACACTCTAGCCATTTTCTAAGAAAATTATACCCTAGACCCAAAAGTATTATAGTGGATTTATATTTTTTGAGTTTTACATTTCGTACGTAGCGTACGCTTTAGTACAAACTTTTGAACATACATTCAGAAAACTAACTGGTATAGTGACGTTCTAAGAGATAAATTGTTTTTTCTATTTTAGATTTTTGATAGAATTGAAATTTGTTAGAATTTTGGTTCACTTTGTATGGGGGGCACCTTTAGTTTCGGTAATATTTTTTGGTGGAGGGGGCTTAGGTTAGGCACCCTACCAAATTCGATCTGCCTGTCTCAATTTGAAAAGAAGCTTCAGGCATACCTTTTTTAAAAATGTGAGGAGGAGTCAGGGTGATGTCAATGGTCGGAAGACTTCAATTTTTGGTACAAATGAAAAATTTTCTTAGCAATACATGGAGAAGATCTTATGACCCTAAGTCTATTCTGTCAAGAGTTACAGCGCGAAATTTAAAACTCAGTAAATGCAAATTCACTATAATACTTTTGGGTCTAGGATTTAATTTTCCAAGAAAATGTCTAGAGTGTTACATATACTTAAAAAGGTAATTTTGTGTAGTTCATTTCGTTTTCATGACATTTTTCCGCTAGACTTATAGTTTCCCAGATAAATATTTGCAAAAAACTGAATTTTCACCCCTTTGCCACCCTTCCCTATATTGAAGGGTACCCGCTTATACGACCGCTCAGTTGATACTGTTCCCTTGAAACAAATCTATGCATCAACAATTTCCATATCAGAGCACAACAAAATGACTTAAAAAGTTTATTAAACTTCAATCTTAAACCATGGTATTACTCGTATTACGAACCATTTTTCCGTAATCTTTTTGAATAAATGTTTATTTTTTCATAATAAATTATAACACAATAAAAGAAAAAACAAATGTATTCTCTTTTGTATTCTTTATCCTGGCTGATTAGCACGATTCATGTCACGATTAATATTAAATCAACTATTACGCGACTGAAACATCTTCTCACTAATCATCATTATGAACGCACGATAATTTTTGAAATATATATATCATTCTAAAATTGAATGTCAATAAATTCAGCAATATTTTCAGCTACCTATAATACAGAACACCACAAAAATACTCTTAGAATTGTAAAAAACACGTGAAAGAAATTTTAAAATGCAATTTCTGGCGAATCAACAAATTTGCAGTTGCGTCGTTCTTCTTTTGGATTTGCGATATACTTTCTCTTGGCAGATTATATACAAGACCTTAAAACATTTGGTGTAATTTAGATTTTTTGATAGTTACATTTGGCGCTCTAGCTCCTGAAGTAAATTAATTGGAGCCATGGTAATTGGGATAACTATTCCTAACAATATATAGCTGTCCCACACGGAGACTCAGGCTGCCCCGACAAAGCATTCCCCTATACCCCCTATTAACATTTAAAAAAAAGACATGCCCGTGCCTTTTCGGCGAATCACAGCAGGCGGGAAAAATTTTGGTAAACGTTATGGCTAAGTCCCATTAGACCCTCCACCAAATATTACTTCGATCCGATTAACACAAAGGGTACCTTCCATACAAAATGACCGGAAAATTGCCTACGAGCAAAACTTTAATTTTGGTTGACTAATAAACTAGTGGCATTGAATTTGAATAATTTGTATGGGAGGTACCCTTTGTTTTAATCCGATCGAAGTAATATTTGGTGGAGGGTCTAATGGGACTTAGCCTTAACGTTTATCAAAATTTTTCCCGCCTGCTGTGATTCGGCGAAAAGTTACAGGCATGTCTTTTTTTTAAATGTTAATAGGCAGTATAGGGGAATGCTTTGTCGGGGCAGCCTGAGTCTCCGTGTGGCACAGCTATATATTGTTAGGAATAGTTATCCTAATTACCATGGCTCCAATTTAATTACTTCAGGAGCTAGAGCGCCAAATGTAACTATCAAAAAATCTAAATTACACTAAAATGTTTTAAGGTCTAGTATATAATCTGCCAAGAGAAGGTATATGATATAGTATATCATTAGAAAGGAAATTTTGTGTAGTTTAAATCGTCCTCAGAACATGTTGCTGTAAATATTACAGTTAACAAGTTATTGACGAAAAATCATAATTTCACCCTTTTGCCACCCCCTCACCCCCAAATGTGACGCGCAAAAAAGTCTATCTTTTTACTGCGTAATGCGGTCAGGCCATAGAACAATTTGGCATCAAAAGTCAGCTCTTTTTTTGGATGTTTGGGTCTAGAGCTAAAGTCACTATACTATAAATAAATGTCAAAATCTCAGATCGATACATGCAAATTTGTTTATTCTATAGATCCAAATACAATGCCAAAACACCCGACCTGTACCTGCCTCTCTTTGTGAGCCAGTGCCGGATTAATCCAGCGCGGGGCCCGTGGCAAATTTTAAGTGCGGGGCCCCTTTGACATGTATTAAGTATTAATGTTTGAAACATTGGAACCTAGATTACCCCAATTAATAGTTCACGTAACTCATCCAAATGTTCTGAAATCAAATCTATCTTTACTAGAAAGAGGAGGTTAATAGGAGTTTATTGCAAGTAACAAAAACAATTTAAATTTATCAAACTCAAAAAAATACATTACAATAATACATTTTGGTGTTTTTGAAACATTATAAACTAACTAACTAACATTTGCGCAGCCATTGTTAGATAATTAAGAACGCTGCAGTTGATTACCATCAGGCACAGGTAAATCCGTAAAACACATTCGAAAAACATGACTCTGGCGAAACTTCTCCAGTTTATTTCCAAGGCTACCTGGAATTTTCGCCAGTTCTTATCTGGACGATATGTAGATAGTGCAGTCATATTAGCATTTCAAATAGAAAAAAATAGAGTAAGGCTAATTCTTGCGGTGTTTGAGTCAGTGGGCTCCCAGGAATCTAAAACTCATTTTGCAAAAAAAAAATTTGGTCGGAAAGGTCCCAAAAAGGACAAAAAAGGATACTCTTTAATCCTTGACCGGAGGTCAGCATGTGGGGTATCAGATCAAAGGGGACGTCGAGTACATTACATTGTTTTCTGTTTCAAGGACCCTCAACGGAATAAATCGAGATTAAATGTAAAAATATTGTGTTTTCCGTGTATCTTTCCAAAGCCATAACTACGAAAATAATTCAAGTTGTCACTACGTTTCTCACTTTTCCGAATTTATAATAGCTGAAGATTCTATCATTAAATTCGCTAAGAAAAAAAATTATCGGAAAGCTCTCAAAAAGGACATAAAAGGACACTAATTACAAACCTTGATTGAAGGGCGCATGCGGGGTGTCATATCAAAGAAGACGTCGAGTACAGTCCATATCCGGTATTTCTTACTTGTTTCAAGGACCCTCACAGTAGAAAATTGGGACCCAATGGAAAATTTTCGTGTTTCTCGTATATGTATCTTTCCAAAGCCGTAATTTTTCGTTTGAGCCCGAATTATTGATTGATTATTGAAATAGGAAACAAATACCGGATATGCAATGCACTCGACGTCCTCTTTGATATGACACCCCTTATGCTCACGTTCGATCAAGGTGTGTAATTAGTGTCCTTTAATGTCCTTTTTCAGAGCTTTCCGATAATTTTTTTCTTAGCAAATTTAATGATAGAATCTTTAGCTATTATAAATTCGGAAAAGTGAGAAACCTAGTGACAACTTCAATTATTTTCGTAGTTATGGCTTTGGAAAGATACACGGAAAACACAAAAATTTTACATTTAATCTCGATTTTTTCCGTTGAGGGTCCTTGAAACAGGAAAACCGGATATGTAATGTACTCGACGTCCCCTTTGATCTGATACCCCTCATGCTGACCTCCGGTCAAGGATTAAATAGTATCCTTTTTTGTCCTTTTTGGGACCTTTCCTATCAAAATTTTTTTTAGCAAAATGAGTTTTAGATTCCTGGGAGCTCGTTGATTCAAAAACCACAAAAAAACTCAAACAAAAAAACACAAACTCTATTTTTTCTATTTGGAGGCCTGAAATGGGATATTTTGACTGCACTAAGATATGAACTGGCGAAAATTCCACCTTTTTCTAAGATATTTTCTGCCGATGAAATCATCAATTTCAAATTAAACTATTTAGTACATCCCTTCAGTGGGCCTAACTCAGTGTTGACTGTTGAGGTGATGAATCATAATAATATAATATTATTACAACGACCATGAGCTAGGTGT